>CM021767.1:10075317-10210737 GCA_011076525.1 Nettapus auritus
AGGAGGAACATGGCAAATATCTCAGTCTGGGCAGTCATGGGTAGGTAGAAACACTAGGAATGGTCAAGTAGGCAGATGTTTTGTGAGGACAGGCAGCTTCAAACTTTGACAGTAACTCAGCAGGGATTTTCTAACTTGCCATTTGAATTTATAAGTTTGAGTCCAGCCCTTGGAGTTTTTTTTGTTTTGTTTGTTTGTTTTTTTAAATCATCTTCAAAATGATTATTGTAATATTCCTTCTGCCATGGCTGTAGCATGGTCTGGGCAAGTACTAGCCCAGGTCATCGCCAACATGTTGGTATTTTAAATTGCTTGTGTAAATATAGTAACAGTTGTTGCAGGGTCTCAAGGCTGTGGTATTTATAGTTAGCTTAAATGACCCACATTTAAAGTGAGTGAGATTGAGCTATTCACACACTAATGAGAAAAAATTGCCTCAGCCAATCAAGGTGTGCTAGCTATTGTGCATGTTTTATAAATAAGATTAATGAATCAATTTGCAGTAAATGCAAGGAGGAATTTATTTTGCTATACTAATTGTCACATGTGTCTCAAAACACCAACTGTGCAAAACTGGATTTCCCTGTTGTGCATAAGATGGCTGGCCTCTGTGCTTTTATTAATGTCATTGTTCCAATTTCTCTGCTGCAGCTGATCATTTTGAACTTTGCATTTAATGCCGCATTATAAATGGTGGTGTTGGTTAAAAATGATTGTGGAATTTAATCCTCTCCATTAGTGAACGGACAAAAATCTCTAACTTAAGCTATCCAACCCTACTTTCTCACTGTTGTGAATAAGTCTGACATTGTTTCTTTAGGCACACAATTACCTTTCAATTATAATGAAATGATGAATCGTTGTTCAAGTCCTTAATTTACTCAACAGTCCCTTTGATTTTAATGGCACTTTAAAAAATTTTAACATTGTTCCTAACAGGTGTGTTAATGTAAGTGTGAGAAAATATTGTTGACAATGGACCAACATCCACAGCAGGTATAAAATAGCCTTGCAACATAAGTGGCACTGAAGTTCTGAGTCAGTTTGTCCATTATTCATTCTATTATTCTGGTTGTGATATTGGATGCAATTGTCCTTACATTTTTCATGCTTTTTACGCTAATATAGCCCTGACGTCAGTGGAATTACTCAGAATTCACAGCGGGGTTAATAAGAGAATTGCATCTAAAAATACCGTGATGGGTTTTTCTTTCCAATGACAAATTTAAGACATCTTCCCCCCCCCCCCCCGCGGCTTTGGTATGCAAATGTATTTGGTGAGAAGTGCAATATAAGTTTGAATAGTTTCTTTGCCTGTAAAACTGTTTTCATAAATCTGTTTCTGTGCTTCATGCTTTGTTAAATGTGCTTCTGATTTCAGCTGAAACTATTAACAGTTGCTATATGCATAACTTCTCCCATACCATTGGGCTCTCTACTCAGTTACAGTGAGAACAGACAGTGTTGTCCTCAGCAAAATACTAAAATGAGGATATCAGCCCCTTTGTCTGGGGCGTATGTGCATTTCCAAAGTGGTCTATGAAAAATCCAAAATAGCCATGTGTGCCTTTGAAGCCTGCCAAGACACCCACGGTGCAGGAACAGCCTCTTTGTTGCCCATGCTGAAAAACTCAGAAGTAGCAGTTTTGGTTCTTTATGGAAAGTTAGTATGCACTCAGCTTCATCCTCCCCTCCCATGCTCAGCTTCATGGCAGCAGTAAAAAATGATTAGTTTGTGCTCTGTTATACTTAGGTGACAGTCTCAGATAATAACCAGGGTGTTACTGAGTTTAGGGGCCTTTCACCAGGTGTGATGAATAGCCTGCAGGTGTCCCTGAAGATGGTGCATAGACAATTTCATTTTGCAGAATGCTTAGACTGAAACTCAAATGTAAGAGTGTACCTGTCCCAGCTCATTGTACCTGTGTAATGTAGGGCTGTAGTGCAGTACAATTAGTCATTATGGGAAACATGTCTGTAGATGCAGTATGGACCAGAGACATCAGTGCAGTCCAGTGCATGTCCTCCACAACCTTGGCATGGTCCTCTATGAAGCAAAGGGGTTAACAGATTTCAGGACCTGATAAGCATTTTTGTATGTTTGTAAATTTCACTTATAGTGCATAGTATTTGCCATGTTGCCTTGCTTTATGGAAGAGCTTTACAGACTCAAATATTGTACCCCAAAAGCTGCTGCAAACTACTGTGCATAGCTAGTAGAATTCCCTTGCTTAGCAAGCCTCAGTCCAAACCCCCTATGCTGCCAGAATGGTATCAGCTGAAAATATTTCACAGAAATGCAATATACTTAATGTAATGTTCTGACAGCCTTCTTGTAGGAAAAATTTCAGAAAAAAAGGCTTTGCTTGTCAGAGTGTGTTTGTATTCTATCCTAACAGCTACCTCGTGGTGGAGGGGAGCTTTCAGAATATAAAGGTAATATTAGAAATCATAATGGAACATTGATTATTTTGCATCATCTTTTTGAACTCTGATTCATAACACTGAATATGGGGATAGTCTGTTTTACACCAGTGGAGATCAGCAAAGGAATAAGAAGTATGGATTTATTAAAGAGATTTGTATTAAGATCCCCCTAGTATTTTTACCTGACTGGCCTCTATATACTGCTTCTATGCCATGGTGTGAGAGGACCCGCCTCCCCAGATCACCACCATGAATTTTTTCTCCAACACTTCCACCTCATACCTTAATAACAGAGATGGAGATAAAATATGGTCTGCATTTTTTTTTTTTTTTTAAGTGTATTTCTTGCTCTATCTGCAACTACCCTCAGAAAGTATCCTGGCCAAAATTAATCTTGCACTTGTTAATAAGGTGCTGCTGGTTAATACAATGATGAAAGCAATGTAAGAACTAAAATACTAATCTAAAAGTTTGTATGATACTGTTGCAGGGGAAATCTCAGGTCTCACTTTGTTACTATATATTTCTTAAGTGAATGCTTGGCAACTGTGGCTTTTTTTTTTTTTTTTTTTTATATGCATAGAAATAGATGCATAACACGAATGAATATACAGATTTGTAATTCTGCTAAGGCTTCTTGTCCTTGTTTTCTTGTTGGATATTGATTATCAAGTGGGGGGGAGGGGGGGGGGATCAGAATGAATGGTCATCCCTTTTCTTCCTTTTTTGAATTATTTTATATAAGAATTGTTATTTTTATTTTTTTTATCAGTCTAGCAGCTGTAGCTGTCAGGCTTCTTTCTGTTAGTCTCTGTGGCTTGCTGTCCCATTTCCTGTGTGTTTTTTTTAGCTGCTGGGTAGATGCTCTTATGGCACATCCAACCTTTGTTATAAATAATTTATTCTGAAGGTTCAGTATGTTATAACATGCATGAAACATCTTGCATTTATATTTAATGTTCCTGCTTTGCTGAGAGCTCTCTCCAGCCAAAGCTACCATCGGAGAGAACAGGCAGTCTTTGAGCGGAAGAGAGAAAATTTTTTAGACCATGTCATTCTATTTTTCTAGCTATAAATGATACGCTTCTGGTGAAGAGTGAAGCAAACAGTTATTTACCCATTTTGAAGAACCTGGTTTAGATGATGTGAAAATGGCTGTTTGTACCGGGTGTGAAGTGTCTCTAAGCAACTTCAGTGCCCAAAAGCATGCAATTCAAGTGCTGATCCCTTATGGGAAAGAAACTGGTGAATGGGCAGTCAGGTGACTGATAGACACAGGAGGTAAAATTGAAAAAATAATAATAATAATAATAAAAAGGGTAGCTAGGGAAGCAGTAGCCAAGAGATGTTTGGTACTAGAGCACATTCTGAGGGTAAATCCAGTCCATGCAATGGAGGATGAGAAAGCTAGGAAGGTTAGGTGATATCTGCAGAGAGCATGGCCATAGTGATCTGTGCAGTCAAATGATGGTTTTCTCCTTTCTTTCCTTCATGGTTCCCTCAAAAACTTGAGCCAGCACTATGGGCTGTTAGGAGCTAAGATTTAGAAATGTGCAGGAATTATATCCTAGGCTGGCATTACATAATGGAGACAAGTGGTGGTGGGAGGCTGTTCTGTTTCTCAGGGATGGTTTGACAGTTTTTTTTTTTTTGTAGATCTTAGAAGTCTGGTTGATGTACCATCCTTGAAATTACACTGATTTAGTACAAAAAAAAAAAAAAAAAAAAAAAAAAGTACTGTGGTTAAAAAAACAAGCAAACTTGCCTTCTGACATTTATTAGGTAAACTGAATTAAGATCTACTTTGTCAACAGATAACATGGCAAATGGGGATCTAGCAGTGCAGGAGACAAGGTTTCTAGCAGCTTTCATTAAAACGTGGAGCCTGATGCTATTCAGTGTTTCTATGGGCATGCTAGACAGTGACTTAATCTTATGATCTGCAGACTATCAGAAAAGAGAACTGGTAATAGAGCAAGTTATGTCCAAGAAAGATTGAAAGAGGATGTGAAACTTCTGGAGAGAAATCAGTGGAAGGATACAATGATAGAAGGAAATGTTCCATACATACTAGTTTAGCATGTGGAGAGATTTAACTATTTGTTACTCTTCTAAGAGGTTTGTTTAATATGAGACAGAAACTGGAAACTGAACCACTAGCTGGATAAGAGTTTATCACAGACTTTTTGCATGCATGTCTGTTCAGTGAAAATATTCAACGGAGAATTCGCTGCTGCAAATCAGTCCTGAAACCTGGGAAGTGATACAATAGCAACTGTTACAAGGTATATTCCAGTTCAGTAGCTGGAAGATGAAGTTGAATAATTCAATTTCTGAATAAAAGGGGAGCTTTCCAGCCACAAGAATGGAGAAAGAATAAAAAAAGAAAGTCCTTAGAAGTCGGATAATTAAAAGCTGAGGTAGTTTACCTGATGAGTGAGCACTAGGAATCTTTCAGAATCATTACACAGAGTATTTCAGCCTGTGCTGTCTCTGTGGATGAATAATAAACAAAACTTTTTTTTTTTTTTTTCTCCTTCATTCTTGGTGTATTCATAACAGTTTCGAATTCAAGTCTAGTAAATTCAGTTAGCTACTGAATCCTGTGGTTCATTCAATTGCCTTCAGGCCTTAAAGTTTCTTAATACTTTTTTTTATTTCACCTCTCCTTAAATCACAAAGGGAGAGATGCAATCAGAGCCAAAAGAAGACCAGGACTCAAGTCTGGACAGTTATGTATGGATGCTGTTCTCAGTCCGTTCTTCACTTCATCATTCTTAGCTACCTGGCTGGCACTTGTGAATGCTCAGGGTCAAATTCCAATCTGTTTTAATTAAGAGTTTTTGGTTCAGAGAATGGACTGTGTTGTCCAGGAGATCAGACCGTATAATGGGATGGTCTTTTCTGTTCTTAGCATTAACTAAAGCAAGTATAGTCCCTACCAAAGATAGCTGTGCTCATGCTGTACTAACACACTTCATGAAAATATCTACGCTTACAAACAACTTGGGCAAAATTAACTGGAGAAGGTTGTTTGAAAATATGGAATTACGTTGTTGTTATTATTGTTTCTAGGAGAGCAGTCTTTGATTCTTGTGTTTTCTTCCCAGGGATGGGGACGTGTGACGATAAGTGTATTAGCACTGCCTGTAGCCTTCTCTGCAGCATGCTAATGCTACAAAATATGCTGATTCCCATACCTAACACTTTTATTTATTGTCTGCATGCTTCTCTGGAAGTGAATCTGTACTTTCTAAATATTCCGTCTGACTGATTCACTACTTGAGAAAAAAATTTGTCTGCCCCTTTTGTAGAAGTTAATACAAGCAGCAAATGCCACTCACAGTGTAAGTCTAAAATGAACTATCCTACTAGGCCTTTTCTTTCTTTGTATTTGCTGTGCTTTATTTGTCCCTGGCAGGTTACAAATGAGTGCAAGAAACATGATTTTTTTTCAGGAAAAATGAGCCACAGAATGGCTGAGTTTGGAAGGGACCTCTGAGGATCATGTAGTACAACCCCCCTGCCAAGCAGGATTGCGTAGAGCACATTGCACAGGATGGTATCCAGGCAGGTTTTGAATATCTGCAGAGAAGGAGACTCCACAATTTCTCTGGGCAACATGTTCCAGTGCTCCGTCACCCTCACAGTAAAGAACTACCTTTTAGGAGACAATCAGTATTCTACAGACACATCCGCATGGCAGGTGTTTTGAAGTGCAGAAGCTGTGTAGCCATCACTTATCTTCCTCACTATGCATAAAGAGTTTTTGGAGTAATCTGTGTATCAGGTGTGGAAGCCCTCCTGAAAGGACTTCAGTGGGAGAATTCTCATTGAAAGCTCATGAGAGAATTCAGAATTCTAGAGGAATCTGTGGAGAAAGTTGTGGTTAAATTGGCAGAATTTACATGCAGGGAAAAATGGCTTAGCCAGCTGCACCATTCATCTTATAACTTCCACCTGGTCCTTAAAGTTCATTGCCCGTTGCTCTGCACTGAGTTGTAATTGGTGGGTTAATGTAGTTTTGATACAGGAGCTCCTGCATCCTTCCTACAAAGACAGGCAGTGTTTTTGCTTCTGCTGCTGTTTTCTGAAGGGGCGATATATGCATGCACTGATTTAACTTTTATCGGTCCTTTGCACTGTTTATACATCACCTTATTCTTGTATAGGGTTGTGTAAGCTCAGCAGCACAGTGAGGAGCAAAGCTCAGACTGGTACTAGACCAAGTGCTCACTTAAGTATGCTCATGAGGTCAGTCCCAGTTGTGTTGCCATATACCACGTGGATGAAGGTATTTTGAATGTTCTCTCCTGCCTCGGAAGACTGCAGGCAGCAGCCTGGTAGAACACAGAGCCTCTACCCTTAGCTCTTCGTGGGCAGGCACCTGGCTCTGCAGGTGCTCTACAGCAAACACACCAGACCTTGCTCAGAACAGCATACCATGCTTTGGCCCTCAGTTCACCAGTCATGAGAGATGTATCGTGACTTCACGAATGGAGGTGCAGAACAGCCTCATAGTGTCCAGCACTGCCAAGCTAGAATGGACAGAAACCTCAGAACATTGTTATATACAGATAACTTTTCCCTCTCCCCTTGTCCCTGGTGCCTCCCTGATGGAAGTAGTGTCTGCTGCCCTTGTAGGCAGCAAAGTTTAGCTATTGTAATATCCCACGTGTGATATAAATATTAAACTTCGAACTTCTCTGTCTCTGCATGCCACTGTTGATCTTTTCTGCCCTGTACTGCTTCTATTATTTGATCTGGTGCACCTTGTTCCTCCTCACAGCTCTATTCAAGACCACCCCTGACTTACTGAAACTGCTCTGCTTGTGGTGTCTGAAGCCTCTTCAAACACAGGGAGGCATAAGTGGAAAGGGAGGGGAAGAGGAAGGGGAGGGAGAAGAAAACTTCTATTTCAGAGGAGTCAATACTGCAGCAGCAGGAACTCTCATTTGTTGTACAGGAGACTCCGATCTGAACCTCTGATTGCAAGGGCCTCGTTCACGATTTCCCATTTCTGCTGAGTATCTTAATGATCAGGGAGCTTGATGCAGTGTTTCTGGATTGCCATTCCCTCACCACCACCCCCAGCTTGGTTTAATTTAGCCTTGGAACAAAAATTCTCAAAACTCCAGATGATTCATGGGTACTTGTAGACAGCTAGAAGTGTTGGATGATTTAGCAGTGCCATAACTTGCTATTATACCCATGATCATCTGTGTGTAACATGCAACACCTGGAACAAAGTAGAGTGACCTGAAGGGGCAGAGAGCTTAAGATGAGAGCAATAAAAAAGTAATTTATGCCTGGGAGCTCTGCCCTTTGGCTATGCCAATGCATTCCCAGTCCCTTAGTTAAAGCAGGTGGTGCGTGATGTCATGCTTGAGGCTGCTGATGGTGATGGGGATCCTGCACAGAGAGCATTTAACTTGTCACTCTCAATTGTATCATCCCCTGGAGTGTGAGGATGGCCACAAAGGGGACTGTGCACCTGACCCAGGCAGCCAAGCTTCCTGGAAGCTGTGAGACAATGAGGCAGCAGCAAGAAATACCTGCCCTTTGTCTCTGTTACAGCTGTCAGGTTTTATGAATAAGGAAGGAATGAGAGGGAATTTTATTTAAATAGAGCATTATATGGCTTTGTATGTGCTTGCACATACATGGAGAGGACAGGCATTTGGGGCTTTAACAGGGAACATGGTCATCTCTGATTAAAATAACTGCATGTGTGCCAACAAGCTTAGCAAATTGTTAAGCAAAATGGAAGCAAGTCTGTGTAGAAGACTCACTGCTCGTATTTAAAAAAAAAAAAAAAAAAAAAAAAAAAAAAGCATAGCCCTTAGGCAGCCCATCTCATACACGTGTCTCTGAAGCATAAGAGAGGTAAAGCAATTCCCATCTTGCCCTGGCTCATTGCATTAGGGGACCTTGAGAAGAGGAAATGGCATCTAGAAATGTGGAGCCCTCCAAAAGACAGGCTTTCCCATTAATGTCAATGAAATGATTTCCAGTTTCGTAATAAATCCCTTTGCATAATTCTTCCACTATTTATACATCTCATAAAGATTCAGCCTACATGGAACAAAAGGCAAAAGGGGAGGGAGGAGGAAACACTGGGGGGAAAAGAGAATTAATATGATTATGTGGGCTGGGGAACTGACATTGAGTGTACCCTGTCCTAGAAAAGAAATGGTTGAAGCCGCATCATATTTATTTCAGTAGTGCGGATGAGAGATGGTGTTTTGTATTACATTTCTAGACTTCGTATCACTTTTTCTCCCTCTGCTGGCAACTGGATACAATGAAGTTGTAACTAGTGGAAAACAACAAAACTCTCAAGACTGAAACATTTAGGAATGTGAAAGCAGTGGCACGTGCTGAAAAATTAGGTCATACCATACTTTAGTCCAATTAGCCCTGGAAATGGCTGACAAGCATCCTTTGTACAGATCAGAACAATTCTTACAGAAGCTTTAATGTATGGCTGAATGCAGCCCTCTTTTCTTTAGAGAGACAGCAGAAATCCTTGCTTGTTAACATTAGAGTAAATAAAACCTACAGAATCAAACCTTGAAGTTAGTTACAATTTTCTGAAAGAACAACTTCAGGCTTGTAATTTTAGAAACAGTATCTCTGCTTTGAATTACAATGACACTATTCTAATGGAGGTTACTAATTTCTGGAGTCTTCCCCTTGTGTGTTGTGTTTTTTTTTTTTTTTTTTTTTTTACTCTTTTGAAAATATTTTTGTACTCTATAGGCTTAGGGGAAAACTTGGCTAAAGAAAGAAGAAGATTCTGCCCAATGTGTATATATTTGATCCTCCTTTTTTTTTTTTTTTTTTTTTAGTGGTATTTTTGTTATCTTTTTTAATTTTGCTCCAAAGAAATTCTGTAAAATGATGTGTTTCTAAATACCTTTATGTAAGCTTACTGGCAGTAAGTATTTATTGATAATACAGCCCTGTAGGAAAAATGCTACAGATATGCAAGGAAACATTTTCTTATGAAAAATATAGTCTTGACTAAAACAGAGGTAACGCTTTCTGCTCTGTGGGACTGGGATATCAACCCAGCAAATAAATGACTAAACCCAGCAAATTCTAATGACTAAAAAATATGAACTATAAATCTTAGAAATATATATCAACTTGGAATGATTATATATTCCCTGTAGTGAGTCAGAATCCGTGCTATTGAATTAATAACATTAAGCCTCTTAACTGTTCTTTGAGATTTTGTAGTAAATATTTCTGCCATTTTATGGTTGAATAAACTGAGGCAGAAAGAAATTTGTTCAACAGCATAGGAGTACTGTTTTCTAATCCTCCTTTTATTGATATACGTTTTATTAAAAGCAGGTAAAGTTTTCTTTTTTTTCTTCTTCTGAAGGGATACATTTAGAGCAATAGCTGATGAGGCTTAGAGAAGTAAACTGTATTTAGTGGGAATTTAGCTGGGAGAAAATGCTGGCAGATGTGAAGGAATATTCAAGTTAAACAAAGACATCTGTGAGGAGTGGCAGTGCTGGGAGAACAATTCTGTAGTCAGCAATAAAGAGATGAGAGCTGCCATGGCAAACACGAGTGGGGCTGGATGTCAGGGGAACTCTTCAGCAGTGTCATAGCTCAGTTTAAAGTGTCAGTTCAAAGCACAAAGTGCATAAATAGGGAAGGGTTTAAATTCTTGCACTAGTAGCAACGTTTTGAAAAGAAGCATCCTGGATTTTTCAGACCATCTTGCCACTGTCTGCTTGTCTGCCCAAACCAGAAATTCCTCAGTCAATGGGTGATGCTTTTCCATCAGGTTTCTTCATCAGTTACAATCTTTCTGTAAAGATTAGGAGAGAGATACTCTTTTGTCCTGGATCAACACAATATATCTTATACATTTCTTAACGATGTTCTGTGATGGGACCCAGTGCAGCAGTTCAGCTTCTTGATTTCTATTAACTGCCATGCACTCAGAAGTGGGTGTCTGGTTTTATTTTGCTGAACTATATGTAAAAACATGGTTGCAATAATGGATGGGAAAGGTTTGCACAGAGATTTAACACCTTTGCATTATTATGGCTATATATAACAATAATGAATCCCCTTCCCTGTTTCAGTCTCCAGCTGTGGCCACAACTTGCCCAAAATAGCACAGTCTGGGGAGTTCGTAGTGTCATAGTCCCTTATCTTAGGGCTGAAGTGTCTGTTTTAACATGCTTTTTCTCTAGTTTAGGTGGAAAGACCATGGAAAAAAAAGCCTCTTTTCTCCCAGTGCTCACTCTCTATGATTGCACACAGAGCCACCGTGTGTGATGTGGAAGGTTCTTCTTTCCCCTCTGAAGATCCCAGATTAGTTTTTCTGCTGCCCATATACATCAACATTCATTACTTTAGTCCTCAGCCTCTTCGTTACAGTTCTCAGCAATACATTGGTAGAAATCTTATATAATGAGAAATAGATGGATAGTCTTGTTAATTAATTCATTCATTACTGTTCTCTTTGAGAAACGTGTATGAAAACTGTTCATAATATGACAGACAGGGAATTCCAGGAGGTGGTCTTCAGAATGGATGTACTACAAAAGATGGTGGAATATTGTTATGAGACGATGTATAAATCCTACCCATTGAAGAGTAAGGTGGTGCCTAAGAAAAGCATGGAGAGTTCTGGACATCTTTCCACAAAGATTAGGGGTAGGGTACCTAGCAGACTGGTTTGGAAAGAGGTGGCTGGGTATGGTCTGAATTGGCTGCTTCACAAAACAGTTTTGAAATACACAGAATACTTTGGATTGTGGATCTCAGTGTGAATTTGTAACTGACTTTCTCTTTGGATAAGGATCTTAGCAGTTTTAGATTATATCTCTATTGACTTTAGAGATGTTCACCTTTCACTGTGGAAGACAAAACCTAGTAATTTACAGAGCCAGATCCTGAGCTCAGAAAACAGAGAAGGTCTGAACACTGACCTCAATATTACATATCTGAAGTTGAGTGTCTCCTGGATCATCTGTTCACCTGTTATTGTCTGACTCACTTCTGTAGTCCTTGTGGAGTTAAGTTGCAACAGCCTGGTTTCTTTTCCATCTTTATCATGCTGCACATGGAAATGGATTTTTAATGGACTCTGAAGATTGTCTCTGAACTGAGTTCAGCAATTAGTAACAGTTATTAATGCCACTCCCATATACTATTATTGCCATTAACTGCACTGATTTCCTCTGGGTTTTTAAAAAGTATATGCTGAAAATGGTAAGAGTGAAACGGTGTTTTCATTAGTGTGTTGAAGTGATGGAACCTGTCCTGTTGGATGCTAAAGGCCTTCAGCTTCCATTGACCTCTGCCATTTCAGCTCAGTGGTTTTTAATCACAGGTCTTTAGGAAGTATCTATTTTTCTTTCTGTTAAGTTTCAATAGTAACGTGGATTTTAAGTGATTTTTTTTTCTTTTTTTTTTTTTTTTTTTTTTTTTGTCCCCCTCTTTCCAAGGAGCTGGGTTGAGGACATGTTGAGATTTTTCTCATAAGAATAGTTCTCTCATTCTATGCCCTGTGGTCAAATGTAATGTCACACATCGGCCAGCTGATTGTAAGGATTTCCTTTGGAAAAAAAAAAAAAAAAAGTATGTTGTCAGCAAGCCTGATGTCCTGCAGCATCCTGTAATTTGGAGAGTATGTAAATGATAACAGATAGAAGTCCAGTTAAACATGAAGTAAGAAGGATTCAATAAATCAAATATGAAAGAGATTGAAGTAAATTCCAGGGTAGTTCCTATATGGATTTTAGGCAAATTGATGGAGATAAATTGCAGAAGAACTGCTTGTCTGAGATATTTTTTTTTTTTTTTTTTAAAAAAAAAAGACCTTTCTCTTCCCTGTACTTGTTTTTGAGAAGCAGACAGATGTCGTAAGTAACATTTTGATAGCAGAGTCAAGAGGAAAATATAGTCATACCCCCTAGGATATGTGCATCTATATACTGTGTCTGTGTGACTGTATGGTCAGTATGCATATACCATTAAAAATATATGTATGTGCAAAATGTTGCCAAGTTCCTAACAGTGCACCTTATTCTTTATTTTTCTACATGGATGGTGTCATTCTCCTTCCCTAAATGTTGCAATGGAGCAAAAGCCAAATAATCAGCATAAAATCTCAGTGAATTGAAGACCTCTTTGAAGTCTAGATTTTTTTTTTCTCCTAATAAAGTAAATAAATATTGAAATGCTTATGTATTCATACTGAGAGTGCACACCAGTCTTGCACTCAAACTTTACATGCACATGCTCTAATAGATATTTGTGCCAATTAGACAACTGCCTAACTTTTATAGACAAAACCATTTTTAGTTGTGCATTACGTGTCTGCTGCTATAAGTAGATCTCTCCCCCATCCAGGCACTTGAAAAATGGGCCACTAATTCACAGACATGTTTTCAGCCTAGCTTGCTATTGCTAGTTATAATGTATACAGTAGTTGAAAGGGCAAAAAGAAGTTGGAGGAAGGGCTGAAAATTAGGGTTAAATGTTGATCTCATTTTTGTCTACTTGCATTGCCGTATATTAATGGTATTATGAATTATGGTGCAATGTATGTTCATGCTGACCCAGCTGTTCATCTATTGTGTGTGCCTGACAGCCCAGTCCTAATAGTTTTTGCACTATTAACATGTCACAGAGTATGGAAAGATATATTAATGTGGTTTTAATGTGTTTCAACTGTGTGGTGCTATTGAGCATGTTGGATGTCGTAGCTGATTTGTTTCGTGTAAATAAAAATATATATAACCTACGGAAACAGGGAAAAGGTCACCTCACAAGGAGTCCTTACTTGCGAAGTAGAGCTGTTGCCATTCTCTGTCCTGTGCCAGATGGCTGATATCTTTATAGGAAAGAGATTGCTTCATGTTTTAGCATGCAGTATGCACTGTGGCCATATTCATGCATGTGGGAAGATGTCTCACAACTGACCTTAACAAAAAAAAGGCAAAAAGGTACAATGAGAGAGAGGTAGAAAGAGGATATAGCAAGGATGGGAGAGAAATAGCATGAGACTGTTCAATTATCTCCTGTATGAATAAAATGAAATGTGACAGTAGTGATCACAGCATGCATTTGCTTCAGCCATGAGGGGCTGCCCTCATATTTTAACTCTGTTCCATATCATAGAAGCACAGAGTGGCTTGTATTGGAAGGGACCTCTAAGACATCCAGTTCCAACCCCCCTCGCCAGGGGCATGGATGCCACCCACTAGATCAGGTTGCTCAGGGCCTCATCAAAACAGGTTTACTTTCACTTTTTTTTTCCTTTCTCCTTCCAGCTTTAGCCTGGCATAGTTTTACTCATGGTACATACTCTACTATCCAAATGTACAATGTTATCAGTCCAAATTTGGTGCCTTTCTACTAGGACCCCGTCAGGTACATTTTGCTTGTATGTCACGGTTGCCCAACTCAGGATGGCACGTCAGCATATGTGCAATGACATCCAGGGAAAACCATATTTCTTCAATATTTGACATACTTATTTTATTAGGAGTCATGGATATTTGAGAAATTGAGATAATACACTACAAAGCATGCATTATTCAGCCAATATTTCTGCTTTTCATATTTGTGCTTTTTCAGAGATCCATAAAATCTGTCCAAAACTATCAGTGTATCAATATGTTATTGATTCAAATTCTTCAATTTATTTTTGCAGAAATTTCTAAGCAACACTGAAGCTTTATTGAGGAAATTTCTACCAGAAATAATCTGTGGTTTGTGCCCTGCTTGTGATCATTTACTGAAAGCTTGTATTGCAGCAGGTGGCAAAACACAGCATGTGATATGGTTCTCATCTTCTCTCAGAATGGATTATGAGTAGCCAGCAAATTTGAAAGTTTATATTTGAAAATAAAAGTTACAGTCTGAAATTCATAGATGTAAGTTAGGTAAAGGATTACTTACATGTTTGGTATTGTGAGTATTAACGTAATTCTAAGTATTTTTTTTCTAAGCAATTGCACAATGAATGCTTAATAGGATGAGCATGAGTAAGCGCAATGAGCTGGTCTACTAAGCTAAACCACGCCTCCATCAGTGTCCTACAAGTAATTGAAGCAAAAGAAGAAATTGGTTTTCTCAGATGTAAAGTAGAAAGAAAGGAAAATGGGAGAATCATATGACTTTTTATTTATTTATTTATTTTTTGCAATATATACACTCACACTTTTTTTATAGAACTTGCTTTTAAAGGAAATATAGGGCAATTTGGGTTGTTCTGCCTCTCCAAAGTACTATTGTGAAAAGTAACTTAGGCTTTGCACTGGATTTATGCTGTGTTAGATTCAGCAATTTTATGCAGTAATAACAACTTTCCCTGTCATTGTATTTCAGTAGTATGCTATATATCCAAGCATTATATTACTTGTTCTGTCTATTACTTATATTACTTGTTCTGTCAATCCACTAAGCCAGTTATTCAAAGATAAACTTACTTCAAAAGAAATCTGGATAATCTTGTCTGTTTGGCATCTATGAAAAGTGAGTAAATGCTACATTCAAATTAGAAGCAATTACATTCTATATTTCTGTTTTTACCCTTGATTATAGTCATTGCCAGTCTTGGGATTTCAAATATTTTGTTAGGCTGCCTCCACACTAATGTTTCCACTGTCTCTATAATACGGCCTTTTCACAAGTTACATAGAACAAATAAATTCTGCCTTGCTGTGCAAAGGACACTCCAGTTGCAAGCATAAATGAGATCTTGTTCTGGGTAAAGGGTTACTTCTGGTTGTTAGCTCTCCGCCAGAAGACAGCAGCAATGGGGAAGGACACTCATAGGCAAGACTGGGAGCTTGCTAGTTCCCACTGTCTGTTACTGCCCATGCCACTGGTGAGATGACAATCATTACAGACCTGAGGAGAGGGGGAGAAAAAAGAATTCATGAGAAGGTGTTTTAATCCTCAGTGGTGCCCTTAATGAAGCGAAAAAAATAAGATCAAAGACGCAAACAAGGGTGTTGTGTCCTCACACCCTCCAGACAGTTAAGTGGTTTCAGTCAAAGCAAGAAAATGGCCCATGTTTTATAGTTTGTCATAGTTTTTATCATTACTGCAAATAAGATATCCACCTGCACACATGGGTTTTGAATTTCTCTGTGGAGGCTAGTGTCTCTCTCCATTGACTGTAAGACAGTGTGATGGTTTTACTCGGGTGGGCAGCCGAGTTCCACCACAACCGCTCTCTCACTCCCCCTCCTCAAAGAGGAGTGAGGAGAAAATACGATGAAAGGGGCTCAAGGGTTGAGATAAGGACTAGGAGATCGCGCAATAATTATCGTGATGGGCAAAACAGACTCAGCATAGAGAGAAAGTAAGATTTATTGCTTATACTAACAAGCTAGAGAAGTGAGAAACAAAGAAAAGAAACAAAAAGCACCTTTCCCCCATCCACCCTCTTCCACCTCCTCCCCCTGAGCGGCGCAGGGGAACGGGGGAATGGGGGTCATGGTCAGTCTATAGCACTTCTTCTCTGCCGCTCCTTCTCGGTCACTCTTGTCCCCTGTGCTGTGGGGTCCCACCCACGGGATGCAGTCCTTGCCAAACTGATCCGGCGTGGGCTGTCCACAGGCAGCAGCTCTTCAAGAACTGCTCCAGATATGGGTCCGTACCATGGGGTCCATCCCTTGGGAGCAAACTGCTCCAACCTGGGTCCCCCACGGGCAGCAGCTCCTGCTGGGTCACCTGCTCCTGCGTGGTCTCCTCTCCATGGGCTGCAGGTCCGGCCCGGAATCTGCTCCAGCAGGGGTCTTCCACAAGCCGCAGTCTCCTTCGGGGCACAGGCTCCACCGTGGTCTCCTCCACGGGCTGCAGCGTGGAACCCTGCTCCACCGTGGTACTCCATGGGCTGCAGGGGGACATCCTGCTTCACCATGGTCCTCACCACAGGCCACAGGGGACTTCTGCTCCAGCGCCTGGAGCACCTCTCCCCCTCCTCCTTCACTGACCTTGGCGCCTGCAAGGCTGTTTCTCACTCCTCTCACCCTCCCAGCTGCTGAGTGGCGCAGCGGTTTTTTCCCTGTCTTAAATATGCTCTCACAGAGGCGCAAAACAACATCGCTTATTGGCTCAGCTCTGGTCAGCAGTGGGGCCCTTACCAAACATGGGGCAGCTTCTAGATCCTTCTCACAGAAGCCACCCCTATGCCCCCCCCCTCCTACCAAAACCTTGCCATGTAAACCCACTACAGACAGCTAGAAAGATTAGCCTCCCAAGGAAGGAGTCTAAAAAGATTGTCCAAAGCTAAAGGTTATCCCCTTCCCCCAGCACACCTTCCTTTTATACTTTTCTCCACTATGACATTTTGGAACAGAAATATTTTGTCTGGTTTCTCCCTTAAGAAAGTTATATTTGGAGACTGCTGAACAGGAAAAAAGATCTCTGCAAGCTGATGCACAGTATTATGGTATGTTTTTTTACCCTCATTATTTTTTACTTGCCTTGGCTTATTTTTATAGTTCTGCCTTTCTTCCTCCTCACCAGATTGTTTATACTTAAAAAGAAATAAGCCTTCTGCTTGTTGCATAGTCAGTTCTCTTTACATTTTTCTTAAGTTAACATTGGTTTCTGTTGTCCTTTTCCATGTTTAGACATAGCCAGGATAAATTTCAATGACAGCCTTTCCAACTGTTTCTAAATATTTCTCACTTTTCTTGCAGACAAATTTCCATATGTTACAAAATTCAAATCAGAATTCCATAAGGCGCTCTCCCCATCCCTCCAGCCATCATCCCAAAAGTGAAGGGGTTCAGTTTGTTCAGGTGGAGCTTGCTTTCTACGCCCCCAGCGCCAGCAAATCTGTTCAGTGTAGGAGGACAGTGGAGCATGCCGCCCACAGCCACCTGCTCTGCCAGAGGGCCCAGAGCCTCACCAGCATGGTGCCAAGGCACCGGCTCAGGGTGGGAGTCTGCAGGAGGCACGGATCAACTGGGAGATGCACTACTTCACTTCTCCCTTGCTCCTGGGTAACCTTTGCTGACAAAGATAAAGCCTCATTTGTATTTATTTTTTAAAGTCATCTTCCTGAAAAATTACTTTTTGTCTTGCCTATTGACTTTTAGTCAATTGCAAGCATACGCTCCTGGTTTACTAGGTAGGCTGCTAGTATAACAAAGGTAGGGTACAAACACTTCCTCAGTTAAACCAGTTAGCAGTGTGCACAACCACAGTATTGGAATAAATAAAGTTTATATTGGAAGTGTGACCACTTGGGGTGGAGGCTTCATTGCTTCTAGCAGGATGGTTTTTTTGTTTTTTTTTTAAGTGTAGACAAGACCTTAAATAGGTCTGACAGTCCCCAGTCCCCACCCTTCCTCCCCCAACCCAAAACAACAAAAATTTTTCAAGTCTCATTTATGAAAAATGAAAGCTACAGTCTTTCTTCCGTATATGCATCTCACTAGAATTAGTGGGTTCCACGTGGCTATTCAGCTATACTGCCTGCAGACACTGCACCTTTGCTGTAGTCTCTATTCTCTTAATTTGGGCTCAGTGGTAGAGAGATGCCAGATCAGTTTGTTAGACCTATGCTAGGAAATTTTGCAGTGTGCTATTGCAACAAGATTTTTTTTTCAAACTGGGGTTAATGAATAGTCCTCAGAATAAGTGTCTAATTCTGGTCTTCCTGCTTTGCTCCCTAGCAAATGGGTATCCCACCATAGAAGACAATGAAAGCAATAAGATATGAATTAGGTCACTGATGTCTCTTTTTTTAATATAGCTGAGCTTACTGAGAACAGTTATCTGTTAGGCTAATTAGTTCTTTAAATTAAGTTATCTGAAACTTAATTGACTGCCCAAACCCTCAGAACTCTGTTATGCCAGGATCTAATCAAACATATGTTGACTAAGTACAGATTGCCTTACATTAGCCTACTGTCCCTACTAGGAGCAAGTAGGGCAGCTCTCAGCATGACATCTTCCCCATCTTGTTGGGTTGATGTTCAGGTAGATGCCTGAACTTGTCCAGGCATTCAGCAGGGTTTCAAGTATACTGGAGTGTGCACTAAGACCAGTTCTCCTGCTGCTATCTCAGAAAGCTTAGTTGACAATTTTTCACTTTGCCTGGAACACATGGTATGTGTTTTTTTTTTTTTTTTTTTTTTTCCCCTGCAGACCACCATAAAACCATCTATTTCTGCTCTGTGAACCTGTAAAACCATGATTATTAACTGATGTGCCTTCTGTGAGAAGACCCTTCTAGTCTCCAGAATCACAGCAGTACTTTCAGGCTCTTTGGGTAAAATTGCATGACTGGAGATGACTTGGCACAGATTAGCCAGAGACATTTGGAGCATCATTTAGAGTCTTTTGCGACATCATTTGGAGTCTTTTGGAGCACTGGGTACCAGAATCAATGATACAGGGTGTCCAAGCCTGGGGAAGTAACTGCTGCTTGGCAGGTGTTTCTGCAGTGTGTCCCTGGTGTCTCAGGAACCCTGGGGTGTGATAAAAGATATGGGGGACCATGCAGTCATCAGGATGTGTAACCTTTTCCATAGGTACTTGGAAGTCCTGTTCAATGTTTTATCAGTGATAAAGGAGTAGAATGTATCCTCAGCAAGTTTCCTGCTGACACTAAACTTGGGAGTGCTGTTGTTTCCCTGGAGGGATGAGAGCCCTTGCAGAGGGATCTAAATAGATTGGGGCATTGGACAACCAGCAATGGCGTGAAGTTCGAAGGTAAATGCTGAGTTCTTCACCTGGGATGGAGTGATGCTGGGCACAAGTACAGACTGAGGGGCCAAGTGGCTAGAGAACAGCTCTGCAGAAAGGGGTCTGGGGGTGCTGGTCAACAGCAGGCTCAACAGGAGTTAAGTCAATAAAGCTGATAAAAGGACTGGAAGGGATGTAATATGAGGAGAGGGCTGAAGACATTTGGGTTGTCTAGTCTGGAGAAGAGGAGGCCAAGAGGTGACATGGTTGCTCCCTACAACTTCCTGAGGAGAGGAAGTGGAAAGAGATGTGCCATTTTTTTCCCCTTGGCAACCACTGACAGGATCATAGAATATGCCAAGCTGGAAGGGACCCATAAGGATCATTGAGTCCAGCTCCTGGCTCCACACAGCTCTACCCAAAAATTCAGATTATATGACTGACAGCACAGTCCAAACACTTCTTAAAATCTGACAGGCTTGGTGCTGTGACTACATCCCTTGGGAATCTGTTCCAGTGCATGACAACCCTCTCAGTGAAGATCCTCTTCCTGATATCCAGCCTGAACCTCCTCTGTTGCAGCTTGACACCATTCCCAAGGGTCCTATCGCTGGTCACTGAAGAGAAGAGAATGGTGCCTGCCCCTCCACTCCCCCTTGTAGCTGTAGGCTACAATGAGGTCTCCCCTCAGCCTTCTCTTTTCCAGGCTGAACAGGCCAAGTTACCTCAGCCGCTACTCATATGTCTTCCCCTCTAGGCCCTTCGCCATCTTCGTAGCCAAGGAAAAGTTGGACCTGGTGCGTAGGGACATGGTTTAGTGGGTGACATTGGTAGTAGGGTAATGGTTGGGCCAGATGATCCTGGAGGTCTTTTCCAACCTTAATGTTTATATGATTCTATGTTATACTGATCAGAGGCTAGAGCCTGAGCTGGAAAAGGTCACGTGGAACAAGGTAGATACGGCTGCAGTTTGCAAGGTCCTGCAGATTTGCCACCTAACCTAACCCATAAAAGTGGCCATGCATGGAAACCAACTGGACAGTGGTATGGGGCCTAAACGTGGAAGTGGGCAACCCCCTGGTTCTGCACCCTGGCTGAAAACTTTCTGGACAGAAGGCATCCTCTTTGGGCAGTCCCAGGCAAGGTGTGGCTTATCCTCCTGCCAAATACCGTGGAGCCCATGGAGCTGGATCCACCAGATGTGGAGGAGCCAATGGAAATGGATCCACCTCAGCCAGATCAGACCTGCAACTATCCCAGCATGTCCTCGCTCTCTGCCATTAGAGCACACAAACAGCGTTGCAACGGTGCCTGGTGAGATCCCTACTTGTCATGCAGGCTCCATCCCAAGCATTAGCTTGGAGCCACCGAACACCACAGACATCCTGAGGCTTACCTGCAAGATGTCCTGGCAATTAAGTACTCTGTTGCTGATTCGAAGGGGTTGTGTGAGTGCTTCTTTCCTATCTCCCAGCTCTTGTGCAAGAGATGGCATCTCTTCTGTGCCGAGCCGTGAGGAAGAGCACAAAAGAGGACCCAGTTTCCTTTGGGCTGCTGCACTGGGTGTCAGAAGGAGTCCCTGAGGGCTACCGTGTGTCTTTAACATTTATGAAAATGGACTGAGGGGTGAAAATAATAGTGTGTAAGCAATTATAGGTGGCTAATTTCTTGTATTTTGAGTGAGTTTCTATATCTGAGTAATTGGCAACAAACAACAGACATGGCAAAGGCTTTCTTGGCCACCTGTGCATACTGCTGGATCATGTTGAGCCAGATGTTGACCAATACCCCAGAGTCCTTTTCTTCCGGACAACTTTTGAGCCACTATTCCCCTAGCCTGTGTCATTGCATGGGGTTGTTGTGACCTAAGTGCAGTACCCAGCATTTAGCCTTGTTCAGTGTTGTGATTGCATGTGGCCAGACTAGCCAGATTGGTCTGAAAAGCCTTCCTACCCTCAAGCAAATCAACACTCCCACCCAACGTGATGTTGACTATGAACTTACTGAGGGTACACTAAATCCCTTCATCCAGATTGTTGACAAAGATATTAAAGAGAACTGGCTCCAGTACTGAGCCCTGGGGAATGCCACTTGTGGCTGGCCATCAGCTGGATTTAACTCTGCTCACAATGACCCTTTGGGCCTGGATATCCAGCCATTTTTTTGGCTGGAAAGCAGTGAACAGTACATCTACCCAAGCCATGAACAAACAATTTCTCCAGGAGAAGGCTGTGGGAAACAGTATTGAATGCTTTGCTAAAATACAACTAAACAGCATCCATAGCCTTTCCCTTATCCACAAAGAGGATCATCTTATCATAGAAAGGGATCAAGTTAGTCAGGCAGGACTATGCCTTTCACAAAGCCATGTTGCATGGGTCTGGTCACTTGGTTCTCCTGTACATGCTATGTGGTGGCACTCAAGATGAACTGTTCCAGGACCTTCCCTGACCCTAAGGTCAGACGGAGAGACCTGTAATTCCCCCCATCCTCCTTCCTGCCCATCTTGTAGATGCGTTTCATATTCACCAACCTCCAGTCAACTGGGACCTTTGCAGTTAGCCAAGACTACTGGTAAATTATTGAAAGTGGCTTGGTTAGCACTTCTGCCATCTCCTTCAGCACCCTACTGTGGATCCCATATTCTTTAACTTTCAGTTAGCCCCAAAGTGATGAGGCAATTGGTCTAGATGGTATGTTAAGATCCCTTCCAACTGAACTATTCTATTAAGTCTGTGTAGGGGCAGCAGGATGATGGATGTGTTGCAGAACAGTCTGCAGCCTATCTAAAAGTACTTTTGAGTTGTCAGGTATGGGGGCACAGCAACTTTGTTCAAAGCATCTTTCACAGACTTTGAGGGCAAGACCACAGTTCTCCTATTCTCTTGGTGAGAGGGAGTCAGTAATAACATTCTTTAGCTTGACTTGACTTTTTATTTTATTTTCCCCCCCTCTATATATTTCTTGGAGGTTAGCTGAAAAGGAAGGGCTGTGATTCAAAAATGCTTATACGTATTCCATAAGAGCTTCTTATACATTTGTATTAAAAAAAAAAAAAAAAAAAAAAAGCATCAGAAGAAGTAGTGAACAGACTATTGTCTTCAGCGTAAAAGTTACCATACCTAAAGAATAACTTGAATTTATATTAGGCTATAAAGATAATAACGTTGAGGGGTTTGTAGTCCCTCAGTCACCCAATGATTGCTGGTAGTAATGTGATCGTTTTGCAATGCCTTCTATTTTCATTACTTTAGTTGTCACGTAAATAAGGTGTCAAATTTTTAATACTTTGTGAACTGTGTTCTCTAAATTACAGTAATGTAGTATACTGCTTTGACCTTTTCAATATTGTGTGATTTGGTTGGCTGGTCTTTCTATTTATGGCCATGCTGAGTGGGGTGGCATCAATGAGTGGATACCAGCTAATGAAAATACAGAATACTGGAAAAATGAAATGAAGGTACTATGTTAGAGCATAGCATAATGTTTCACAGAAATTGTAGCATTAAGTATTGAAATTCTGATAAATCACTCTTGTGACAAAAGGTATAATGAGATTAGAAATTGTAACAAAAAAAACTAATCCTTTCTAATGACATAGATTGCGCATAGGCAGGGAAATAGTGTGAATTTAACTTGATCTCATTATACTCCTAAATTTTTAATCTCATTTTCCTCCTCAGATGCTTCACTTAAGAAGGCAGCAGAGTATGTGTGTGTGACTAGGGGTGATATATTCTATATTTGGGAAAAGTTACTTAATCCTTTAACTTCAGTGCACTGGGAAGAATGAGTAATCCTAAAAGCAGAAGGAAACTTCCCTCCTATGATTTGGAAGAGTCTTTTGGTTCTTAATCAAGGTTCTGTTGGAAGAAACCAGGGTTGACTGGCTCCATAAATCTTCCCTATGCCAGTGGTCTCAGCCCTTAGAAAGTCTGTTCCAGGCTGTGAGGAAAGACACTTGCAGAATAATTAAAGCAGAGAACACTACACCCAAAACATAGATTATAAAGATGAGGTTCTGGATGTCAGCACTGAGCAAAAGCTATGGTTTGAACTGTAGCATGCATGCAGTGGACCTAGGAGATGCTCTTAGTCAGCCATTACCCTCTGGATCATGACTTTTTTATTCAGTTGCTTCATTAAGTGGATGGCTGAGTTGTAGATGGGGAGGTAAATATTATTTTGTTGGAGCAAGTTGTGTCTTTTCTTTCCTTGTTTACCATACTTTCTCAGATATGTTCACTACAGGCAGACTAGAGCATGTCCAAATAAAAGCAACGAAGCTGGTGAAGGTTCTAGAGAACAAATTTTATGAGGAGCGGCTGAGGGAACTGGGGTTGTTTAGCCTAGAGAAAAGGGTGCTCAGGGGAGACCTTATCACACTGTACAGCTACCTCAAAAGTGGTTGTAGCAGGGTAGGGTCAATCTCTTCTCCCAAGGAACAAGTGGTAGAACCAGAGGAAATGGCCTCAAATTGTGCTGGCGAGGTTTAGGTTGGATATTAGGAAAAAATTCTTCACCAAATGTTGTGATGCATTGGAACAGGCTACCCAGGGAAGTGACCTAGTCACCAACCCTGGAGATTTTCAAAAGATGTGTAGATGTGGTGCTTAGGGACATGGTTCAGTGGTAGACTTGGCAATGGTAGGTTAACAGTTGGACACAATGATCTTGGAGGTCTTTTCCAACATAAGTGATTCTGTGATTCTATGTTGTCTAGGTACTAAATGATCACTCTCAAAGCTCTGACAGTTTCAGCTGTGCTCATTTGTTCTGAGATTATATAGAACTTAAGAACCTGCTTATTCCTATGTATCCGTAACCAAAAATGTGAGCACGTGAAGGAGCATCTTTCTCAGTGCAGGCATGCATAGCTCAGATCCTAACTGAGTAGTAGAGTCCCAACCTAAAAATTTTGTATGTTCTTCTGCCTCATCACTGAGAAGGAAAAATAACATAGCATCCAGGTTTTAAGCTGCTGTCAGGGCTGGATATGCAGTGATTTGTCTCATTCCTGTTCTAGGAATATGCATGAGCAAGTACTAAGACATTTAGGAGCTCAAATTAGTCTCTTCTCTTAGCAACTTTCTCCTTCCCACACCTCAAAACATTCTCACCAGTCCTTCTTTCTTTGTGATCCACCTCCAGTATTTGAGCAACACTGAAGTTTCCATAATGCAAGTGACTTCCATAAGAAACCATCCAACAAAAGCAGCTGGCCAGAGAGGGAAGATGTGGGGAGAGTTAGGAGGGAGAAGTATGTTTCTTCCTTTAAGCCCAGACACTGGGATCAGGAAGCAGCCAACACCGAGGAGCTCTGTGCATTGCACAGAAACTCCGGCCTGCTGTTTCTGCCACCTTTATCTACGTGACTAGCAGCTGTAGTATAATTTCAAGATAGAATTTGGTCCTATTTCTTTTCTAGTTTGTTTACCAATTCATAACTTGCACGCTGCTCAATAGTGGATCTTTGTGCTTTGGAGACCCAAGCAAGACTTGCTGCAAGAGCACAAGTGCCTTTTTTGTAACAGTCCTACTGAAAGGAGCCCTCTCTCCTGGGCTCCCTCTCTTCCTTCATTTCCATTTATGGAAACCATACCGCGAATTTGCTTCCAGTGATCCTGCTTATTCTTGTTTTCTATCTCTTTCCCAGTCTCTGTCTCCTTGATGGTCACTTCATAGCTTGTCTCACCTTTCTCCTTCACTCTCCTTTTTTCTTTCTCTTCCCAGATGTCAACCTCAGACTTAATTTCCCAAACTGATCCCCATGTCCTCTGTATCAGCCCCACCCATGTGTTTTGTTACTGCTGACAATCTCCCTGTTGTCCTCCATTGCCCCAGTCCAGCGAAAATCTAAGCAGAGCAATAGATGAGATCCAGCCCTCCAAGTCACAGTAGCCCATTGCTGGGCCTTGAGCTTTTCCTAAGAGCAAGCACAGAGGATGGGGGTAAACAAACAAAAAACATACAAAAGCTTTTAAGATGGTCAACTCGGTACAGATTTTTGCAATAGCAATGTTTAACATGAACATTACACCCGTCTATATTTCAAATCGCCTCATCAAAGCATGACATAGACAACTGGAATTTTTGCAAGGTATCACTTTTTCTTTTTTTTTTTCATTACACCTTCTTCTAATTTGTGCAAATCTGTGTGAGCATGATGTTATATTTATATTCTGCACTCTACGGAGCTAATTGACTTGAGGCAGACAGTGGCATAGGACATTTCTGCCCAAATGATGAACCTTTGGCAAAGTCATTAGCTTCTGAAAGCATGTTTAATATGGAAAGTGTTGAGCAACCTTACTACTATATAGAAACAACCGTCATACCTGTAGTAAGCAGTTTGTTGGTACACAGAGCGGCTAGAAACAGCATTCAAGAAGATACATGACAGTGGGTCCAGAAAACTTGTCACTCGCTGAAAATTATTGCCTTTTCACAGTTCTGTGTGTGCTCAAGGTTAACAAATCTAGGGGAATTATGCTCTGCTATTTTAATTACAAGTGACTTGAAGGTGGATTTCCTTCCTACAAGAAAGTTTGACCATTTCCATGTCTCTCCAATTTCTAGAAAATTCATGATTTTTATTTGTCAGTGTGAGAGGGGGAAATGAGTAAAATGAAGTATATTTTTTGTTTGCATTTACATTTGGATTAAAAAAAAAAAATCTGCCACAGTGTCTCCTTATCTCTCAGTTGAGTATAAATCTATGAAACGCAAACCCCTCCCATGACAGTAAGGAGAAGTTGCATCATGGGGATCTCTGTGGTGCACCAGGAAAACAAAACAAAACAAAAATGTAGACTAGCTTTCGACTTAGCCACTGGGAACATGAAGAAGAAAATTACTCACATTAGAAAATCAGGGAAAATATATATATTTTTTTTCCTCCATCATTTTTGTACCCTTTTGCACAGCTGTTGCACATATGTGCTGCCCTTCTTGACTTTGATGAAAAAGTTATGAAAAATTGCAGGACTCTGAAGGCTTGTGGTTTGAGATTGCGTTTACAGAACATGAAAACTGAGGATGTAGAAAGGACTTCCCTGATGTCTTTGGGAAGGATAAATGTCAGAAATTGTCAACTCTTGAGACAGCAGCTGGGCACCTTGCTACCATTCTCCAGCACTCCTTTGAATAGTGCTCCTCAGGGGAGGCAGAGACTAATACAGCAGGCTAGTCCTTCCCCATGCTGCTGCATGGCTTGAGGGCAATAAAAATCAAGCAAGGAAATCATTCTAATTCAGAGTCTTGGTAGCAAGAACAAGCATCTGCAGAAAGAGAAGAGGGAAACCACGCAGTGGAGGAAGGCAGATGGGCAAAATCTGGAGGGATTGTCGAAGGGAGCCAGAGAGGAGAATTCTCCTGACTACGGCTCCTGGGCAAGGATCACAGAGCAAAGGAAAAAGAGAAGGCTTGTCCCCTGTAGTATTAAGCTCTTATCCATTCTCTGGGGATGAATATATACATATATATATATATATATATATATATATATATATATAATACGTGCATATTCATGAGTTTGTATATCTTGCATCAAATCTGGGGACACAAACAGGTCAATCTTTCTAAGAGGCTGTTTTTCTGATCAAAAAGTCAATAAAACCTAAAATTGTTTTTGTTTTTGCATTTCCCTAGCCAAGCAGGAAACCTGACTGGTTTCCTGCAACTCCACGTGGCTGATCCTTCGTGGCCCGTTTGGGTATAGGGTTTGGGGTTCTTCACCAGACTAAGACCTGCAGGCACTGCAAGCTCACAGTTCTCACCTTGCCCCTTCTTCAGGCTTTTTTCCTGTTTCCCAAAGCAATTTCTCCTGGAGCTGCCTAGTTCTTACTCCTGACTAAGACGGGAAGTCTCCTGTGCCAGAAGGGTGAGATTCTGAGCTGGGGCAGTCCTGGGCAGTCCTGGATAACCAAAGTACTTCAAGGAAGCACACTGGAAGTATTTGTTTTTCTCAGGTTTTGTTTTATGCAAGCCTAAAGAAGTACAAAGTAACCTTAGAAGTAAAGGTACTGCCTTTGAGAATAGATCTCCCTTTACTTTGCCTTTTCTTCTTGCTTTTTACTTCATTTTTTCATTGTGAGTCCTTTTTGTCAGTCTTGTATTATTACATTAGTTTAACGGAGAGCAAATTGGAAAGCCTCTGTGACCTGGCACAGGCCATGCAAACCCTTACAAAAAGGTACCCTTTTTCATGTGACAGCTTGTCTTTGCAGGAATATCAACACTTTGGCTGACGTTGTGGTATTAGGGTTGAGACACGGCAAGCCTTGTTTGGGCTGTCCTCTCCCTGCTGCATCTTCCACCTCAGGGGCCAGTAGGTCACCTATTGGGAAGGGTTTGTGAAGCAATCCCATGGTTAGCATGCATGCAATCTTCCACCCCTTAAGCAAAGCTGAAATGTATTGATGGATATGCAATAAATCAGCCTCCTGTAGCATGGAAAACTGGTGGTAGTAGTGCAGACAGATCAGGTCTTAATCTGAACTAGATGGAAATGGAATTATATTGGGTTGAAAGCCCGGCCTCCCTCCAACTGAAAGCACAGCCCATGTACCCCAGCATACTTGCACAGATTTTTCCCCAAGTTCAAAGAAGAGACACCTGCTTTTGCTGCAAACCTGTCAGTTAACATTTACAATAGAACATTATGAGTTTTAAGTACATATCATGTTTGTTGCTTTTTTTTTTTTTTTTTTTTTTTTTTTTTTTTTTTTTGCCCCCATTTATGGGACTGGTTGCTTTGAGTGATTTCTCTTCTTTGCTGCCCCATTTCCCCACCCTCTATTAGAGTCACTATGACAATATTTTTGCCTAGGTGCATAAATGTACTCATAGGTTATGTTTCAAGGTATATTCATCTTCTGATTAAATGGTTTTCTGGTAGCATTATGGCTGGTTAAGTATGTGTATTTCTAAATTTACTGTGCCAAAATGAAATTCAATTAGCAGTGCAAAATGACTTTTTGAACCATTAACATTGGTTAAAAAAATGAAGTACAGGTTTGAACTGTCTGCAAAATTCTTAGGAGATGGAAAGTTCCATTGCTGTGGAGAACATCTAAAATATTAGACCAAATTCAATACTGGCACTGGCATGAAACAATGATTTGGTTGCCTAAAAACAATGAGCCTGGTGTTCTCTGTTTTGAAAACTTGTGTAACAAGCAATTTATAAATCCCTTTCATTTGTCAGATTATTTTACTGTCTTAAAGTTGTTTGACTACAGCATACACTTGACACATTTGGGAAAAAAAATAATAATAAAAATAAAAATAAAAAGTTATTGAAATGTAGTCCTTCCTAAGTTGTCATCAGGTAGTGCCACATGCCTGAGCAGTTAAAATTAATGCAATGACCCAACCCATTTTGTGGCTGTGACGTGCCACCTCGAGCTGTTGAGAGAGGTCTGGAAGCATCATCTGACACCCCATACCCCCAAGACCTGTTGAAGCAGTGCCTCTCAAACCTCTGCCATGCCACAGATTTTATATACAACATAAATCCGGCATGTTCACCTCACTTTGTTGAGATAGCAAAGTCCTCCAGCCTCCATCTCAGACGTGATGATGACCTGCTCAGTTATCCAAGTACAGTTTGTGGTTAAGAAATCTGAATTTAAATAGCTTTAGGGAAAACATAAGCTGTTTAGAAGAGACAGTTAGACAAGTTAAGTATCATTCACATTAACAGCAATTTGTAAAAGCTTGGTTTCACTCAGGAAAGATTACATCTGCTGTTAAAAAGTGTCAACTTGAATAGGCAAAGACTGGTGATAAAGCATTTTATCTACACCCTCTTGGAGCAACTCTGTATTGCTATGTGGAGGTAAATTCATGTCACGTTGCTGTATCTGGATTTGGATCCATGTCTCCAAAAATATGGTGCTGTTACACTGAACGTCAGAGTTGCCACACTTTCCGAATCATGCTTAATATAGTCTGTATAAAATGCAATGGTACAAATTGCCCATCCTCTTCTGTGGTAAGGGTTTGGGGCAATTTAAATAAGAAGAGAAAAACACTGAATATGACCTAAATTAAATTTGGTGGTTCATAAGATTTGCTGCAGTGAGGCAAATTTTTTGCACCTATTTTTGAAAAAGCCCACCTTCTAAGATGTGGGAATGGATGTTGATATAAACCTTTAGGCTGTGATCCAAACCTGTGCCTCCGTTCCATGAAGGCACTCATGTAGCTGTAATGTTCCTTGCTGCTTCATCTTTCTCCTGGAAGCAGATATTGCAGGATTGGGTGAGCACTGGGAAACTGTTCAACCATAACTGACTGAATGCAGGACTGACCTGTGGCAGATCTTAAGTATACAAATTTTTGTACGTCTTTTCCAGATACAGGTCTTGTCTCCCTACCTGTACTGCAAGTCACAATGCTACATCAAAGAAGTGATAGAAAAAAAACACCAGGGCTGACTTGAGCTCTGTAAGCCTATTATGGTGAGAAAATTCTTCTTTTTGCTATTGATCCCATATAGTTTTCTGTGGAGTTTCTGTTGTTGTTGCTATTGTTTTTTTCCAAAATAGGTAGCGTTGATCAAAACTTGAGCTTGAAAATCAGCCATTCCAATTAGAAAGGTTTCCATAGCACCTCAGAATCACAGTTCTGGTGTGTGGATTTTACTTTAGGATGGTGTGGCTCTGTTTGACTCATGCTCCTGCAGCACAGATCTCATGTGTCACTGGACAAGGTTTAGCTGGGAAGCTCACTACTGGGGTATAGGTGGAAAAGGAATATGCTCTATTTGAAATGCAATTTTTGTGATGTGTTGCAGTAACTTAAAGAAAAAGTCCTCTGTACACTTCTAAGAGTAAAGATTAGTTTTAAAAAAATAAAATAAAATAAAATAAAAAATAAGAAAAACAAATAAAAAGTTAATTGTGAGGAAGTTTATTTCTTGAGAAACTTTTCAACTACCAACAGTATTAACATTTCAAAAAAATTATTTTCTTGCCACCCACTTAAAAGCCTGCTTTACCATTTGTTAATGAATAAAAAAGGTTAATGTATTAATGTTTGCAGCAATATAAGAATAAAATGAAACTAGTTAAAATACTTCTCTATTTTTCCATCATTTCCCTTGTTGTGTATATATTATTCTGTGCTATCTCTTATCAACATGGACCTGTGCTGTGAAATTAAATCAATAACCACTGTGCCTAAGCCTAACTCTGAGGGGTAAAAACAAATAAACAAATGACAACAACAACAACAAAAAAAACCCTCACTATTTTTTCCTTTCACTTCTTATTTATTCTGCTGTGTTTGTTTTAATCTACACTTGCTCCAAGTGAGCACCATTGGATATAAAACATTATCACATAAATAGAGATGTTTTACAGCTACTTTGTGCTCAGATAATACTGTTAGAAAGTTGAAAAAAATTTCAAGTGATCTGAAATTTGCATCTTTCATGAAAAAAAAAAAAAAAAAGGAAGATGGATTGTAACATTATTTGCTGTGAGGAAAATAGTTGTGTTTAGGTTTAAGAAAAGTACCTCCAACTTCCCCTACTTGTGTCTTAGTTTATTTTCCAGCAGACGGACAACTGTACAAATCTGAAAAGGAAAAAAGTGAGTGCATACATGTAGCCAGTGGCATCACAGTAGTCTCTGCAGAGCAAGCTCCCATATGAATATTATTGAAGGTACCATTTTGCCCATAGTTTTTTCAACCTTGATTGGAATTTGCAGAAGCATTTCTTACACCTGGGGTGTGAAATCCCCATATTTAGTGCCCAGCCTCAGTGGCCGCAAATGCATAGTGGACTGGGTGTGACCTGTGAAGTGCATACTGTGTACGTGTCAGCTGTCCTGCTCCTTGGTCATGTTGTCTTCTTTTGCTATCATGAGTTTTTATTTATTTCACAAATATTTGAAGCTCACTTCAACACAAATATTGTTCAACAAAAAGTTAAACAGGACACATGTTATATAAAACCTAAGTGTGAAGAAACCTCATAAAATACTGTGTCTACTATTTATCGTGTTCCAAAACATTAAAGACTCCACAGGAATGGCAGTTCACAGCACACATGATGGTGTTCTGGGCTTGGGGATTTATTTATTTATTTTGTGGCCTCGTGTTATTTTTTGTGTTGGAAGTTGCTCTGAACCTCTGAGTGAAATGAACTAGTAAGCTAAACCTTGAGAAGGGCCATTTATGCACTGAATTTAAATACTATTTTAATCATTATATTTATTTGTATTGCTTATTAACATAATTAATAAGCTAATAATAGTTAATAAGCTAATAAAAATAGTTCTGTTTATGATTTTACACTCAGCAGAAAATGATTTCCCACTCCGTCTTTTTGCTGCATCTGACTTGGTCTTTATCCCTATGCTATTTTGTTTGCAGCCACTGAAGAATGAGCTGGACTGAAGGGATATTGCTGTTTGTCCTTCACCTAGCTGACCTCACCTAGGATCATGCAGGCAAACCACTACTGCAGGTAGGCAGGAACAGAAATGAATGTACTGGTATACATTGTGAGCACAAAAGGAACGCATGCACACCAATCTTTATTTCAGGACCCTTTTCTGTGTACCAGGTGTAGGCAACTGCATCTCAGAACATTTTCACGTTTATGCTGTGCTCTCTGAGCTAACTGGTGCATGAGATATGGAAGGAGTTAAGTAATTGCAAGTCTGTAGGTGAGGTTCCTGTCTTTCAGTGAAGTGAGCTCCTGCTGTCTATTCAATACTATACTTTTATTTGGTTGGTTGGTTTTTGTTTGTTTGTTTTTTTAATTACTAATTGGAAAGAACAATAATGAAATATGAACTGTTGCAACATCTGTACCACTGAATCTAGTTGTTCCAAGACCTGTTTTTCTGCCCTGGAAGACAGGTCATCAGGCATATGATAGACTCCTAACAATACGGTTAAAAACGTTAAAATATCTGAGGACAGAGATCCTCAGCTTTCCTGGGTGCTTACTCCATTGGTAGACCACCTTCACAAAGCTGTTTACATAATTCCTAATTGCCCTTGTTTCAATGCAGTCATTGCCTCTCGTTCTTTCATTGTGTTACTGAAAAGGCTGGCTCTGTGTTATATGCAGCCCCTCTAAGGCAGCTGAAGACAACAGCTAGCTCCCCCAGCCTTTGCTTCTCCAAGCCACAAGAACCCCAGCTCTTCCTATGTCAAGTTCACATTTAGTATGCACAATTTCAGACAACTAATAACTCTTCTCACATAATTTCTGACTTTAAATAATTGATGGGCATTTAAAATGTTTTGTTGTTGTTTTTGTTTGTTTGTTTTACTGGATTAGATCACTTTCTCAAGCCCTTTCTTTCCTGAGGCCAAAGAATAGGCTCACCAAGTCACCCTTTCCTCATGGCAGTCTATAAGCAAACCTGAACTTTGACCAGCAGAAGAAATGAAAAGGCCATTTTCTGTGATTTTTCCACATCTTCCTGCTGAGTCTAAGCTCAAAGAAGAGGTGGTTAATGAGCAGAAGTCAAAGCCTCTGAGAGCTTCTCTCTTCTCCCCTTCTTTTCCACTTTCCTCCAGACTTTCAAACCAATCTGTTGCTGCTAGCTCTGCTGCATGCAGCCCTGCCCAAAAGGATGGCTACCTGGCCACAAAGAGCTGGGAGCTTTGCTAATGTGTCTGTAGCTTCTTTAGAAGGAGCCTGGCCCTGTGCCTTGGAGGGATGCTCTCCTGGTGAGTCTCTGATCATGGTCATCATATCCTCAGGGTGGATGTTGGCATGCCAAGTGCAGTTCCCAGTTTCCTTTTCTCCTTCCTCTGTCAACAGGGTAGGATTTTACCCTCTCCTTCAGATAACGAATGTACTTACTTGTACATCTTTTTTGAAGTAGATGCCTTGATATAAATTGTTTTTCATTACTGGCAGCCATATCTGTGGACTCAGCTTGAGTCACTTCCCCAAAATTCTTACTGTCTGAGTGAAGCTGAGTATTTTATTGTCCATGTTGTTATTGCCGTTCTGTGGGATATTGGTGGCCACCGTGAACATGGCTAAAGTTCATGGGTGTATTATCTGTCATTTCTTTAGGCTAAGTTCAAAGAAAATGTAATTCAGTGTAGAACTGAGATCTGAAACAGGAGTTGCTGTACAAGACAGTAATTAATAGCCTGGCAAACTTGAGAGGAAAAAAAAAAATAATAAAAAATCTTTATAGGCCAGTAGGATTTTTAGTGACTAGGTACAAACACAAAACCTGGGTCATATTTGATACTTTTGTGTGGACTTCAGGGGCAGAAAACAGTCAGCTAGGAGAGGCAGAGAGGCGACCAACTGAGACAAGTCTGGAGAGAGTAGCTTTGGGAAGACACAGCATACCTTCAGACATCAGGTTCACTAGAAGCAGATTTGAAAATTGTAGTCAGACAGCTTGTTTCTGCATTTTCTTTCTCAATAACACAATGTTGAATACGACCTTTGTAAGTAAACACATTTGTACTGAAGGAATGCTGAACTACCTGATTGGAATGTTCTGGCAATGTATGGAATATTCAATATATTTTCCAGACTGAGCCAAACACATCTGTCATTCTGCAATAATCTTTATTATTTCAACTTTGAAGTGAGCCAGAACATCACTCCAAATCTCATCACGACCTTATCAGAGCTTGGACAACTGAACGGATTGCTTTGTTGCTTTATATGGAGAGGCTGTCAGCAGTGGGGCCACAAAGTGCCGAACAATGCAGCGTGGAGCTCCAAGTGGCACCCAGGATGGATAAGCACCTCTAGAGAGAAAGCACATGCTCTGATGCTTTATGACCTTGCAGCGTGCTGATCAAAGCTGTCAAACAGGGAGGTTTCCAGGACTTGATTTTTTGCTCAAAATGAAGTTGTGAGGTGCACACGCACTTGAAGTCTTGCACATATCCTGACCGTACCCACTTTTTGTGCTCTGGAGAGTAGGTGTTTCCCATTTTTAGGCATGAAATTGGGTATTTTCCAATTTGAACTGGAAAAAAGGGAATTTCATGCCTAAAAATAGGAAGTATTTATTTCCAGTTTTGTCCATTTTTCACATTTCTTCATTACGCTATCATCTTTGACCTGGAGTGTGCATGGTGCCTCTGTGCACTTCTGTGCTTTTCCTGTTCTCATTCTTTCAAGAGGCTTTGTGGCTTCTATTGTGTTCACTTCAAAGCCTTAGAAGTGTTTCCTTAGTGAGAATTACAGGTCATCAGGACAGCAGTAACTGGCCTAAGTATATTATTATTTATTATTTATATCTTACATAGTGCCAAAAGTATAACAGGTACTTTGAGTCTGGTCTATAACACAGAGAAATCAATAGGAAATGATCCTTAATTAATTGGGCTTCTGTTCCTAAAGTAATTCAGCACTTCCACTGAGAATTAACTCATCAGCTTCTCTTGCTATGTAAACTTCACAATAAATAATATAAACTGTTGCTTTCACAATGTTTTGTTTTCCTGCAACTCAAAAGGAGCTTTTGTTTAAAGTTTAAAACTTTTATGGAGCTATGCCTCTGGGCATTTTAGACATAAGATGAATAAAAAATGATCTAAGGTTTTATTTAGAAAACCATTCCTGTGCATATATGGGCTTGTCATTCTGAAATGAAATTTTCATACAAGCTTTCATCCCAAGGGACCAAGTGGAATCTTCAGATTTAAGAATTAATAAGTATTCTGCCACTCAATGGATCCCTGAGTGCTCTGTCCACACAAAAATCTGTCTACAGTCCCTGAGTGCTTTGAGTTTTTTCATATTTACTGTGAGTTGGTGCAATGTGTTTTTACATGTTGCTACCTGCAATAGGCACTTCATCTAGTAAAAGTAGGCAACTTCACAGACTACTAATTTTTTCTAACTTCAAACACCCATAAAGGCACACTGCATCAGATCACAGTGAAACTTATAGCGAGGGTTGGAATCTATCACAAAAAGAACAACTTCCACAGTGCCAGGTCTCTCCAACAGCATGGTTCTTCCCAGGTTGTCATAATATGCTCTTCTTAGGCTTCCAGGAGGGAATACAACAAAATCAGTCCCAGCTTTGTACGAGCATCCCAGCCTTTGAGATCCAGAGTGATTGTGTAAGTCTCTGTGCTCGTACCATATCTGAGACGCATCGCTTCCTTTCACTCATTTGTCCCCTTGCTCCCACTCCTGATTTTTCAGCTGTGATAATTTGCTTAAATGTGTAGGATGTCTGAGGCAGTGAAGAGGCCCAGAGCAAAATCCCAGTGCTGTCTGTGGATATTGGCTGCTACCCCGTGAGCACCATCTAGCTGACTCCTAGCACAACAGCATGGGAGGCTGAGCAGATGCTTCTCCTAAAACTCAACAAAACAAGTTTTTCGTGCTACAGCTTGGTGATGTAAGATATAGAAATACCATGAAGCACCTGGGAGACTGATATCCATATAAACCACTTGTCATAAAAGCATGTCAGGTTGTCTCACAGTGCAGTGACGTGACAAAAGTATCTTCTGCTATCTGCTTCATCTGAAAGGAGCAAGTTTCATAGTCTAAGCATCTAGGTTTTTCAAACCTCTGTACTGTATAAATATCAGAAGTATTGCATCCTATTTGTTTTCAGCTGATTTTTGTAAAGACAAAGGTTTCTGTAAAGACAGTGCTAGGCCGAGGGAGAAGCACTGAATTGAAGCTGGAAAACCTCCTTTTTGCCTGGATACTCTGTGAGGGTACCCATCTGAGAAACAGGATTGAGAATTTATCTCATTTTTCTTCGAAAATGGTTAGTACAGATGACTTAATTACTTCTTGCATAGTAATTTGAAATGGAAAATTCTGTCATGTTCAAAATTAGAAAAGGTTTTTGCTCTCATTTGAAGAACTTTGGCTCCCTGTTTTTTTGTTTGTTTGTTTGTGTGTTTTTGTTTGTATGTGTGGTTTGTTGTTCTTCCAGATTTAAAATTTTAACTCCTGTTAGAAACAGTCTTGCTGATGAATTTGCCTGGAATTGTGATAGCCTAGCATTGTAGAAGCAGTGTTTGCTGTTAGCCTTAGCAATGCACTGATACATGGGGAGGATGGCTTGTGTTGTAGAATAGAGAGATTGGGGATCCACTGGACTGAAAGCAACTGTAAAACTATGAAATTTTATATCCAATTTGTCTTTCAGTTTAAGTGGGCATCTGTTTATTCTTTTCTTTATATTCTATATGGTTCGTGAATTCATTGTTTCTCAAGCAAAGATAAAATACTGGCTTTCCTTAAAAGCGTCCCACTTAGTTGTCTTCTGTGCAGAATGGCGTTGTGAGGAAAGATGTTAGGTGAGAATGGAGAGAACATTGCGAGGAGGTGTGGAAGGATTATATTTGCTTTTTGATGTATGAACTTCCAATCTGAATAATATTAATACAAATTAGAAATTCAGTTCATGAAAACCCATGTTTAAAACGAAAGAAAAATACAGGAGACACCTAGACATCTGGAAATTTGGTGTATAAAATTCAAGAGTAATTTATGGGGTCTACAGTGATGGGCTCTATGAACAAAGCAGCTTGAAAACATTTTGGTTAGTAAATTCAGGAGTAACTGGAAACATCTGAAAAATATAGAGTATCAGCTCATACATTCCTCAAGTACACAAATGTCAATCTCCAAAGCTAGCTTGGAACAGTATAAGGAGATTGTTATTGACTACACCACTGGCAGCAATATTCAACTCCATGGATTTTTTTAGGCCATCTCAGTATTTTGGGGGGAAGGAGGATAAAATAACTCAGAAAAATTCAAAGCTTTTCAAATGATGACATCAAACTTCACCTGGTTGTGTCTGGTAGTACTATGGGAGGTACTCTGTGATGGTGCCAGCTATCCCCACAAGTCATGCCCTGGGTGCAACTGTTTCAGTGGCTGATCTGGGCACATTGCTGCTGATGAATTTAGGGCTTGCCTACTACCTTTGGCCTACCTAAATAATTACAGTATTCTCTGCCCTATCAAAATCTATTTGGCTTGGAGTGCTTTTTCTGAGGTTTGCTCTAGCTGAGGTAGTCATGTCTATCCACCAGCTGATTTGAAATGATTTTGGCAGTTGTCTCCTTGTACTGACCAGTATTAGGGAAGCTGATACTTAAGTAGGAGTTGGGTGTGAGTCAGTAGACTTGTGGACTTCACTACATCTCTTTACACAGATATTATTTAATTTAATCCAAACAGAAAAAACTTTCAAAGGTAAGTAGCATGAGGGTTGGCAGCACCAGCAGCTACACATAATTTGTTATTTTTAGTGCCCCAAAAACATGTTAGCAAAGCCATCTTATCAACAGCTGGCTAGCTCCTGCAATTAGTAAGAATTTGGTTCTCCACCCTACAGAAGTACTACAAGGTTGTAAAGGTTAGCTAAAGAAACTTTTTTTTTTTTTTTTTTTTAAGACAATGAATGATAATTTATAGCTATATCCATTGTGGAATTGATGTCTTGTTTCTTTGAGGAAAAAATGAAATGTGTTTCTTCACCTTTTTTCTCAAATGCCTAATTAAGAAATGAATTTCTTAATCTCCAGATGTCCCTTAAGGTTTGTTTTAATCAGGGTGGGTTTAAGCATAAAAATTGTGTGAGAGCCTGCAGGTGTTCCTCATATGGGGAAACTGGTGTGATTTTATTTTCTGGGATTCACTCCCCAAAAACCTCACCTGCAGTGCTGAATTTTTCCGTGCAGGGGAAAGAAGCGGTGGTACTTTGTAAACTATTCTGCCTTCAGAGACTGAGCAAACTACAAGAAGCTGTGTACTCTCAGTTATAAGTGTACCCAAAGATGTAAATTAATGCCTACGTGCTTAAAACTGCAGTTTGTGTAGATGTGGGAGTTAGCACAGATCTTCTCCTGCTTCCCTTATCCTTGTATGATGATGAAACCCCTAAGAAGGGCTTGTATGCCTCTAAGGGGCTACTGCAAAATTGCATTTCTCTCCCTGTCTGCATCCTACACTTGGCCTTCAGTCTTCTGAGTTCTTTTGACTCCATGTGTGATTAGTGAACTAGTGGTAATGGCATCTCTCTTCTTCCCTCAGCAGTTGGGAGGAGAAATTTATTGATGTTAGTAAGGTAATCAAATAAGATGACAGGGAGCACTTATATTCCTACCTCCTAAGGGAGCAGTCAACTAAAGGCACATGGGGCACAAAGACTTTGTAAAATATGAAACCTCTGTGAATTTATTCTTTCTTAGTTGTATTCCATATTGTATTTTGAGTACCTCCTTGTAAAATGGTGCATAATCTTTAATGAACACAAGACTAGAAGGTCTCCTTTAGATTTAAATTTGAAGTATTTGCATAAATTTAGCTCCACAAAATTATTTTATTGGCAAATCAAAATGCACACACAGATGTACCTTTCAGAGCTTAATTTTGTAAACAAGGCATCATATTCTGCTCTCAGTGAAGCTGGCAAAACTCTACGGTAACGTCAATAACATCAATAGATTTACTTGAGATTTATATTTGGGTAACTGAGAGCAGCATTTGGCCTAAAGACTCCAGAGTGAGAAGCATGTAATTATTCATCCACCCAGTAAGTGCAGTCTACTTGGAAAATTTACAGCTATAGTAAAAATTGGGTGCCAATCAATTTTTAGTCTGTTTTAACATTCACATTTCATCCCTATCTCATTATTTTGTTAGTTAAATAACTTTTATTTTTTTCTTGCTTGCACACCAAGGAGCTCAAAGAGTCCTGCTTTATTGCAGATATAAAATCTCAGTGCTTTTATATATGACCAAAACACCAATAAGTTTAGTTTAGTGAGAGATTATGTACAGAGTGCAAAGGTCTAATCAGGTCTCAAGGGCTTTGAAATATTAAGCTCAATTTCTGTTGCAAATTAGTCCTGTTATCTACTTTTTCAATGAAAACATGATCAATAAAAGGAATATCTTTTAAATAGCTTAACTGCTTTAAGATTACAACAAAAATTCCCAGCTGCTAAATATTGTATTATGACTGTCAGTCAACTGTGAGTGATATACACATATCCAAATTACCCTAGCCCTAATATTCAATGAGTAGTTATTTGCCTTTGTACATTGCAGAGAGATTTCTATTCAAGCAGCAGTCTGCAGTCACATGCCATAGTCTGGAGCTAAGTTACCTACCCCTCTTCAATCATTTGGGAGCTCTGTCTGTCCAACATTATCTGACCTTCAATTTTTCTTTCCAGCAGCGTATGCTGGGACTCATATTTTTAATTTCTTTCTGTCACTGAAACACATATACCACTGGGGCTCAAAACTTTAAATTTCAAATAATATATATAGGCTAAAGGCAAAATCATAAACTAAAACCACCTTGGAAACTCTAAGATGAAATCCTCTGAGTCTTTTGTTAAAATATATAGTGGCTACCACAAGTTAATGAAAACGTATTTTAAATGCATGCCAAGAAACCTAGGTGGAATAAATATAATGGCCTCATTTTCTGAAATATAATGTTGATATAGAACTATTATACATAAAGTGCATTAGAACATCCCAAACTAATGGTGACCTTTGCTTTAAGCAGCACTTGCTGAATTGGAAATAACATTTCTCTCTGGAAACAGATTGCCTTTTACTGGGGAGGAAGGATGTTCAGGCAGAGGAAGGCAGAGCTACCTGTCACCGTGCCAGGGCAGGATGTGGAATAGGCAACAGATGCAGAATTGTACCTGCAACAGTTGCTCATATTTTTCATCAATCAGGCTTTATAACATGTTTTTAAGAAGAGGGAAAAATAATAATAATAATAATAAATAATAATAATAATAAAAAAACTACACATGATCAGACACTCCCTGAATTTAGCACTCACATCTCTGATGCGCTTTTTGCATTCAGTGATCCTCTTTTCTCTCTCTGTATGAGACCAGGGTGTCTAACTAGTGTCTATGTGGGGTCTAACTCTATCCTGTCTTAATTAAATTGCAGAATTACCAGAAGTCAATGTCAGGGAGTGACTGCTGTGATTGGGGCTCCACAGAATAAGCCCTGAGAACAGAGTAAAAGGTGTGCTGGGATAAGGCTGAGTCTATTGTAGGACATCATATGTGGTCACCATCCTGTACACCTTTGGTTTACAAAAGAAGAAATGTGAAGGAGAAGTGAAGGAGAAGGGGGAAGGATAGAAAAAGAAGTGATGCTTTACTGGAACATTTATGCTGTGGTGTGATGGCTGGGCTTTCAATCTCACCTCTCATAACTTCAGAAAGAGAGAAAAACAGTGTAAAAACACATTGGACAAAGCATCACTTGTTACACAAATGTAACAAGCTATTATTTCTCACTCATGTGTACCTACCATTAGAAAAGTTTTAAGGATAACATAAAAAATGAGATGATATCTGCCAAAGGTATTTTAAGATTAACCAGCATGATTGCATTTTCAGAGAGAGGGAAGTTCAGAAACAACTTGATATTTTTTGACCTTAGGGTGGTGAAGGTAATGTGTTCAGTTTCCAAAAGGAGCATTTACTTCTTTGTACCTTAACTGTAACTTTATTCCTTCCCCACTTTCCAGTTTATTGGCACTGGCAGGGCATCTGGAGGTAGTTGTTTCTGTGTTTTGTGAAGATAAGGTTGCATCGTGGAGGATGTGGAGCAAGGGCAGGAGAATTGAGACATGGGAATGAGGCAGCAGGTACAATCAAGGGAGATGAGCACAGACAACTGCTTCCCAAATGATTCCCCATATTTGCAAACTGATTGAAAGATGAACAGTTTTCTTTATTGAGGTGAGGAATAGAGCAAAGTGGGGCTTCACTAGCAGTGATGAGAAGTGCATTTTTAGTCACTTAGGTTAGGAGTTTAGATATGATTATTCTTCCAGGAGGAGCTTTTTGGTCATTGTGGGAAGGTGAAAGCTGATTTTCAAAAATCCCTTCCATGTTGCACATTTTGCCTTTCAGATAAAAAGCTCTTCATTTCCAGAGAAAACTCATGCACCTCTTGACATATAATTATACTTCTTGCTTGCAAGTGGCCTATTTTCAGGGATGCTGTGCACCCGTCTCTGATCAGCACAATACAATCAACCCAAAAAATCAAATTTATTGCTTACCTCTCAGCATCAGATATTAATTCACTTTGCAAAAGCAGAGGTTACTCAGACCTTCAGTGTTGTTCCATGGTATGTGAGAGCAGAGCTCAGATGAAGCAGTGCTGGTACCTTGAGAGCCACTATCGTGCTCTCCAGTGTTGGGCATCATCTACACTGGGTGAACAGGGGCAGGCAAAAGGGCTGGTGTGAGTCCCAAACTGCCCATGCAGCAGCAAGGATCAGGGTGTGCCACCATGCTTCCCTTGGGATGGGTTGCCAGTGGCAAACATGCATTCATATACGAGATGTTTGTGGTCCTTCCTTTCAGGTCAAGGCTGCGGCGAGCCCTGGGTGTTGCTTTTGGAGACACGCCAGCGTTAGCCCCCAGTTATGTGCACATCAATCCTACTGAGGCCAGTGTTTCTTCTGCAGTTACAGGTTTTGAAAGGAATATAATTGTGGAAATCCTGCCACATTATTAAAAATTATAATCAGCATATGTCAATGCCCCATTTCTCTGCAAATAAATTAGTTTGGATTTAAAGGGTTCTGCAGTTATTAGGCCCGCTCCTCTGGTAGTCAGATACAGTCTACAGTTAGTTCTGTAGATAATATGCATTAATGTATGTGGCTTCTATATTGTATACATGTGTCATCTCTAAGTGTTGTGGAAATTGCTTCACTGACAATACTTCCTGGTCTGCTCTCTCTATTTAATGGTCAAAGGAAGTGTGTCATCAGGTGTTCTCAGATAACAATGAAGCAGAAACATAAAGATCCAATTAAACTATAATAATAACAAAAATTAAAAACTCATCAGTATAGCTTTGGAGAAAAATGTACATTTTAAGAATTAGGCCAACCTTTTACCCTATATTTTTTGAATATATGAATAGTTTGGTTTCAAAGTATTATGACTGATTATATAATGTTAAAGAGCACTAAAAGTAAAAGGGTTTGGAATAATTCAGGAATTCTTCAACCTTCCTGCAGTCCTCACAGGGTATTAGGCAGTGGAAGCTGGGCAATTACTGTGTAACAGGAAGGGTATGCATTTATAAGTTTCACTTTCTGGATACTGTCCTGGATAAAGTTTTACAGTCTGTTGATCACTATTTTAGACTTTGCATGAACATCAGTAAAATGCAATTGTGTTTGTTTTAATACTTAGATGCCTTGAAAACAGGTAACAGGAAAACAAGCAAACAAACAAAAAACATTATGACAGTATTGTTTTGCACTAATATTAAGCTTGCCCACTAAGGCAAACTCATTTTATTCTGAGTTTCAAGGTTTTGACTAAAAGGACACAGAAACACCTGGACTGAAACTTAAACTATGAAATTTTGATGCAAGATACATTCCAGCACCACCGCTGGCTGTTGTGAAGTGTGCTGCTCTGAGGAGCTCTGTGATTCTGTAAGAAACTTAATAATAAGTGAATAAAGCATTACTAAGACAGAAATGGTCAATTTAGGAAAAACCTTTGTACTGTGCTATATCCTGATTTTGATTTTATGATGTTTTTTAGTATCTTTACAGCTATGCTATGGAGATATTTAATCACAAAGTACAATGTTATTTTCCAAGATTAAAGATGTTTCTAAATCCTTTGTTAAGCACTTTTGAGAAAAGGCATCAATGAATTTTATGAATAACAAATCTGTGAATCAATAATGTATTTCTGTAAATTACAATGCCATTATAGTATCAGTGTCTTTTAACAAAACATAAGAGAAATCTGAAGACTGCTTTAAAGTATTTTTGTTCTTCAATTAAAATATTAATGATCATTTTCATTATTTCAACTTCCTGATCATTATGAAAAATGCAGATTATTTCAATTCACTTATTCAAATTTCACATAAAAAGGAAAAAGTATTGAATTCTACCGTGGACTGAATGACCACAGTTTTCATATGAGTGTAGCCCCAGACAGGATTCTAAATTTGGCTTCTGAGTTTTAATTAAAATGTCCAGACTTTCTGTCACAATGAACTGATGAGGGCCAGAATCCTAGTCTATGGCTCATTGTGAAAACAAGAATTGTTATGAGGGTTTTCAGAGCATTATAGAGTGTTCATTTATCTCATTATAATACAACCCCCACAAACATAGACATCATCTTTATGAAGCTGTATTTACTTTATCATGTAGACACAAAAAGAAAAAAAAATAGATTTAATTCACTACATGTTCTCATTGCTCTTAGTGAAATGCTAGTAAATGATAAGAATCTCATGAATAAGTAGGATGGGTAGGACTGAGAAACCTTTTCTTTCTTTCCTTTTTTTTTTTGCCTGTTGATATTCATGGGTCTTGCTCAGTGTGTATGTTTTCTCCTTTCTGCCCTTGTGACCATTGCTCACTCATTTATTTTCAATTTTTATTCTTTTCAGCACTCTTCTACCCAACCCATCCCTCTAGAATAATCTAAGATTATTCTTTTCCTCTACCTTTCCAGGACTTATCCTTCCCTGTGTTTTCTCTTTCTTCTGCAGGAGAACCAGAATGGTCTCCTGCCTACCCACAGCACAGCCCTTCACTGCCACCGGGAGCTAAGCCTGTGCTGAGCCCACGAGGTCAAGGCTGATTTAGTGAGTGCTTCCTCCATGAGAATTTGCCCAGATCCTCTAAGGATGAGAAAGAATGCAGAGAGGGTGTCTACAGGTTTTCTCCTTCCGATACTGTCTCCCACCTGGAAACGGTAAGCTATATGAAGCATTAAGTAAAAGGGTAGTTGTTTTGTGTATTTCTCCAACTTATAATTTCTGGGCACCTCTGAGTGTTTGCTACACTTTTATGCATATACATATATTTTATCTTTGTGCAGTGTATTATTTTTTTTTCTGAATAAAAACCTTTAGCAGTGAGCAAAAACAGCAACGGACTTCAGATATAACCTGCTCAAGAGTAAGAGACGATTCACAATCTATTCTCCAATGACCTGCAATTAGTATGAATTTTGCATTACAGCCCAGCGTGACATCATGGCATTTCACTGTACGACTGGCAATGTCTGCTTTGGGCACCACTGACAACATGAAATGAGTTAGAGGAGCATACTATATACCCTGCAAACTGTTGTGCAGAAATTCAGGGATTACAATTTCCTCTCATGAGAAGAGAGTTTACCGGCTGAAGCTGTGCTAAATTATGGAAGAGAAAATCAAGTGCTATAATTGTGGGTGTTTATCACAGTCACAGTTGTTTTCTTTTTAAAATATATATATATATATTTCTATTAATAGAAATTTGATCAGAACAGGGTAAATCTGTGCCCACAACACAAATGTGATCATCTGCAAACAAAGTAAGTGGAAGGGACGTTTTGTATTGTTTTGTTTTATAACACTCATTTTGAGGAACTAGTCTTTATTTTATGTTTTTGTCATATGCCTTCACATTAAAGTAAACACACTGTATAATAACTCTTAAATTAAAGTAGTCTTTGTCTGAGGAGGAAAAGCAAGATAGCAAAGCTTGATTGAGCACTAGTCATGGTAGTAGATTTGTATAGCCTGCAGATAGGGAAAACAGCAAAGGGTGTTGTAACTCCAACTAATGTCTATCATAACAATAGTATAAGGAGTGCATGCGGTTTCTTTAATATTATGTCATATTAGGGCAAAAACATTTCTTTCCAGAAAATGCCAATACTTTTACAACACCTGAAGAACATCCCTATCAAAGAGCTTGTCCTTTCAATCAGTATTTTCCTCAGTGAGGGAAGCTCTCAACTGGGAGAGAGCAGGTCCCTGCTCAGGCAGTGAACCCATGAGTGAATAAACAGTATGTCAAAACCAAGAATATTTATTTGGGAAAGGACTATGCTAGATTGTGATGTACGTGAGCTATATGCCACTGAAAGATGAGGCAAGAGTCAGTAGTCCGGATATACATATGCACTTAAGGCACCCCAGGGGATCCTACTGGTCCCCCACAGCTGCTTTGGCAGGACATCTGTGTTCTGCAGGCGTAGCTGCTAGTCTTGTATGGGAAGTCTCAAGAGGAACTGGTTACCTGTGCACCCAATTGAGCTGGGTCAGTAGTCTCTGAAGAAGAGCAGCATTACCATATTGTGTAGGTTCAAACAGTGTGTGTGATTGTCCTTTTAGCTCTGTTAGCAATGACAGGAGCTGCTTCTGGGAACTGAGAAGCTGTAACAAGAGGTATTAAATGTTATTTTTTCTCTCTTCCCTAGGTGCTGGTGGTGCCTAGACAGCAGCTTTGCAGGCAACTTGAAAAGGATGGTAGAAAGCACACGGGAAAATTTCTTAGAAATGTATCAAAGAATGGCTTGGGTTGGAAGGGATATTAAAGACCATCCAGTTCCAACCTCCCTACCATGGGCAGGGATGCCACCCATTCCCATTAGATCAGGTTGCTCAGGGCCTCCCTCATTCAACCCGGCCTTGAACGCTTTCCAGGGATGGAGCATCCACAGCTTCTCTGGGCAACCTGTTCCAGTGCCTCACCACCCTCTGAATGAAGAATTCCCTCCTAACATCTAATCTAAGTAGCCTCTCTTTTAGTTTAAAACCATTCCCCCCTTCTCCTGTCATTATTTGATTGAGCAAAAAAGTCGCTCTCCATCTTGTTTACAAACACCCTTTAAAGAACAGAAAGGCTGCAATGAGGTCATCCTGTCATCAGAATGAACACCCCCAGCTCTCTCAGCCTTTCTTCATAGGAGAGGTGCTCCAGCCCTCTGATCATCTTTGTGGGAATATTCACCTCTTCAAACCCCTTACACTTTCCCCTTTTTTTCCCATGCCCAAGAATGTAAATAACTTCATTTGTAATCATGTAAACTGGGTCTTCTGGGAGTGGGAAAACAGTTTCCAGCTGGGTACAGACTTACAAAGCCATCAACGGGAAACCAACATGTGCTTAACTAAGCTAGTTTCATCACTTTAGAGAAAATGAATACAAGCAAGAGATTCTTTCAAAATTTTGTTGTGCGGTAGCTTGAACCTAAAATGTTGTTGCTAGATAGCCTGTGGTTTACTTGTCTGACCCCTGACCAGAGCTCACTGTCCAGATTTAACCTTTTTCTTTAAGGAAAAATAGATGTTTCACTGTGACACCCAAAACAGTGAGGATGCTGAGGACTAGCAGGAAACTGGGACAGCATCACAAGTCCCATCACTGTCTGCAGCAGGGATCTGGGGAAGTCCTCTATCCAGTCAGGGACTTTGAATTCCTTCCCAGAGAATCAGCAATTACAAAAACACACAGATATAAGCAACTCGGGTACAATTCTCTTTTTAAGAAGATGACTACCCAGAAAATGATATCGACCAGGCCATGGACAAGAAAACACTAGAGGTTTCATGGGACCAGAGAGAAATGAAAACAAAGCATGACTGATCACTAGGTGACATTGTGATGGGAGATAGCAGCCCTTGATTATCTGAACCCTGCTCCTTCCACTGCTTGTGCATTTATGTTGGTGAAGAAAATAGGCTCTGTTATCATTTGGGCGTATCATGATCCTCACCATGGCCTGTGAAGCTGACTACAGTGTAAGTGAAGGACCCACTGAATTTTAGTTGTCTTTGATCTTTCTAAATAGGCATCTGTTTCTTCTAAGTTCACCATAAAAATAAATTAATATGCCACTGTTTGTGCCTTAGGTTCCCAGTTGTGGGAAGAATGCACATCTGCCTCCTCTCTGACCCTTCCCAATAAAGGAGCTGCTGACTGGTGTACTCAGGACTCATTTTCATCAGCATGACTTTAACCTAAGCTGACCCTCTTCTGCCTATGGTGAACTATCAATGAAACAGTTTGTTTCACTGACAGTGAGTAGCAAATTTGTTCATTTTGTAATTTCAAAATAACTTGAATCCTTGGTCATTCATTGGTCAATCATATTTTCCTTTTTTTCAGCTTTTCAATTATTTGATACAATGCCTTATTTTAAAGAGGAGATTAATAGTTTCTCATTAGCAGAAACTAATGAAAAATGGGAAAGACCTGCCTATTAGTCTAATATTATGTGGGCCTGAAACCTTTTTCTCTTTAACTTTAAATAAAAATGCCCTTCACACACATAAGAAAACTTTAACTTATTCAATTTTCTTTGCTGCAGAATGTCCCTCACTGACTGACCCACAATGTTATGCTTTTGTTATAAATCATAGCCAGAGTGGGAACATCGAACTGTGATGTACAATGCTGTTCAAATCACACTTGCTTTCCTCTAAGGAGCTTGCTTGTTATGGAGACATGTGAGTTATAAATAGGACAACATAAAATGAGCTCCATTGCAAAATGTGCCTGAAAATATTTTCTCTGTGGGGAGAGAATCTTTTCAGAGCCTTTTGATTTTTCTTCTCCAGTATTTCCTTCTTCTGTTCTCTGTCCTGAGTATGTCAAAACTCAACCAGGTCAGTAGGACTTTGCTATTCAGAATGTGCTGCTGCTTTCCTCCTCTTTGCCACAGGCCCTAATGTGGTGTTTCAGTTTGATCATCCACAGAATAAGGAATTTCTTTTAACTTAGATCATAATTTGAGGACCAGCATTAGATAGCATTACCACACAGCACAAGGGCTGCCTCTGAGAGTGCAAAATACCTTTGAAGGTGATTGAATCTTTGTTCAAGCCAGAAGCAGAGGAGAAAACTAGTTGTAGCTCAGAGTTAGATTCCTTAACTTGTCTTCTCTCATTTTTCTCCAGATATCCTGTGTAATGACTATGGAAGGCAAAAGCTTCCCCTGATCTTGCAGTTTTCATAATTCCTGCTGCTACTGGTACCACAGCCTGAGTCACAGACAAGAAAGGAAGAAAGAGGACGATGTTTTTAATGCCTCTGTGAGTATGAGAGCTCATTGGCATAGCATGACTGCAATAGTTATCTGGGACAGTTTAACAGTGAACTCTTAAACAGTGACACAAAACACCTTCTCTGTATTGTAGCTGATGCTGAAGTGTTGTGATTGGGTTTCTAGAAAGCTTTAATGGCTGCTGGGTAGGGGAACCAGAGAGCTATGCTCTGGTCCTGACAATGCCACTGTCTTTCTAGGTGACCCTGAATTTGTCTCTTCGTCTCTCAGTGGCAATTCCCTTTGAGTTCGATCATTGTGAATCTCTTCCTGACAGGAAGGATGGCCTCTTGCTGTGTATTGACATTAGCATATAATCTCCCAATTCCTAGTATTTCTAGCAATAAAACTACTGTGGAATGAAAATCTTTATAATTATATAGCTACTAATGCATCATTCACACCACTGTTTTTCTGAGTTCCCAAAATTTTATGTGTGAAAAAGTAAATAAGAGCAGTGAGTTACTGGCAGGGAGGGAGATGTGAAATAAATCAACATAAATCATGGAACAATAAAATCTTAATTTTTAATGTTTTTCCTTTTCCCACTTTTGTGATGGATTTTATTCCTTCCCCTACAAGTTCCAGTGGCAGTCGGCTGTTACACAGCCTCCATTAAGAGAACATACTTTTGTTGCTATAGCAATTCTTTCTCACTCTGATATTTTATTGCACTTAGATGCTGCTGGGAAAAGAAAAAAAAATCATCACTGACCTCCTCACAAATGGTCAGCCTCCCTGATCTCTTATTTCTGAGCAACTTTTAACTATATCTCACAGCAATCTATATTCTGGTAAACACTTTGTGCTAGGCACCATCTAGAAAGGTTTATCATTGCTCTATAAGTGGCATACTGCACACAGCAGGACATGCCGCAGCACAGTGTCTGACATAGCAGATATAGATTACTGTTAAGATAAATTCATCCTTTTTGATCTGAACATTTCACCAGCTTCCAATCTGAAGTCTTGATATCACCCTGTCAACCAAAGGGGATGTTATTAAGCAACGGAAGAGTTATCAAAGGTTTCCTCAAAGTTCATTTTAGGATGTTTTCTACAAGAGCAAAGATATGTGTTTATTGGGGGTGAGTGTAAGACTCATCAAAAATGCTAGACTAAAATCCCTGTAGATATAAAAAAGCATCAGATACTGAACAGAAGCTTCAAGTGTTTTTCTACCTTGTCAAAACCACACACCTAAAACAATCAATTAATTAGGCAGGGAAAGATTATTAATTCTGTCTTCTGGCTGTGGCTGGGTGCTCCCTGCCACCCAGGACACGAGTGCCAGCCACCTGGAGTAACTCTCTGCCCAGCCATGTAACTCAGCCTGGGACCTGGAGCAGTGGGGACAAGTGGCTGTGCCTCTGCCTGGGTAACCATGTGATGCCAACCTCTTGGGACAGGTCTGATAACAGCAGGATCTCCAATTTTGTCCTGGAGCTTGCTGAATGCTCCACAGCTCAGACATGGATGTGGGGTTCCAACCAGTGAATGGGGGACATGGTGGTAGGGTGGTAAGTAGCTACCAGCCTGTAGCAGCACCCGTAAATGAGAGCACCAGAGTAGGGACCTGCTGGGATTACACAGGCTGGGACTCGCTTTCATGGTGCAGTCTGTGTTGAATCTTGAAATGGTGAAGACATTTGCCTTGCTGTTAGCTGCCTGGGTGGGCAAAGCTTTCTTCTTCTTTCATGGAGAAAGCCATGAAAAGTCCATGCATTACTCTGAGGTTCATGGGGGACTGGCCATGGCTACTTCTTCTGTGCCCCTGCATTGCTGCAGGGAAACATTTCCATCAGCAAGGCTGGGAGAGCAAGCACAGCTCTTGCCAAGGCTGGCACACCCCCTTGCCTCCTCTCTGTGACAATTTCACAGCTCCTCAAGGAGACACAAATGAAAAAAAAAGAAAAAAGAAAAAAAAAAAAAAAAAAAAAAAAAAAAAAAAAAAGGAGCTATTTCACAGTCCAGTAAGCATGAGACTTGGTGTAGCCTGAGAGCGAGGCATGAAGGCATGACTGGGAAGGGAGCAAGCAAGGTCAACTGCTGCCAGACTGACAGGCAAGGGGGAAGCCCTGGGGGACAAGCTTTGCTTCCTGACCTGCACTGTGCTTTTCCTGTGTGCAGTTTTGTCTCAGTAGGATGCCTCCAGCTGCAGACTAGTGCGTTTGTAGGGGACTGGAGTCAAAAGCAGTAGGTATGCATGGCAGAAATGTACTTGGCATTTAGATGGACTTGGTGGGCTTGGAATGGTGCTCTTGATGCTGGCACTGCCACCTCCATGGTGGGCATCTTCGTGCTTTTGGAACTGAACTGAGAGAACTGAGACCTACTCATTCATTGCATTTATAAGTATCAGACAGTGAAGCAAAACAAAACACATGGTTGATGTGAATTGTGTCTGCATAGGAATAATTATGATTAGCCAGGTCCATCAAAGTATTCAAACTTCATGTTCCATTTTCAGTTTGAGATTGTAAATATCTTTATTTTGTCAATGCACTTATATCTGAGAGGAGAGTTTATGAATAATCCTAATTCAATTTAGTTTGTTTATCACATAAATAGGTGCATGTTGCATCCTTATCACAACAAAGCCCTTATTGGTTAGGTGCTTGTAATTTTGGCAAATGCATCCAAGCTGAAATTCTGCATGCTTGGACTCAGTCCATAGGCAGAGCTTCTGGTTGCTGGAAGCAAAATGTATTCAGCAATCTTTGAATTGTTTGTGCTTTGAAGCCATATATTCCCCCCAAAACACAGCATGTTGTTGTTTATCCTTGTAGTAACATAAAAATGGGTGAGCTGAGTCATTTAAACTGCCTTGTTTTGTAAATCTTGCAAAGATTTACAAATAGAACTAAAAAAAAAAAAAAAAAAAAAGTGCCATCTTGAAATAAGTAAGTTGCTTGCCATGCCATGCATATTTTTCCGGATTTGTACCTTGCTCTCTCTCAATGTCTACTCCCTCCTATCCCCCTTATACACAGGGGATTGAGTTGTTTGACTTAATGTTTTAAAATACCTGGGCTTTTTCCAAGATTCTATACATTGACTGGAAATTGCAAGAACTATTGCTGTTACTTAGCTAGCAGCTATACAACTTCTAGGGAGACCCTTTCCACAGGAAAACAATTTTCTTTGATATGGGGTTCCCTCTTGTAGGAGATTTTAGTTTTTCCCATCAGGCTTGTCTCGCATTTGCAGTTTAACAGAGACTGGTCATCAAAGCCTTGAAGGGTAAAAGATTTGCTCAAGCATTTACAACTGGTAAAAGATTTTAACACTTTACATTTTCTCTTTATTCTTTGTAAGGATGGATCATACTCTCCCCTCAGATGAGCCCCGCTAAAAATGTGAAGGCAGCAGCAAAGGGTGTTCATTCTGCTCACCAGCAGGTGGTGGAAGGAAGAAGCAAGGAGTGAGGTCTAATCCCACCTTCTGCTCTGGCTGGCTTTCGCAAACATGTTTTCTTACTGTGGTGTTCCTAGAGCAATGTAAGTAAATATAATTACTCCCGCTTTATGGAGAGGGACTGTATCTCACCCAAAATTAAAGGGAGGGAGGGGAATGTGAAGAACTAGGGCTGAGATTTCAGCCCTCTGTGAAAAATTGCTGTGAATTTTTGCAAGTAAATTCTAGTTGAAAGCTATGGGAAAAATAAAAATAATTAAAAAAAAAAATGGCAACCATATTAAATAAAAACACTGTGTACTAGGAAGGGCTGTCTAGTATGTCCTGCACAAGGATCATTAGAATTATTTTCCTTTGAGCAACTGGTAAGCATAGATGAAGTTTAAATTCAATTTTGTGATTCATGAGTGTATTTACATACCACCTTAGAATTGCCAGAAACTTTCTTGTCATGACTTTCCATGGGTAATTTAATTAAACAACCAGTATCTGCAAAGCCGAGTCAAAAGTTCTGCTGTCTTCATTTACTAAATTCTGGTCCAGCAGAGAAAGTTTCTTCTTCATACATGCAATCTCAACAAAAATGATGTAGCAGCATTTATGTGGCTCGTTGCAGAACTCTTTGCAATAATGAGTAATGAAAACCAAAAGAAGTGATGATAATTTCATAATTCAAGACATAACATCTGTAGTTAATAGCTGTCCCAGTGACTGTATGTAGAGGTATGTCAAGTCTATTGGAAAAATGTCATTTTTTACAGGATTATGTTGCTTTCAGTGAATATACTCAAAACTGAAAACATGAACCTAAGCAGTTTGTGCACATTTCCCCCTTGGTGATGCTGCTGCCAGGTAATGATGCTGTGTCCACAGCTGGGCTGCCTGGCTGCAACCCTCTGCTTGCCAAGAGCCACCCAGGTCAATTTTGGATAAACAGTGGTCTCTCTTCCTTATTGCATTACTTGTAAAATGGATAATAATGGTTGCCTCCCTCCAAATGTATTAGCATTAGTGATTTTACATGTGGCAATGAGGACCACACATGTAGCCCTGCCAAAGTTTTGTTAACAGTCAAGGATGTTACCCCACATGCAAGTCCACTGGCTTTTTTCATACCAAGAGGAAGCACCATCCAAGGAAACTTTCTGCTTGCAAACTGTCATCAGCTATGATGTGAGAGACGATGAGCCATGGTCCAGTGACTTATGTACTTAAAAATACAACTAATGTGAAGTTTGACATCGGTTGGCTAAAAGGAACAAGTAAGAGTTCAAAGGAGCAGCTTACCACAAGCATTAAGACAAAGCTTCTTAATAAATGCCACGCCACAGCTGCAAAGCAGCAACAGCAAGTGCCCAGCTGCTAATGGCTTTCGTGCTCGATAATGTGGAGGTGCTAAACCAATCTTAATGCCTAAGTAATTAACAGTGTGATATTTTAAAAACAACTAACACTGGCCTATGACTGCTGCTGTAGCACTAACAGCTGAGCAGCTTTATTATTATCTGTGTCTTTTCCCGTGTAATCCTTTCAGTGTGAAAAGTCTTTAAATTTAGTTCTCTGGAAGAGCTGTGAAGGGGCAAAGGAGTCAGCAGTTATAAAATACCCACTAGTTTACAGAACGCACAATTCCATTTATATTTGGTAGTGTAGTATGAGCAGTGGTGTATTATCAGTTGCTTGAAGTAACTTACATGCTGCAGTTTTGTGTGCTTCCTTCTAGAAACAATATTTCTCCAAACGCTACAGTAGGAAAAGCAAGAAAAAATAACAAAAGTGTTTCTTCTTATAGCACAGAAAAGCCAACAAATATGTAGAGAGTGCTTTGAAATGATTCTTGCATGTGATAGTAGATCTGTTTACATCTGAAGGCAAACAAAATGCAAACCAGGACATTCCCATCCAAAATATATATATATATTTTCTGTTCTGAACAAACTATTTTAGCTGAATGTTTAGATAGTATCTTGTTAAAAACACATTTGTATTTTTAAGTCAGGTGAAGAAACACAGGCAAGTGGAAAGTGTAGTTTCAAGTGTGGAAAGAATATGCTAAGTTAAACTATGTCCACTGCACTTGACCTGTTATGTGTCAAACTTCCAAGCATATCAACGTGATGAAATTTAGTAAACATCATGTAGTAACAGACAGTAGTGCTACTCCAGGCTACTGTTCATGTTGCTGGTGAGTTGTATACATCACGTGCTGGCATTATGCGCCATCATTTTCCATCAGAACGTGAATACCTGGCACTGCAGCAACATAGGATCCAAATGGATTATGTTTCTCAGTTCAAACATTTTTCTTGTTTTCTGGGGATTTGGAGCACAGTTTGTCTTGCTTTAACTTTGATTAGAGCCTTGGGGCTTTTGTTTCACTTGGCATAGTGAAGTGTAGCAGGACTTCATTTATGATTATATACCGTATGTTTTTAGAGAAAACTACTGTTTTATGAAGTTCCCCACATTCTGCAGGTGCAGCACACAAACCAGGGTTCCCTTGACCCTGCTCTCAGGAGTTCAGCGTAATTGCTGTTTATTCTAACTGAAAAAAAAAAAAAAAAAAAAAAAAAAATGGTTTAGGAAATTTGTGATCTGATTTCTTAGAATCATAAAATGGTTTGGGTTGGGAAGAACCCTAAAGATCAGCTAGCCCTGGACTTTCCTGCCACGGGCAGGGACACCTTCCATTAGAACAGTTTGCCTAATATCTCATCCGACCTGGCCTTGAATATTTCCAGGGATGGGGCATCCACAACTTCTCTGGGCAGCCTGTTCTAGGGTCCCACCACCCTCATAAAAAATATTTTTTCTTATATCTAATCTAAATCTATGCTTTTTTGGTTTAAAACTATTACCCTTTGTCCTATCCTGCCTTTAGGAATGACAAAGGGCAGATCCCAGTGGATGTGGTTCCTGATCCAGCAGATATGCCACTGGAAATGGCAGATGCAGCAGCCAGTGCAAAAGAAATCAAGCAGATGTTGCTGGATGCAGTGTCTCCGTCATGTGATGTCTCAAAAGCCGTGATTCTAAACCATAATCATATCACAGACAAGGCCTTATCGCTTGGCCTGAAGCTGGGAGATCATGTCGTTATTGCAGGACAGAAGGTATGCTGAGTAACTTGATGGGTTTGCAGATGACACCAAGCTGGGTGGTGTGGTTGGCATGCTGGAGGGAAAGGATGCCATCCAGAGGGGCCTGGACAGGCTTGAGAGGTGGGCCCAGGAAAACCTCACAGAGTTGAACAAGGCCAAGTGCAAGGTCCTGTACATGGGTTGGGGTAATACCAAACATGAATGTAGGCTGAGTGATGAGTGGATTGATGAGAAGCCCTCATGAGAAGGATGTGGGGTTATTGGTGGTATACTAGTTGTTATAATCTTCCCCAGTTCTTGGCCTAAAGAATATGTAAAAGTGGAATAACCCAAAGAGCATCTGAAAGGACAAGCAAAAGGGGCTTGTCTTCCCTTTACACCTTCTCATAACATGGGATTGGGGTGACTATAAAACAGATTCTAAACTGACTGTCACATCTGTTAGAATGTTATCTTCCATAATCATCTTTTGAGAATTCCTTGATCTAAACAGGCTCCTTAGTTGTACAAATACATCTTCAAATACAGATGATAAATTCCAGAAGCAATACTAGCAGTATTCAAATTCCTGAAGGCAAAAATAGGAGAGACTGAGAGAAGTGAGAAAGAAAATTGAGACATTGGAGTGATGCCTGTGAAAATTTAGTTGGCCTGAAGCTGGGGCATGTATTGGAAAATATGTGGTTTAAGCAATCAGTTTTCTACTTCAGGGGATGAAATGAAACTTTTGCTCTGAAACTAATGTGTGAAATTTTTTTCTTATGTCAAATCCCACTTAGCATGTAAATTAGAAAGGAAAAAAAAAAAAAAGAGAGAGAGACAGAGATCTGCTTACTGTGGTTTTACTTGACTCTTTCTATGACTGCCCTTTATGACTATCACTGATGGAGAATTATTGTTGTGTCTTTACTGGTCCTTTCAGAGCAGATTGTGGCTATACCTGCACATGGCCCCAGTTTTTCTGTCCCTGAAGGCAAGAGGCAGAATATGACCTTGTACTCACACAACTAAAGTCACTTCACCTCTACCCTCCCCCAGACAAAGACTTTCCATACTTTTGTCTGTGGACAGTCACTCCCAGAGGCCAGCCAGCTAACCTGGGGCAAAACTGGCGGAGAAGGAGTTCAGAGGTAACGGAATGAAGTCAAGTCTTTGGGTGCAGCACCACTGCATGCCTCTCACAAGCTGGGCAGTGGTCCTGTGCAGGCTGCTACATTCCAGCAAGCCACATCTACTCACACTACATAGCAAAACCTAAAGGCTGCTCTTGATCTTGCTACTAGCCCATCTTGTCTCTCTTGAGGAAGGTAGTGGAGAAGGCCTCTTCGGTCTTTTTATCACCCTTATCTGCCTAAATCCGTCACAGATTGCAAAACAGATTAACTACAGAATTTCTTTTTTCTTTCTTCTTTTTTTTTTTTTTTTTCTTTTTCATCAGAGTAAAGTTTCTAGAGGAGTTAAGTTTTCAAAAGCAGCAGCTCAATTTAGCACCGCCTTGAGATATCAAAGTCTTCATTTCAGTGGGCAGTTTCCAGCATTTGTGATCATGCTGGAGGTGATCAGTGCTTATGACTATCAGAACCAAGCTGCCTCAGATGTGCTACCAAAGATCTGAGACAACGGAAATGAACACTAATAATTTAATTCTGGGTCTAATTGATTTTCATGAAAGCAAAGCTTATTGCAGAAGTATAATATACTCAGCTTACTCTTTATAATATTTTTGAATGGGATTTACTTTTTTGTAAGTTTCTGTACCTGGTACCACCTCCTTGTTTTATGTTACATATGTGTGCATAACAAAATATTCCTTATTTTAGTAATTCCTATAACTGCATGCGTACAGAAATGGAAACATTTTTTTAAAGGGCAGGATAGTCAATGGAAAACAGATCCTGTCTTGAGTTTCTCTCACATCTTTTTTGTCCCTTGTTTGTAATTCAAATGTCATATTTCTGTGAAAGCTGGTTCTGTGGTAGAGGAGAGTGAAGATGGGTAGGGCTCCTGTACTGGTAATTTGCTGCCCTGGTAGCTCACATGACCACCTGGAAATATTCATTACAGGGATAGGCTCCCACTGAGTTCACTGCAGACTGCAGCAACTTGAGGGGAAGATCATCAGGATCACTTAGCTGCTTGTTCATTTGCAATTTGAGCGTTGTTTTTTTGTTGTTGCTGTTTTTGTTTAAAAGCAAAATAAAAATATAGGAATGCCAGCCACAAATATTTCTTTAGACTCATCAGGTTTGCTGGTGTGATGAGCTTAATTAAAATTAACAGAGCACTTTAAGTATGTTGTGGTTTTTCTCTCTAATGGATTACCCTCACAACCTACCTTAAATAAAGCCATGTGGTGCATTTTGGAGACCAATTTTTTGCCTGCATGCAACATGGCGATTAAATGGCCATTTGACCAACTACTCCAAGCCAAAGGAGAGAACTATTGCCCCCTGCTGTTGCCCTCATACAGGGTAAACCTAGGAGCAGTACAGAGCCATCTCTGTGCAGACTCAGCAGAAAGCTAGAGCTCTATTGCAACTGCCTGCCCTGACAAACTTTGAAATGAATGTGCTCATGTTCATGGCCTCAAAGAGGCATGAACATACGAATAACTCTAGTCCAACAACACAGTAACAATAGTGATGTGTTTATTCCATTTTACAAGCAAGCCAATTAATAGGTAAAGTTGTAAATATATATAAATATGGTTCCACCAATCCAGTGCTGAACCAGATATCCTGGGATGCACTCCGGCTTCTTCATCCAAGAGACTCAGCTAGCTGTCTTGCTTTTTCTTGCCTATAGGCTGGCACATGTTTCTCAACAGGCTGGCTCTTATGACTGACTAGGGTTGTCAGATGCTTTTTGACATTAGGTGTCATGCTGTGACTGGAGCTGTGCAAAATAGGCCCTGCTGCAGTAGTTTGTCAGCTGCAGTGAATCCTGCTGTCAGTTTGCTGGGCTGTGTGCTGTGTTCTAGCTTAGGCCTTGGCACTGAGAAGTGTCCCTTGCTCTTGTTAATCCTGTCATCAGATTTGCAAAGCATGGGGGTTGGTACCATCCATGCTGTTATTCAGCTTCCTGGTGACTAAGTGGTTAACCTGAGGTTTTTGAGGGGTAGACCGACTGATGAGCGGACAAAGAGAGGTTGGAGATTTACCTCCACATCACCTAATTTTAGCAAAAAGTTGAGGCATAAAGCTGAAAGGGCTCCACAGATTACCTTGCTCCTATGTTTTGCCTTTAGTGAAAATTCTGAGCGTTATGCTGCTGGCAAGATAAAAAGCACATGATTTGAGATGGTTTGTCATATCTGCCTTTCACTCAGCCTTTTTCTGATGCACTGAGGTGAGCAGTCCCTTCACCGAGAGGTGGATGTCCTGCCTGGAAAACTGCCTGGTTTGTGCTGGGGCAGGTGACAGCTTTTCCCCAAGGTGTGTGTGTGTGTGAGTGTGTGTGTGGGGGGGGGGGGGGTATATTTAAAAAGACAGATAGAAGTGAGAGGTGGTAATGAGCCTAATCCCACTCACTACAGAAAGTATCAGCAGAATTAGAAGTGTTTTTGTTGCCACCACCTGCGTGCTGACCTGCTCAGGAGGCACCTCAGGGCTCTTCACATTCTTTGAGGTAGCTCAGCTGCTGTTTTCTCAGTGCAAGTACTTCCTGGTGCCTGCAGTTTGTAACAGCTCTGAGGTAGGTGCAAAGTCAAGCCTTATTTTCCACTTACTAAAATGCAAAGTTCTTATTTAGTTTCCTGGGACTTGGTGTCTAGCAATTTGCTTAGCAGACAGCAAGCCCACTGCATGCTACTACAAGTGTTACTGTGATTTGTAAGACCATTTAAAAATTGTGGCTTCTTTTGTTGCATTTTGTCCCAAGATGCTAATTTACAGTGGAAAGACTTAATTGTGTGTCTGGAGATTGTGTGCTTGCTCTAACAAAAATGCAAGTTTTTGACTTTCTACTGGTCCTATATTAAGGAGTTCAGATTTTGAGATGCCACTGCACTCGTCCTAGCATTTCTTCGTACTTTATCTGCACTTTTAGAGTTGTTCTGTGTCCATACTGCGTTGTTGTATAGTAGAGACCATAAACTCTGTAGGGAAATCATTGTCTCTCTCAAGACTGTTAGCATGGAGCCTCAGCTGTGCACCCCAAAGCCTCAGCTGAAGTAGTTATATTTTTCAATAACATTAAAAACAAATGTGTGCTTTTCTTGGGTGGGGTTATTGTCTAAATAACGTTGTGTTAGCAATCTGTCATCAAGAGGTCATCTGCCACAGTCCCCTCTTCTCCTCCCTTATCCCTGGGCTTGTGCCTGCACCCAATTTGCAGGCAACACAGAAAAATGTATGGTGAAGAGGATATCCTGTGTGTGATATCAGTACCACAGATTAAAAAGTTGTAATTGTTGATTTTTTTCAATTTTTTTTTTCTGCTAAGTTCATGATGCTTGCTGGCCGGACAGCTGGGTTCACTTCCAACCCTGCTGCAGTGGCATACATGTAGGAATCATAAAAAGCAGAGGCGGGAGGGGTGAAAAAGCAGGGATGCCTTAAACTGTCCCTGCTGCTAGGGAAGAAATGAAGTCACACCAAACCGTGAGCAACTTATCAAGGTGGAAGTAATATACTGAGCTGAGACTTTCTGCAATAGCAGAAAATGCTTTTTTTCTTTTGCTAGAAAACAGCCCAGGCACTCTAATAAAGCTGCAGTACAATATATGTGCTGCAGTTAAACGCTGCATTGTTCACAGTGCAGAAGTGTTGACTACAGTAACAGGATTTCTTAATGTAAACCCACAGGAGAAATTCAGGAGTTCTGTTGAACTCAAAGAGGTTGTATAGTGGGTCACTACCACTTAACTTTTTTTCTGCTAATAAATAATTTTCTTCATTAATGAAATTAAGAAAATTGATATTATTTGGGACTTGCATAACTTAACATTAGTGTATGTAACTTTTGGAATAACAGTTCCAAGGAAAAGTTAATATTCGTTTCTGCTGACCTGTCTCTTGACTATGTTTATGTTCTGTATTTTGACTTTGTTCAAAGGTAAATGTTAAAATACTTGCTTAAATAGCTGCTAGAACATACTTTTTGAAAGAAATGATGCTGTCAACCATAAGAAAACTATTTCTTCTGCTCTTCCCCTGAAACTTTTTTGCCGTTTATTACAAAATTTGTAAACTATCTTGACTGGGGGGCAGTAAACTTACCCATTAATTATACTGAGAATTTCCTTGGGAAATATGTTTATGGTGGGATTTCTTGCTGAAAGGTTTAAGCAAAATTAAGAATGGAGTTTGACTCTGTAATCTAGATTCCTCCTGTCCTTCATCCAAAACACAGCTGTGCGGCTTGATTTAGATGCTAAGGCATTTGCATGTATATTATTTTGGCTGGCAGGTACCAATGAACTAGAAGCCTAATTTGTACTACAGAGGCCTGTAAGTATAGTTTTTCTAGCAAACCGTCGCACAGCAGACAAAGAGTATACTAAAACAAGATTCCGTTTGCTGGGAAAACTTGGAAATGCTGTTGTAAAAATAAATGTCACATTCAGGTTATATTACTTAAAAAAAAAAAAAAAAAAAAAAAAAAAAAACACAACAACAACAAAAAAAAACTATTTTCCCCTCTTTGAATTAGAAAACTGACCTCAGTTTCAAAGCTGATGCATGATGTGCAGGTAATAGCTAGCTCCTCTGTGGGTGCACTCTTCCATTGGGCAGGTATCTGTAAAAGAAGAGGCTTTATGGCAACATTTGAGCTTTAGATATTAAGCCCAAACTTCAGCCCTTGGTGCTGACTTGGTAAATTTGCTGTTGAGCAAGAGTGTAGATGTGAGTTGCATCTCGAAGCATCTCTAGGATACAAGGTTTTGATGCAAAATCCCCCTCCTGTCCTTGTTCAGGAGAAGCTACTCCTGTGAGAGCCTAGCAGTGGTGGGCTGCACTTTCCAGGTAATACCAAAATGTGCCCACTACAAGTGGAGATGTTAGCCAAGAAATCAAGCACTTGTAGCAGGGGTGGCTTAGAAGCAGATTTATATGCTCTTGTCCAACCTTTGTAGTAGAACCCAGAATAGCTCTGGAGGTCTACTGGTCTTCTATGACCTGAGCCAAGGGTCCCTGTCAGATGAGCTTAGAGTCTTTAAAATTTTAGTTAGAGCGAAAATAAATCCCCTGCTTGGGTTTACTCTACACTGTGAACCTAGTCTTGGTTATATTGTTGTTGTTTTTATCCAATCTGTTCCCTGCTATCTAGCCAGGCAGCTACCTGCTGCTGCTTCTAGTCAGCTCGTGCTGGGATGATTGTTGGCTTAGCAGGATGCACATTAAGTGGCACTAAAAATAAATAAGAAATAGGGCTTTCTGGCCTTTTTTGTTGTTGTTGACTTGTTTTCCTTTTTTAAATGAAAGAAATTATTAAGATCTTAAAATCATTAAAACAGAAAGAAAACCAAGAAGCACCTAAACTGCAAATACCTCCTGAAGGCAGCACTGTGCAGGAGGGGATGATGTTCTTGGTGGGTGCTGTGGTGCAGGCATCTCCCAAACAAGCCATTACACTCCCACGAGGAGCTCCACAAGGTGGTGGCACTTCTTGAGGCAGAGCACACAATGCCACGATAAGTCACTTTGAAATATTGCATAAGCAGCTTCAGAAATAACATCTTTTGACTGAGGCTCCCCAAAGCCTAGGGTGGGGTTAGCACAATTTAATTTTAAATGACCCATTTGCAGGAGACAAATGAGACCATGCTAACTCCCTCCTTTTTCTCCTTTTTTTTTTTTTTTTTTTTCCCCCTCAAATGTTGTAGCTGTATAGCAGTTGTGCTAGACTGGATGTTGACAGTCTCTAACATAATTCGTCTGTACTAAAATTAATACTGTACTTTATGTGCTATATTTATATCTCTCCTCTTTCATGTCAGATAAGTTCTGCTGTGTGGGATGCATAACAAGATTGACTAAAAAATAATTTTTAACACTGTGATGTCTAAATGCTTCCTGCAGGTAGGAAAGGTTGGGGTTATTTTAATACCCACAGTTCTGATGTAATTTACTCTTTTACCTGCCATTTTATTGGGTTGCCTTTTTATAAAACTATAGCATGGAAGTTGTATAAACCTCACAATAGAGGTTTTTGCGCAGTGCAGCAATACAAAGCTTGTGATACTGTGAGGGCTGTCTAGAGCTTTGCATTAAGAAGCAGCTCTGGAAACAAGCTCAGCTGTAATTATAAAACTTACAAGAAAACTGGAAAATGTAGAAGCAATATTTTTGAAAGTTAGATCAATTCTTCTGTTAATACAATTAAACCTATGGCGGAAAAAAAATAAATCTTGAATCTGTGTAATGCATTTTGGCAATTATTTGCTAATTGGTGTATAGGAAATGATAAGAAAAGGATGCACTCCCCTGTGTCCAGATTAACCTTTTCAAGTACCAGTAGTCCAAGGCACCTGTAGCATGTCTGTAGTCTAGAAAGAGCCTTAGCTTCAGCAGGGAATGTGAACCACAGCACTTGAATCTTGCAGCTGTGCCTGCTGCCCAGCTCAGGAGGTTGGCTCTGTGCTACAAGTGTCATGCTTCGCTGCAGTATCTCTCTTCATACTAAACTCTTCCCGACAGGAGGGAAGAGAAAAGAGGCTTGCAGACCTATTTTGGTTACAGTCCAGGAGGCACTCCCCTCCATCCATAGGAGATAGGAGGTGTCTGAACTTTCCCCCATCGGGTGGGTAAATCAGAACACAGAGGTGCATCTTTGGTGCTTTGTTGACTGCACAGGGAGGCTGGTGAGGTGATTTGATGTTGTGGTAACTGCTCCCAGTAAAGGTGGGTGCCTTCTTCTCAGAGGGCAAGACAAGCGGTAAACACCTTCAAAAATATTTATATATACATATATATTTTATTGTCAAAGATGTTTCTTTAGGTTTGCATATGGGAAAGCATAGCAAAAGTGGTAACAGGAGAGTCAAGGTTAAGAGTTTGATAGCTAAGGATCTGCTCTTCTAAATTTGAAACAGACAAGGACGAAGATTTGAGTGACTGTCTGGCTTTACTTTCTTGAGACAGAGTTCTGATTAAAAGTGATTAAAAGTCCTCTTAAAGCTAAAGCAAAACCATGTCTTATTTGCCTACCTTTGTGAGTGCTGAGAATGGCAGAAGAGGTGCTCAGCTGCTGTAAATAATCTTAGCTCTGATGCCAAGACAGCTGCAACAATTGACATCAGCTGAAGGCATGTCTATAGCTAAGTATAACCTATAGGTATTAAAGCATGATTTACAAAGGCTCTTAGCAGCATAAACCCCATATGTTTTGTTGCTGTTGAAAAGGAAAGGAAACTGCCTGACAAGTAGAGGCATATTTAGTAGCATTTTTATATGGATGAAATTGCCCAGTTAGAGGTTTCAGGAAATAGATTTGCTGTGATACACAGCACCGCATAGTTCAAGCTCGTAATACCCCAAGCATTCAATTTATCACAATCTGTCACGTTAACTTGGTTAATTTGACACTGTTTCCTGCCAACGTTAGTCTCAGACAATTCTGCATTGTCTGATAATCTCTACAACATGCAAGCCTGTGGGAAGGACTCTAAAGAAAATGAGCTCTTGATATTATATATATGGGGTAATGGGGGTGTGGGGGAGCTAGAAAAAAAGAACTGATCTCAGTTACATTAGCATTACTTATAATTCATTTAACTTTTGAAAGCAGCAGTAGTGAAATAGTGTTGCTTCCATGGTGTGAGTAAATGATGGCTAATTTCAACTAAATATGCCTTGAAGGAAGGTTGATTCTCCAGGTCCTCATTGTTGAAGGGCTGGATAATGAGCTGAAATGTGTTTGAGAGACAGCAAGGGCACAGAGGATGTTCCTCCTGGAGAGGTAGGATCTTGCTTAAAGGTCCTGTAACCATCTGAAACTTCCCCTTGGGTAGGTCCTTGCTGAGCATAAGAAGGCAACCAAAGAGATGCTGTTAAGAGTTTCTCATAGCAATTTCAACATTTTCCCAGTGTCTGCACTGAGAGCTGATATAGAGACTCTTTTACCGCTGTGTTAGTTGTAATTACTTTAGTTAGTTCTACCTTTTTTCAACCCTTGAGCCCCACGTTGGGCGCCAAAAAGGACTGTGGTGGTTTTACTCGGATGGGCAGCCGAGTTCCACCACAACCGCTCTCTCACTCCCCGCCTCCTCAAAGAGGAGGGGGAGAAAAGTCAACACAAAGAGCTCGAGGTTTGAGATGAGAATGGGAGAATTTCCCTTAATTAAAGGGAAAAGGGAATGGGGAGAGAAAGTAACAAAAGAAACAACAAGGCCGCGCGGAAGCACAGAGAGAAAGGAAAAATTATTCTCTACTTCACATCAACAAGCGATGTTCGGCCACGTCCTGGGAAGCAGGGCCTCAAAACGCGTACCGGTTGTTCAGGAGAGAGAGAGAGAGAGAGAGAGAGAGATCCCTCCCCCACAAGAGCCCCCTTTATTGCTGAGTGTGACATCAGGTGTTATGGAATATCCCTTTGGTCAGTTTAGGTCAGCTGCCCTGGTGATGTCCCCTCCCCATCAATTGCCCACCCCCAGCCTGCTGGCTCCTGGGTCTTGGAGAGAGTCCTGATTCTGTGCCAACACTATGCAGCAATAGACACAACGCTGGAGTGATACCAGTGCTGTTCCAGCTACGAGTGCAGCACTGTGTGGGCTGCAGCAGGGAAAAGTGACTCCATCCCAAACAGACCCAACACAACTGCAAAATCCACCACTGGGAAGGTAGCAATACTGTTACCCCAACCAAAACACTGACTACCCAAACTGCTAGCACTGCACATATACCAGGCTGACCTCAGGTACGGAGATAAGAGAGAGAGGCTACTGCATAATGTCAAGATACAAATCATCATTGTCTAAGATAAAGGCAATGCTAACCAGGCCCAAACTGCTGAACAGGGCAGATGGTAAATGGTGAAACAAGAAAATGTATTAAGATGGTGGTGGTGGTGTTCCTGTGGGGTAACAGCCACAATTCAATGCATAGGTGGTGATCAAGAGGTGACAAGTCACCTCTTTGGCACAATCAAGGCTGAATGTCCCAGTCTCCCCTTAGGTGGAAGTGATTTGCCATTAGGTAGTCCCTAACAAGGATGAAGAGAAGAGGAAGATGTGTAGTTAGACTGTACATTTGTAGATCTCATAATCACAGAAACATATAATTTCACTTTTTCCTGTCGCTGGGGACTTCACCTGCCTGCCAGGACTTTTCAAATATGATGGAGAGAGGCTTGACAACTGCATCAGACAATTCCCTCAGGACTCTGGGATGCATGTCATCAGGCCTCATAGACTTGTAGCTGTTCAGTGTCATCAGGTGGTCTTAAAACTGCCCTTCACTTACAGGGGGAAGGACTTTGCTCCCCCAGCCCTCATCTATGGGTTCAGAGAAATGAGAGATGGCAGAAGCCTCGCTGGCAGTGAAGACTGAGGCAAAAAAGTGGTTGAGTACCTCAGGCAAAGACATTCTTAAAGATAGCTGAAGAGCCAAATGTGATTGTTTTGCCTATTACTGCCTTGTTCTTACCAAATATCTTCTAATTGATACTATATTTTTTTCTTTAATAAACACTTTATTTTTTATGTGGAATTAATACTCATAGGTATTACCTGTTAAATGTACTATGGGAAGTTTTTAGTATTCCCGAATACCCAAGTACAGACCAGCGCCAATTTGGTTTTTAAGCTTAAGATTTTGGAATGTGTAGCAGCCCCTGACTCCTCCTGACAGAAACAGATGCTACCACCAGACTCTTGATGGTATATGCATTGAAATCCAGGCTTTCCATATTGTGTGATATGTAGGAGTGTCTGTTTGGTGTATATAAAAACAAATGGGCATACAGGGTAGATGAAATGTACTGAGAGCCTAGGGTGGTAGCATCTAGATCTCTGCTTAGAAGGGCTTCTTTGTTGAGTTTGTGGTCCCTTTTAGACCTGAAGTTTCAATTGTAAATGCGCACAAAATTCTACAATTAACTGAGAAGAATATATATATATATATTCATTTTAATTATAAAAGAGCTAGTGTTTCTTGTCTGGGCGTGGGCTCTTAACAGAGAAGTGAAAAGGGCCACAGTAAGATCAGTAGCACTGACGTAATAACTCTTGAGAGATGTCACTAAGAAATTCCTCCTTGCATTGGATGTATGCAGGGAAGAAATGCAATGCCCTGAATTTATATTGACTGAAATAATGGAGCAAACTATTTTTGTCATAAATTGTACATATCCTGCACTTTATTTTTTCATGTTGTGTTGCTCACAGTTTACCTTCTCAAAAGCAGAGGTCTGTTGATGCATCCCTGCTTTCCAGCTCAAGGGTCAGACAAAGAGCCTGTATTTTAGGGCAGTTTCTCTTCATGTTTCTGTTATTTGGGATGGGTTGATGGTGTTGGTGACCATCATGTAACAAATAGTGAGAGAACAGCAGAATCAGTCCTTGGCTGACATTTGGGTGTTTTACTTGGCTGGGGATCTGCTTACAGAACCTGGACTGAGGAGCGTGTTGTGGTTTAAGCTGTCAGGCAGCTAAGCACCACACAGCCATTTGCTGACACCCCCCCCCCCCCCCCTTCCTCTTTTTCCCCCATGTGTGATGAGGGAGAGAATCGAGGTGGGTGGGGAAAATCAAAAGCTCATGGGCTGAGAAAAAGACAGTAATAGGACAGAAAAGGAAGGGAAATTATGATACTAATTATAATAATAGAAAGTACAAAGCAAGTGATGCACAATGCAATTGCTAACCACCCACTGACTGATGCTTAGCCTGTCCCCGAGCAATAATCCCCCCCACCCACCCCAGTAAACCATCCCATATTAATTGTTCAGTGAGATGCTATGTGGTATGAAATTTCCCTCTGGCTGCTTTGGGTCAGCTGTCCTGGGTCTGTCCTTTCCCATCTCCTTGGGCACCCCCAGCCTCCTCACTGGCAGGGCAGTGTGAGAAGACGAAGAGTCCTTGACTTAGTGTAAGCACAGATGTGCAGCTAAAACACCGGAGTGTTATCTATGTTTTTCTCATCCTAAATTCAAAACAGCACCATACCAGCTTCTAGGAGGAAAATGAAACTCTATTGCAGCCAATACCGGGGCAGGGCAGCATCAAACAACTCAGAGTATCCTTTCAGGGAGGTACTCTCAAGTCGGTGTAACTATTCTGCTTGCTAATATAGCTGAAATACAAGGTTCCAAAGCAAGCATCTTCTGGGATATAGATGTAAAATTTGTATAGTGTTAAAATAATAAAAAGCTTTTTAATTTCAGGTATTCCCTGTCACAAATATATAATGTTTCTCCTGCATTTAAATATGGCATATAAATCATGATATAAAGAGATCAACCTGAGGTTGCATTGACAGAATCAGTTCTAGTATTTTCTTGATTCTGAAACCTTGACTGTCTGTATGCTGGGGGGCTTGTTTTGGTTGATTTATTTATTTATTTATTTTTGTTAGTTTGCTTTGTTTTTCTTCTCTTTACTTTTTTGTTTGCTTGCTTGCTTTGTTTTTTGTGAAGTTTCAGAGGCTTCTGAAAACAAACGCAGTACATCTTGTGGAAGCTGTTCTGCTTCCCATAGGCTACATCAGTGTAGAAGATCTATGGCACAAAATCGTTGTGTGAGCTACCAAAGTAGGAGGCACCCAGGGCAGGATGTCATAATGTCAGTGAGGCCGAGGATCAGGATGAAGCATCAACTTCACTATCTTTCCATTGCCAAAAAAAAAAAAGTCCATCTTGTAATTTCAGGTTCCTGTTGCACTTTGCAGTTCTAGGTGACAGCAGAAAAGGTTACCTGCTTATTCTTGTTCTCTTTCTCTGTCCACAATCAGCTATATATACCAGCAGCCTAGCAGTTTCTCAGTGGATGAATTAAATACATTTTGTTTTTCTTTCTGAGGGTAACACATACCTTCTATAAACTCACACTGAGGAATCAACTTGAATCCTATGTTGCAACACCTCCCTACACATCTTTCTCTTGGACTTGAATGTTTTTTCAAATTGGGAAACGATGTGTAACTTGAGAGAGTCAGTGCCTAGTTTTGAAGGAAAATAGGGAAGGGGAGCTACATGGTCTGTTAGGATGAACAATCCTGGGATTGTTCCATCCTGGAAATGGGAAAAAAAAACTTGGTAAAAGCATTAAAAAGTGAGGAGAGATGTGAAGAGTTTCTCAAAGGTGAGAAGATGATTAGGTTTTGTTGTTGATTCTTCTTTTTTATTTTAATATGTCATCTGGCAATTTTAGTTTGTCATTATAACAACACATTAAGTGATATGTAAGCGAGATAAAATTATATTTGCTTGCTTTTTAATGCCTCAAAGCTAAAAATCTATTTAGGAATCTTGTGAATGTATTTGAAATACAACTCTTACTGCCAAATGAAATCTTCTGCAGAGTGAGCTTCCTATTTGCAGATTGCATTTCTCCATGTTGTCCTGGATTTGGTTGGGATAGAGTTCATTTTCTTCGTAGTGGCTGGTGTGGTGCTGTGAATCAGATCTAGGATGAAAATAATGTTCATAACACAGTGACATTTTAGTTATTGCTGACCAGTGCATACACTAAGTCAGGGGCCTTTCAGCTTCTCAATCCATCCTGCCATCAAGGAGGCTGGGGGTGTGCAAGAAGCTGGGAAGAAACACAGCCAGAACAGCTGAACCAAACTCACCAAAGTTATATTTCTTACCATGTGGCATCATGTTGATAACAGAGGAGAGAATTGGACAAGAGGGCTCAGGGTAGGGTATCAGTTTGCTAGTGGTGAACAATTGTGTTGTACATCCCTTGTTTTGTGTGTATATGTATATATATTTATATACACATTGTTTTGCACTTCCTTTTCTTTCCTACTAAAATGTCTTTATCTCAATCCACTAGTTTTATTTATTTATTTACTCTCCTTCCTCCCCATCCCACTGGGAGGAAGTGAATGAATGAAAGATTCACTTGCAAGGATCAGGAGAGGTTTCCACTCTATGAATAGTACCTGGTGGTGGAACAGGAATCAACAGGAGAAGGAAGTTAAAAAAGGGGACAGCTTATGTATGTGAGCCCATAGCACCTGAAGACCAGAGGTCAAAGTCCTGGGGTTTGCTCCCTTGCATTAAAATAAAATAACTCTGACTGCAGATGATACAAGTTAAGTGACATTTCCATGTCAGCAATCTATGTAAAGAGCAATCATCCAAATGCACAAGAAGAGTGAAAAGAAAATTAAATAGCTGGAAATTGAATATTTGGAGAGCACCAAGAATGCAGAACAGCTAAAGATAATTAAATTGCATACAAATAAATTAGTTGCCATAATGGTCAAATTAGGAAATAAAGCACAGAAGTATAATCCTGCCAAATATTTGAGTAGAGCACCAGAACTGGAACTCAGCTGAACTGACAAATGAGAGGGAGCTTTATAGCTTTTGCCTAAATTTACAAGCAGTTATGAGTATTTAAATTTTCTTGTCACATCTTGAAACAAACACAATTCATCCTTCCTGAACCTTGCTAAAATTAGTTCTGTTCTGTAAAGTTTTGAATAAATCTTTGTTGATGTCTTTGGCTGAAATTGTTAGACCTAATGGTCTCAGTCTGCTCACATATGCGGTAAACTCAAATTCAAAAAGAAAGTTAGGGTTGTGAATGTGTGAGAAACCAATCCTTACTCATCTAAACACTTGTGAACCAGAATGGCTGCCACTGGCACAGTTCTAGCAATAACAAAGTCTTGTACAACATGAGCCATAGCTGTGACCTAATTTGATGAGTTTGCGCTTGGAAATACTGCAGACAAGGCTAAGCAGGAGCAAGGTGACCTTTTAGCACTTCCTGAATTCACCAGGATGAATTAGATGCTATTATTTCATCATCCCCAAGTTGCTTGTTGTTGCCTTTTAATGCTTTTGTTTTCTTCAGTAGGATGAAGCCCATTAGCAGGTGGCAGCACCTCCTCTGTATGCATAATATGTCACTGCCACCAGGGCTTGGAGCGGCATCTGAAGGAAGTTTTATTTTATTTTATTTTATTTTTTTTATTTTATTTTTTTTTTTTTCCTGAAGGGAAGTATCATCTAGTATTCTTAAAATAAAAATATTAAAACCAGGACCAGGAAGTGCCATTAAGGCCAGGAGATGCAGTGTGGCACGCCTATTCAATGTGCAATATCTCCCTGAGCTGTAGGTGTCCCCTAACATACATGGATGTCAAAGAATGCACTGATTAGGTTTCCAATGGACTGGTTTTTGGACTGGTGTTTGGTTTTGCTAGTTGTATTGTTGTTGTTTGTTTTTGTGTGTGGTTTGTTTGTTTGTTTTCTAAACTTTGACCTTTTTGTATAGCTCTGTTAGGATCCCTGTTCTTCCAATCTGAAGGTCTTTTTCTGATGGCGAAGTGTACACGTAGGTCTGTATTTTGTGTTGACTATGACTTTGGGCTGGCAGGGAAACAAATTATTTTTTATTTATTTATTTTTTCGAATGGTAAGTCTCCATGTGCTAAATTTTGACCTTGTAGGGAGGGAAAAATATAACGTAGTAAATGATCTATAGGAAAAATCCAGATACTAATAAATACAGTGAGAACATAGCAGTGTAGAGGAAACCAATTGGTTTTCTTAGGTCCAAATTTTTGTTATGACAGTATGAGCATAGATGCCATTTATTCATCTTTGAATATTCATCTTTTGTTTACAAAGGCAGACTTATTCTTACCTTCTTTCTTACATTTTGAGCCTTCTTTTTTTGGCTTAGAACTTGAGGTTCAATAACCATATGCTGAGTCTGCTGGTGTTTATTTTTCTGGGAAGAACAAATGAAAAACCTTGGATTTATACAGTAGCTTTGAGTATGGCAGTCCAAAGTTGTGGCAATACAGAAATGATTAGCTCAGCCTTCCTGGCCATTCATGCTCTGCATCATAGGAACACTGCAGAGCCATTCATGATTTTCTGTCTGCTTTGTATTTTCCTTGTCTCTTGTAATGAATTGAGTGAAGATGCATGAGCTGCCCTGTGTTCAGCATGCAAATAACTTTGATGGCTAGGGTAATAGAAATGCTGAATGTTATGAGAGAACCGTATTTATAAGAACCTTTTAAATAACATATTTAAGCAAACAGTTGGGCAGTCAGCACCTCCCACAGATATGAAATTATATCCAGCTTCCAAGAGGGAAAAAAAAAGTTTAATTTTTCATTTCTTTCATGGTCTGTGTTTATTCAAGTAGTTAACATTCCTCCCCTCGTTAAAATTGTTAACTTGTTGAAGTCTCTGTTTTTTAAAAAAAAATAAAAAAATAAATCCAAAATATGTTCTGCTGCCAAAAAAAAAAAAAAAAAATGTGGAAAAAAATATATTTTGCATTCCAATAAATGCAAAATAAAGACCAATTCTACCATAAGTTTGCTACACTAGGAAATAAATGGCTACTTAAGCAAGCTGAGATGTTGGCTATAATGGTGTCTGCACTGTTGCACATCATGGCTTTAGCGGGCCATGTTTCCAGCCTTGGAGCTTTGAATTCGTCTGAGCTCATGCTGCCTGCAAATATGTTAAGGAAACACTGGGGGTATGTTAATTTATACCCTCGAGAAAGGCTTGTTCTGATGCATTTGTGTGAGATATTGATCCTGTCCAAGCTTCTTCTAGTTATTCTACATGTAGATGCTACTCCAAGGTCACCAGGAGTGAGTGGCTTTTTCATGTTGTATTCTTGCATTCTCTGCCTCTGTGATGTTGTCTTCCTCTTCTGACTGTGTCACCCTTGGCTGCCAAGAGGCAGGATGTGTCCATATTGATGGTGGCAGTGGTTGGTGCAGCTCCAGGCAGAGCACCACAAACCTGACAGATGGGCTGTAACAAGTGAGTCAGAGCTGTTGCATAAGCTGCAAGGTGGTAAACCTTGCCTACCAGAAATGTTGCCTAACCAGAAGTCTTCTCCTGCTCCGGTCCTCAAAAGTCATGGAAAACATGTGAAAAGATCCTAAGATTACACACATCTTGTGTTGTGGATTTTTGTATTTTAGGATGCATGTAGTTTACAGTTTCAGGCCTAACTATAATCTGTAGGGATAGAGACATAATTAAAAGGAAAGATGTGCTTGTATGTGTGGGCGGGTGTGTAATATTCTCAGGCTTATGGCTTTAAGAAGAAGCAGTAAATAGCATATGAAACTCCATAAAATGGTAAGTGTTGGCAGTTTTGTTCCTCAAGGATTATGCAGTAGCCTAAAGAAGTGAAACTGTTACTTAATAGGATAGACAGTATCTCCTCAAAATTGAGACTGGCAGGTACTAGGTATGGGCAGAACACTGTCAATCCAGTGTTGGGTAAAATTAAAGTTTTCTGCTAGAAAATGTGTGACAAGAAATCTTCAGCAGTGAATTGTGTTGATTATTTGCAAAGGTTATAAAACAGAAGCTTTTTTTTTTTTTTTTTTTTTTTTTTTTCAGAAGTAGCATGGAACAAATGTTACTTTTCTTCAATTGCATGAGCTACATGCCACCTTAATCCTCCCACAATGTAGTAGATAAATCAGTGTCAAATATACACATAATTGAACTACTCTATTTAAGAACCTAGTATGCCAATAAATCAATATGTACTTGCTGTATATGCAATATATATGCATGACCCATTCACAGATGAGGTTTCCCTAACTGCTCAATATACTTAAGTAAGAAAACTGCTCAATATACTTAAGATCTTAGTAGCAATGACTAAAATACAATCCCAATACCATCAGTTGAGTAGAAACAATTTTACAAAATAATATGGGACTTTTATAGGGTTTTCTGGTAGCCTCTTTGTGATATGACAAATGTGGGCCCACAGCAGGCAGCAAATCTCTCTAGAGAGGTTGTCTGGACAGCAAATGGGTGCTTCAGTGACCCTCTGTGAGGAATCTCCAATTACTAACACCCTCTGCAATTTTTGCTGGCAGTGGTTGTAATACAGGTCATTCGTTGGTCCAATTTTTGTACAGTTGTTCTTTCCTGGGTCTTGCCCATCACCCACACATCCTCCATTTTTCAGCCCTTGAGCATTGTATCTGTTGCACTGGGGAGCTTCAGGGGAAATAAATTCACAGAACATGGGATTTCTTGCTGAGAAAGAAAGTGAAATGATTGTTACTTTATCTAGTAAAACAAATGTGTCCTTCCCAACAGAGATGATTAATTCCTTCTGAACTGAATGCTGATAGATTTTGCCACTAAATATATAATTTTCAAAAGAACTCAGATCCTACTTCAGTATCTAAATCAAGCTCTTATAATACTTGGCTACCAGCTGCTGTTCTCAACAACTAGATGCCCAAATGAAAACATTTTATTTTTTTTTTCCCCTTCATGTCTAAATTGTTATCTTTAGGTGCTGAGCTCATTCAAAGTTATAAGGTATTTGAACAAATAATGGTAAATTGCACTTGGAGAGCTGCTAAAAAAACCTGTTGCTAATTGCAAAGTGAAATGGCAGCTTTTTAGCACTGCTGTTTTAGAAAGTAAGTATCCCCATTTAGTCCCCTAAACCCCGATTTAGGCACCCCTCTTTATATCATGTGTGTATAGATACAGATGGAGACACAAGATTCATAGGTACCCATTTTAGATCATCAGTGCATAAAAGCTAACGTGACTAAAATAAGCTATAACCAAGTAATGAGCTATTTCCCTTTATTTGCTGCAGAACTGCTGTGCTGAGAGGTGGCATTAGGAGGAGCACAGGGAGCCTGTGCAATGACTATCTCATGTTATTCAGTAAATGATAAAGAAATCATCTGAAAAACTGAACACTTGTGCAATAGCTTTTTGGTGGAATGTTCTCTTTACTGAAAGAAGAAGACCTTCCTGAGTAGTAAAGGTATAACTGGTGATTAAATTCAGGCTGGCAAAAGAGCCAGAGATGAAGGGTTGTATCAGCAACTGAGGGTCTGTCAAAACGGACAATATGAATATTTAGTGTAACAGAAAGTCTCTCGTGTATAATTGGACTGTTTACTGAAGAGAAAGAAATGAAAATGAGAAGGCATTAGAATAGTACATGTAATCACATAAAAAAAAATGCAGATGAGGACTTCTCTAAACCCTCTTCCCTGCTACAGAGGCAAGGGGAAAACCTATGAAATCAAACCCACTAGCAGTAAGAAGAGTTGCTCAAAGATATAAATCCTCCAGTTTGGGGCCTCTTGGGAATCCCCTTGGCTTAGGGCCCTTGAATGGCCCTGGCACATACAGGGAGATTTTAAGTGACTGCATGTTCTTGTGTATCCAAATCACAAGGGGATTTTTTCTCTAAAGGAGACATTTTTGGTCAGTGCTAAGGATGGGGTGTCTGACTGGACAGGCAACTGCTGAGGGACCTCTTCAGAAGGGATCTCAAGGGCTTGTGCAGTTTGTCCATCATTGCAAGCATTTGATTTAAAATATGTGAAAATACCTCAGTAGGTTCAACCTATTTACATTGAATAATCGGGTAGATACTTGAACTAACATGTCTTCAGCTGAGCTCTCTTCTCCTGCTACTCCGAAAAGAGCTGAGCTCCAGGTCAGTAGTGGAAAAAATATGAAGCAGGTAGAAGTTGGAGAGCAGGAAGAGGAAAAAAAAAAAATCAAAATTGTCTATTTATAGTCATCTCCAAATTCACTTGATTTGGGGGTATGCCTGTGGTGGTTTGTGATGAGAAATGCTCAGCTTGGAGACAACATCAGAAGAAAACTCACCAAAGCACGTATGTCTGATATGATCTGCATAATAGCATGCATCTAGTGTGCATGAAGACAATTTCAGCTGTTTCTCATGCAGAAAAGCAACTGGATTTAGGGACTAGGCCACCCACTGCCAGGAGAAAAATGCCTGAATCTTCAATACCTTTGATTCATGGGCTTTAGGAGGCAAGAATTGTACTGTGGCAGCATGTGCTTGGGATGCATGCTAAATTTCATACACCTCATCCTCTCCTCGTCTCCCACAGCCTGCTTCTAAGCTGAAGCTTCTGTAGCTGAAACTTTTTTTCCTGCTACCTCTGCATAAATTGCCTGTTTTCCATTTTGACAGTTTTGCTGAGGGGAAAAAAAAAAAAAAAAAAAAAAAAAAAAAAAGTTATTTTCCCCTTGTCTCTGCTGCACTGATGATTTTGTACTTGTCCTTTCCTGAAATATCCAAGTTAATTTTGTAGCTATTGAACAGTGCTGTGTAAATGTAGCTTTATAACCTTTAACCACAACACAACACCCTCCTCTCTGTAATCTCCGCCTCCTGTACCTATTCTTGAAAACTGCCAGAAGCAGTGTTTCTGCCTTATAAATCTGAGCCTTTAAGATAGGTAACGTTGCATGCACTGCTACAGCTGAAGCTGTCCATCTGACTGATTTTCTGATAATGTCTTTTTGATGTGTTTCTGGTAAACAGTTTTATTTGTAGGAGATTACAGTCATAGTAAAAATCCAAATAGTGTCAAAATAGTTATGAGAGGCAATGCTGGAATTTCCACTCATTTTGCATTTACCCTTAACCTCAAGCTAAGCTTGCTCCAAATGATTTTTTTCACTACCTTCTAAATACAGATCATGAAGAGGATTTTGTTCTGACTGAAGTCCCACACCATCAATTAGTATAGGAGAATGCTTTCCTTGACAGTATTTGATTCCCTAAAATGAACAAAATTTTTCTCTGAGTCCTCTGCCTGCGGAGAAACTGAGTCTGCACCTGTGTGGAAAACAACCAGTAGGTTTTCATGTGCAAAACCCTTAAATGTAGCAATTACATAAGCCAAATTGTGAGTGGGTGTGGTTTATTGGTGCCTGCATTTATTGTACCTTATCATCCGCAGAAAATGAATCATCTGATATAGAAGTGGCTCTTCACGGACTTCAGTATGCAGTTGAGGTTAGAACTGCAGAATTGAGTCGGTTCTCTGAAAGATGGGAAAGAGATCCCTTAGAAACATAGTTGGAACTATAATATTGAAAACAGTCATTTTCTGACAGGTAATTAAGAAAAAAATATATATATATATATTTATCTGGGTACTTAGGCACCTAGAAAGAGTTCTGATTTTTCCATATGGTAACTCTGAGAGCTGTGTTTTGTTAACATATCTAAACATCAGGCTGCTTATGTTGATTCTTACATTTATTTCTGGAGCTGGCTGAATCAAAGGATGGGGCAGAAGCACTTTCTCTTTGGAGAAGGAAGCAGGGCACGTGTAATGGCAATAGAGACATGAAGATCCATGTGGGCCCATGGACTTGCACTGTTAGATTGGTGTGGCAAAATATGATGTCAGAGCTTTTGTGAAGTCCTGATTGTACTGAAGACTGAGGTTCTATCTGTGCACATGTGTTTAAAGTATATCTTCAGAGTCTTGCTGGCATAGAGCAGCTTGTTTTTCAAAGCAGACATGTTGATCATAGCCAAGGAGAAAGTAGGAATTTGTCCCTTTCTACCTGTCTCCTCAAGATGATCTCCAGACTTTCATCTGAGCTATGTGTTTACATTTCATTTCTCCTTCCTCCTCATAGTGATTTATCTCCAGGATTAACTGCTCTTTTTCTGTTACATTTCACAATGTTTAAATAAGGGTGGTACTCAAACCTCTTACTGTTTCCTAGAAGATGACAGAAGACTTCTGGTATGCTTGTGATGTGAGATCAGAAGGTATAGTTCAGGGAAAGGGATTCTAAATTACACTGTTGTTTGTAGTGTATTGAAGTGTGAGAAGTGAAGGCAGGAAGTCCATGCAGATATAATTTTGTGATTTAGTGGCTGATTTACTTAATGACAAAGCTCTTCTTGCCAAATTCTGATGTCTTTTTGCCTTCACAATTTCGGCAATAGTCAGATATTTATACTCATTTTACGTAAGGTATTGTTCTCTTGTCACTCTTGGGTCAGCAATACCTTTCAGGAGAGAGACAGCCTCTTCTTACCTAGATTGTTCAGTGATCTAGTTAAATGCATATTGAAGTACGACAGACACGCATTTAAGTAGATCATTGAACAAACTACATTAACAGGCTTTTTCTCTCTTATCTTTCAAGGCAGACATGGTAACACAACTCTGAATAGTAAGGCTTTTGAGGAAAGAAGAGTCTATCCAGACTAGAGTAGGCCAAATACAATTCAGCCACAAAGTCATGCCCAGAATGCAATATTTACACCAAGGGCAAAAGATGTGACTACTGCTGCTTGAGCTAGCATTTTATAAAATTAACAGACTTTTCATCTAGCAGATTAATTTAAACTCTGGTGAAGAGTTGCATGCTATATGTCAGATTATTGGTTAAGCTGGACAAGTAGTCTGGAGAACAAGTCTTACGAGGAGTGGCTGAGGGAGCTGGGACTATTTAGCCTGGAGAAGAGAAGGCTCAGGGTTGACCTTATCGCACTCTACAGGTACCTGAAAGGAGGCTGTAGCAAGGTGGGGGTTGGTCTGTTCTCCCACGTGCCTGGTGACAGGACGAGGGGGAATGGGCTAAAGTTGTGCCGGGGGAGGTTTAGGTAGGATATTAGGAAGAACTTCTTTACAGAAAGGGTTGTTAGTCACTGGAATAGGCTGCCCAGGGAAGTGGTTGAGTCACCATCCCTGGAGGTCTTTAAAAGACGTTTAGATGTAGAGCTTAGGGATATGGTTTAGTGGAAGATTTGTTAGTGTTAGGTCAGAGGTTGGACTCCATGATCTTGTAGGTCTCTTCCAACCTAGACTATTCTGTGATTCTGTAGAACTGAAAAAATAGGGTATTTTTAACAGCTACCGTACCATATTATATGTTGTCTTCAATAGTCATCTGATTCTATAATTCAGTTTATTCTAGTGTGTTGGTGTTTTTGTTTGTTTGTTTGTTTTTTTCTCATCACTATTTCAATACTATTTTTGAAAGTGTTAAAAAGAAAACAACACCGATCTTTCTCTCCCAAAATACCAAGAAGGTATTTGTTGTTCATTTTTTCCACTTTTCATTACTTTATGGTCCTGTTTTTAAAAGCAACTATGTTAAAGAAAAAAGAGAGCTATGGTACTTTTTGCACTTAATTCTATCTGTCAGTTTCCTGTGATGAAACACAATTTATACTGGCCTTCCTCCTGTTACCTTTGCAGTACTAGAACAACCATAGGAGGTTTTCAGGGAAATTGGACCCAGTTGTGGAGCTGCTAAATACGAGAGAGCATCATCCAGTTATGAAGTCCCCCAAGTGGAAGGCTGAGACAGTATTACAGAGGAGCATCATATATTGATATATTGAAGTCTTGTTCTTACTCTTCCTTAAACATGTCTGCAGATCTACACAATGTATTGAGTTAGACAGGACTTTTTTCTTACGCAGAATTGCAGTTCTTCTGTAGGCTGAGTAGAAGACTGCCTTTATATTGAGCAATGTCAAATAACAAATTCTGCCAGCAGCGGCTATCTGTAGAAAACTGGTCTGGTTTTGTTACAGAATGTCAACAACAAAAAATAATCAGGAAGGACTTTATTATTCATGATAGAATAGGCACTTGGAAAAACCTGCCTTTTTAGTTTTAATTTCAGTGTTTGGTTTCCTATCTATTTAGATTCCAGTACTGATCTACAGAACTTATGTTTTCACCTGTAAAATGAGAACTGGTCTTTGAAATAAATAAGATACAGTAAATCCGAAGTCTTCATTTCAAAGCTGTATTTTCACTAACTAATGTCCAGAATGGTACTGGAAATTCACTATTTACATTTTACTGTTAAATGTCCATTCTTTGGTGCCAACTGTACACTTCATAATCCTCTATTTACATCATTTATTCATACATCTACCTGTTCTGAATATAACTCACTCATATGTCTTCTGTAGAATTTTCACAGCAACTTCCTCCTCCTCTGTGGAGTAAATGGTGATGAAAAATATATCATGACAACTTGCCTACTTTTTTTTTTTATTTATTTATCCAAATTCAGATATTGTTGGAAATTCACCAGATTATTACTATTATTATTATTTTAGGAGGAGCAGGGGAGAAGGAGGAGATTAAAATATGGCAAAGGAAGTTAATCGAATGGGTGTGGACATCAGGACCATTCCAGACTAATTTTGCTGTTTTGTTCTTTGTGGTTTTGGTCAGTTTAGGGAAGCTGAAGTGATTTGGGAAGCATGGTGTGTCAAAGGTAATGTTCAGCTGAAGGTTATCAGTACATCATAGTCTGGGTTGCCAAATACAAATCACTTTACCAGTTAGTGTGAAACTCAGGGATTATGGTGTACTGATTATGAGCTGAATGCTGACTGTCAATACAGACAACTTGGAATGATGATTTTCTTAGGATAGATTTTTTTTTCCTATTGAATTTATTTCTAGAATATTTACTTGGTGCTGGACAATGCCTATTGGTTAGACGATGAGGTGAACTAAAGCAAATCATGTCACTGACTAATCCAGATGCTCTATGCATAAGATTTAGCAATTAGGTCACACTCTATATTCTTTTTCTGCTTTAATTTTATGATCTTCAAACCTGGATTTTTATTATTTTGTCATCTGTGTCAATTCTTCCACTGAATAATTCACAAATCCCTTTTTAATAAATGAATACTAATGATTAGCTAATACATCAAAGAATGCTGATGTAAAGATTTCTCCATAATTGCCACCAAACCACTGGCAAGTGTGGTGAATCAACTATTTTATGTCTTATACTTTAATATTAAACATGCTGAATTTTATGAACTAACTGAAATAAAAATAAATGACAAGGAAAAACCCTTATGTAGCTGAAAATGTAAATTGAATGGATTTCAGAAGTTTATGTATTCATGATTTCTTGTTCAGGGTAGCAAGGTAATGCCACATTAAAAGTGGTGGGAAAAGAATGACTCCAATGATATTCAAAAATCATGGTTGATTTAATTTATACACATGTAACAGTAATACCTGAGGACTCCACATCTAAGCACAAATAACTTTAGATCCATGGTTTGCTCTTTGTTTTATATAATATATATATCAGGTTACCTCAATATATTGAGTAAGCAGAGTAATTCACAGGATAATTTGAGGAGAAACTCAGAATTTTTGCCTAGAGCATATACAATATTTCCAACATGGATAGTGTTATGTATTTGGAGATCCAATGCTGCAATGAAATCAAGATACTAGTACTGTACCTAGAGTCTAACATACTCCATGTAACAAGTTGCTTTGCATGTTCTAATGGTACACAATTTGACTGAATTTACATACTGAAATATTTTACCTGAAGAGAGATTGCTGGATGTGGTATTCACACACCAATTGCCTTATATGTAGGGTCTACAGTTCAATACCTTTGAAAACAATGGCAGTGAAATTGCATTAATGGACCTCTTTCCTTTGTATGTGTTTAAAGACCAATCAGCTTAAGAATGGTATTTCTAGAGAAGCAAAAATATTATGGACCCATACTGGCGAGACTAAAAAACAGGAATCACAATCAAGTGCTACAGTCAACATATTTGATATTTAGGTAAGCTTTCAAATGTTTGAGCATTGGTTGATGAATAAGGCTTAGTTATTCCAATAAAGCTTACCTAAGCCTCTCTTGCACTTGCACTTAAATTTTTATTCTCTCATGCATTAGTTACAAATAAGCATCCTGGAACAGAAGAGAAACAGGTGCACAAAAATATTTCAGTTGGAAGTATTTTTATTGAGTGAAGAAACGAAGTTAAAATGTCTGGTCTGGTTATTTTGACTCTGATTTTACTGTTACCATTTGACACGGCGTGCCCGCTAATCTTCCACTCTTCAAAGTGAGGGTAAATATGATACTAAGATTCTAGAATTGCAGTTTCAGTCTACTTGTCTACTTCATGCCAATTTTATTCCAGACATGGACATTCTCTTCCTGATCTTACTTTTCTTCAGTCATTAACTTTTCTGTTAGGTGGATCTTTCCAGCTGATCAGAACATATTCTCTGAACACTGGTAATCTAAAACTAAGTTCAAACTTCAGAACTTCAAGGTAAGAAAAAAAAAAAAAAAAAAAAAAAAAGTCAGGTTTCCTTCTGTAGCACCAACAGGAAAATCTCCTTATTCCCAGGGCATAGGTAAAGTAGGGGAACATCAAGCAGATTCCATTCTGTGTTGTGCATATGTAGAAAATGCACAGTTATCTTAAGATCTTGAAGAACTTTCCAAGAACAACTGGGGTCTTGAGTCACTCTCATCTTTCTGCCACTCTTGATCATATTGGGTAATGTTTCCTGAAAACACAGCATGTGCAAAGTAAAATTCATTGGATATACTTATAATCATTTAGGTTGCTTATGCCGTGAAAAGATGCTGATACAAGTGATGAAGACTGTTTTCAGATTTTTTTTTAATTTTTTATTTTTTAATAAATAAATGTGTTTCTGAGGCTAGGCCTTAAAATATTAAAGTGACTTGCAAGGTGAGAAAATCAGAGTGAGAATACTGGTGACTACTATATAGCAGTGCTCACTTTTAAAGATATATGTTAATAAGTTACAATATTTAATTATTTTTTGCATAGTTAGTAATATTCCTATTACCTCTTTCTTGTCTCTATTTTTTAAAAAGAAAGAAATAACATGGCTGTCACAATATAATATTCTTCAGCAAGAAAACTAATCTCCTGTGTAGCCAGCAACTTGAGAGCAATACAAGGCCACTTCTTAGTAACAAAAGGGACATTTTTGTCCTTGGATGTGTACAGATGGTATTCAGTGAAGTACACAGAAGCCAAGGCATGTCTTAGTAGTAGAAATAGCTGAGATTTTTGGAAAATTATGGTAGAAAAGAAAAGCAGTCTATTTCTTTCATTCCTTTATAATTGGTGTGACTGTTGGACACTGGGGAAGCACAAGTAAATATATAACAATTCATGCTATGCAGTAGGATTACAATTGAAAAAGGACACAAAGATGTGGAGAAAGAGCGAGTCAGCCATTTTTTGTGTGCTTGGTTAAGGAAAAATATCAAGCCCTTCCATGTGCTTAAAAATAGTCCCACTAGTATCAGTACATTGTTCTCTGGGCTGTAACACAGGGAGGAGTAAGGAATTTCCCTTCCACTGGATCTGACCATTCTGGTTCTCCTGCCCTGCTGAGGTCATCTATTTATTATTATTATTATTATTATTATTATTATTTGTAAACTAAACCTTAAAATATGCAGTGTCTGAGAAAGAGCTGTGTCTGAGTCACCTTTGCAGCAAGCAGAGCTAAGGTAAACCCTGGATGGCTGGTGTGCCTGCTGCCAAAGACAGCAGTGTTTTGTTGGTAAGAAGGCAATGTGCACAGACTAAAAACGCAGTAATTGCAGTGCTGACCATTTTCATTGGATTTGATAATTATCAGATGAAATATCTGTTCTTTCCTCCTTTGGGAAAAATGTGGGTTTTTTTCCTTTTTTTTAATTTTTTATTTTTATTTTTTATTTTTATTTTGTGAGATTTAGCATGGCAGTTTACACCCTACATGAGACATCCATGTGTTTCTATGTACTGGCAATATAATGACCTATAGGACTACTAATTAAAGGAACCTTTATTTTGCACCTCCCTGTCCCCCCCCTCCCACCCCCATCCCCCCCCATTAAGAAATAAAATGGCTGCAGATAAAAATGCAAATGCTGTTTGCAAGATTGCATTCTTTAAGGATAATTTGTGTTTGTGTGTATATATGTATGCCTTAAATAGTCAGTGCTCTAGTTGTTGTTGTTTTAAAAAACAAACAAACAAAAAAATGAAGGCTATCATGTGTTTAAAACAGATTTACACAGCACAGAGAGGAAAATACAATGCACAGGGCTTGGAGCATCAAGAATGAGAACTGTTACTCCACATGTGAACACTAATGTCCCTCACATGTAAGAGCAGTGGATATCTCCAGAGGGAATGGATAAGACAATTGTCAAATGAACAGATAGATTAAGTAACCTTCTGTGATTCTGTGACATATAACCATAGTTTCAGATGTGACTGTTCATAAATAGCAAATTAGTTTTTTTTAATATTCCATGATTCTCAGTCATAGCTAGAGATCCTTGTTCAAATTCTCAATAGCTTATAGAAATCCAGTTAGTCAAATTATATTTTCAATGAATACAAAAGGTGAGCATTGTGTGTAACCACTACCACTTTTTGGACTATGCTACAAAACCATGTCTTCCTGGATCTGTAACAGTGTGGGATTCTGACACTGTCAGCTGCATTCACTGTCAGTGAGCACAGGCACAGAAAATTTGGCAGAATTAAATATTCTGAGAGCAGAGTGTCGACGTCAGATCGAATGCAAAAAATAATGTATAGGCAGGTTAGCAAAATACAGGCTTGCTGCAGCTTCTGGTAGAAAACAATGATCTGCTGCTGCCCTAATGAAGGTCCACAGGCCAGCAAGTAAAGGGCACGTCACCATTGTTAATTTACTTGAATGTCCCAGGAGAAGGCCAATATGAAACACTAATCCCCGTGAGAAATTACTGACGTGACCTTAGACCACATCAGAAGCATGTCCACATGCAGAATTCCTCTGGCAGTTTGTTGACAATTTGGAATAAGGGCAGCACAATCCCTACATCTGTGAAGTCACTCTGCATCTTCATCACGGAAACTTTTCTCTCTTATTTTTTTTTTTCCTTTTCCCCTACAATGGCATTATTGCTGTGGGTTTTTTTCAGCTTTACTATGGCATCTGGTATGGGTAAGAATACAAGGGAGAGCATGGGCCTCTAAATAAACTATTTCTGAACTAGGCAAGTTTAGAAATCTGCCTCAAATGTGATTTGTGTCAATGAGTATTTGGAGAGAAAGGCTGCTTGTGTGCAAGTGGGACACAGTGTTCCTGACAAAGTCCAATAGAGGACAAAATGTGATATAAAATCACAGAATCACACAGAATTTCTAGGTTGGAAGAGACCTCAGGATCATGGAGTCCAACCTCTGACCTAACACTAACAGTCCCCACTAAACCATATCCCTAAGCTCTACATCTAAACATCTTTTAAAGACCTCCAGGGATGGTGACTCCACCACTTCCCTGGGCAGCCCGTTCCAATGTCTAACAACCCTTTCGGTAAAGAAGTTCTTCCTAAGATCCAACCTAAAACTCCCCTGGCGCAACTTTAGCCCATTCCCCCTCGTCCTGTCACCAGGCACGTGAGAGAACAGACCAACCCCCACCTCGCTACAGCCTCCTTTCAGGTACCTGTAGAGAGCGATAAGGTCACCCCTGAGCCTCCTTTTCTCCAGGCTGAACAATCCCAGCTCCCTCAGCCGCTCCTCGTAGGACTTGTTCTCCAGGCCCCTCACCAGCTTCGTCGCCCTTCTCTGGACTCGCTCAAGCACCTCGATGTCCTTCTTGTAGCGAGGGGCCCAAAACTGAACACAGTATTTGAGGTGCGGCCTCACCAGAGCTGAGTACAGGGGGACGATCACCTCCCTAGGCCTGCTGGTCACACTGGTAATTATATACAGGCCAGGATGCTGTTGGCCTTCTTGGCCACCTGAGCACACTGCTGGCTCATATTCAGCCGACTATCAACCATCACTCCCAGGTCCTTCTCTGCCTGGCAGCTCTCCAACCACTCATCTCCCAGCCTGTAGCTCTGCTTGGGGTTATTGCACCCCAGGTGGAGGACCCGGCACTTGGCCTTGTTGAACTTCATGCAGTTGACCTCAGCCCATCGGTGCAGCCTATCCAGATCCTCCTGCAGAGCCTTCCTATCCTCGAGCAGATCGACACACGCACCTAACTTGGTGTCATCTGCAAACTTACTGAGGGTGCACTCAATGCCCTCGTCCAGATCATCGATGAAGATGTTAAAGAGGACCGGCCCCTGGGGAACGCCACTAGTGACCAGCCTCCAACTGGATTTGACTCCATTTACCACGACTCTTTGGGCCCGGCCATCCAGCCAGTTTCTAACCCAACGAAGCGTGTGCCAGTCCAAGCCAAGAACAGCCAGTTTCCTGAGGAGAATGCTGTGGGAAACGGTGTCAAAAGCCTTGCCGAAGTCAAGGTAGACCACATCCACAGCCTTTCCCTCATCCACCCAGCGCGTCACTTTGTCATAGAAGGAGATCAGGTTCATCAAGCAGGACCTACCCTTCATAAACCCATGCTGACTGGGCCTGATCGCCTGCTTGCCCTGCAAGTGCTGCGTGATGACTCTCAAGATAATCCGCTCCATGAGCTTCCCTGGCACTGAGGTCAAACTGACAGGCCTGTAGTTTCCCGGGTCAGTCCTCCGGCCCTTCTTGTAGATGGGCGTCACGTTTGCTAGCCGCCAGTCAACTGGGATCTCCCCCAATAGCCAGGACTGTTGATAAATGACGGTAAGCGGCTTGGCCAGCTCCTCTGCCAGTTCTCTCAGCACCCTCGGGTGGATCCCATCCAGCCCCATCGACTTGTGCACATCCAAGTGCCTTACCAGGTCACCAACCATTTCTTCGTGGATAGTGAGGGCCACATCCTGCTCCCCATCCCCTTCCACCAGTTCAGGGAACTGGGTATCCAGAGAACAACCGGTATTACCGCTAAAGACTGAGGTGAAGAAGGCATTAAGCACCTCCACCTTTTCCTCATCTCTTGTAACTAAGTTTCCCCCCGCATCCAGTAAAGGATGGAGATTCTCCTTAGTCCTCCTTTTTGTGTTGATGTATTTATAAAAACATTTTCTCTTATCTTTAACGGCAGTAGCCAGATTGAGCTCCAGATGAGCTTTGGCTTTTCTAATTTTGTCCCTGCACAGCCTCGCAACATCCTTATAGTCCTCCTTAGTGGCCTGCCCACTTTTCCAAAGATTATAAACCCTCTTTTTTCTCCTAAGCTCAAGCCACAATACTCTGTTCAGCCAGGCTGATCTTCTTCCCCGCCAGCTCATCTTTGGGCATGTGCAAAGCAACAAGTTGCAATGCTTATGATCTATCTTTCACATATTCAGGGTTCCATACAATTTATATGACTAAACAGGATAGCAAGCAGTGAGTGTGCGTAATTAATTGTTTGCCAGTGTATTATGTATCAAGGACTACTTGCTGTAGGCATAGCCTCACAATTCTATAATGAATAAACCAATAAATTATTGGTTTGGGGAGTAATTCGTCATCAGAAAAAGGGAAGGGAATTCTTCTCATTGGTTATTTGATGCAAATTCTTCACTCAGTTGTATTTAGTCACTTAAACACTAACCTAACAGGTGGAAGACAAGACCTAGCATATGCAACAGTGAAAATAACATTTTTGTTAATCGCTCTGAACATTTAAAGATTAATGAAGCCCTTCATCTGCTTTAATGCAGCTATGGGTGTTCCTGTAACTAATGGTTCCCTGGCTGGTTTCCAAAACATGGAATTTAATTTCTGTAAAAAGTAGAAAGAAAATCCTGTTGTATTCTACACAGTTTTCCTGGTCAATGCAGGTGTGATCCAGCTGCTGGCTACACAACTAGTGCGGGCTCACTTCAGAATACCACAGAAGGCAAAGCCAAGGGATAAGAAAAACAACAACAACAAAACCCGTAACAGATGCTGCCATCATTCCATCATTGTCCTTTTAATCACTTCCAGATTGGCTACCTGTGGGCTTCAGTTGCATTTTGGGCCCTGTGAACTAGCGTGACTAGAAGATATAAGCTTTAACAAATTCCTATTTAACAGGAATATGGCAGCAGCTGAAAATGGCATCATTACCTGAAACCCTGTATAAGTCTGTAAGCTCTTGGAGGGCTGTCAAGTATTGCATTTGCCTGTACAGTTCCTGATACAATGGGACACTGACCTCTGACAGGGATTTTAAAGTGTGAGTACATGACTAAGATAATTAACACTAAGGCTTAAAATATGGAGATGCCTGCATCTGTTGAATATGCTTTTGTGTTACTTAAATGAATTAGGTGAGGGCAATGCAACAGGAGCAGAATGGCGTAGTTTATCCAGCTGTTGCCAAAACAAAGAAGCTGTACTGTAGTCCTCTCTCTCTCTCTCTCTCTCTCTCTCTCTCTCTCTCTCTCTCTCTCTCTCTCTCACACACACACACACACACACACATACACACACTTTCACATATGTTTGTTTACTTGTTTGTTGGTTCTTACCTGTCTTTCTTTGGCAGTGTTGCTGTGTGCAGATGGTCCTCTTGAGTATTGTGCTCCTTACCTGCCCTTCTTCAAGTCATGCAGAGAGTGGCCAACCTACACCTTCCTTACCTTCGAATACCCTTGAGTACTTGGGGTCATTGATAGATGGTGTTTTTACTGTAGTTCATCTGCAACAGACACTAAATATATTTCAGGAGTTAGGTTGCTTTAGTGGTGACATCATGCCAACACTGTCACCTAGGTAATGGAACTAATCACCATAGCAACAAGACTTTATTTCAGCCGCCCAAGGTTTTTTGACAGATGGAAAAGCCTAAAGATTTGAAGTAGGACACAAATGAAACCAATCTGATTGGGCTAAGTCATATTAACAGTTCATGAGCAGGAGTCTTCTGTGCAAGGTGAATCAAATCAGAGGAAATGAATTATCTTTTACAGGCCCATTCACTTCAAATTCAATTTTTGAAGGTTAAAATTTTTCTTCCTCTAGGTAAAACATAGCAGCATTTAAATAAAATAACTAGATAATAAACCTGATTGTCTAAATATTATTGTACAGTCTCTGGGTATTACTCCTGTTTTAGGCATTGTATGAGACTACATGACAAAGTACTCCTAAAAACTTTAGCTGACCATTAGTTCACTCCAGGGGTAGTAATTGACCTTGCTGAAATAAGATTATGAGTACTAACATGGAGAGCACCCCATGCTGAGCCCTGCCCTAAGGAACTCCAGAGAGGTGAGCAATTTCCAGCTGTGCTACCTCTCCCTTGGACTTTGTTGGGAAATACATAACCTCAGACTACTGCTAGTACAGTCAAATGCAGCTGGGATTAGGCCCAAACTGAAGAATAACCAGAGTGAATTTCTCTCTCAACATATTTTTTTGCCATTGACTCCCACAGACCCACATTTCCCCCTGTGGATACTGCTCTGTTGCAGACCATGTTCAGTTTTCTTGGAAGGTAACAGCTAAAAGTACTCCTTCACTTTCTGCTATGGTCCTTGGGCTGTTAAGCCATAGTGCTCATCCATGCAGGCAGAATTGATGCTGCTACAGGTGGCCTGGGATAAATCAAGAATGACTGCTTTAGGGGCAAATGCGAAAAACCTGGTTAGGCCTCCTTGATCCAATAGATGAGGGGAAAAGTTTGGATAGGAGTGAACACATTCTGCAAGGTAGCCAGTTGAGTACATGGGTAAAAATATCTTTGCCGGCAGCCTGGTTAAGAGGTCTTTAAACTACATGAGTCTTGGTGATAACAGCTTGCAATTAAATGAGGAGAGAGAAGCTGGGGTAGTAAATGTATGGGGCCAGGATGAAGTGCTCTTTGAGCAGTCTGAGGAAGTCAGCAAATAACAGGCCATGGTCCTCATGGGAGACTTTTGTATCCCCCTTGGAAGGGCAGCACACTGGGAGGCAAGCAGTGTGCTAGGTTCCTGGAGTTTGTCAGTGGTAGTTTCTTAATGTAGATATTAGGTAAGATAAGTAGGTATCATACACTCCTGGATGTGCTACTCACAAACAAGGAAGAACTGGTTGGGGATGTGACAAGGCCTTGACTGTGGTGATCATGAAAGTGTGGAGTTCAGGCTGCCTTGTGTGAGGAAGGCAAGTAGCAAAGTGCAGACCCTGGACTTGAGGGGAACAGACTTTGGTTTATTCAGGAAACTGATTGGTAAGATCCTGTGAGAGTCAGCTGTCTCACCCATATTCAGAAATGGCAAGAAAGACAAACAGAGAAACTACAGGTCAATCAGACTCACTTTGTTTCTAGAAGCAAATCCTTTCAGAAACTATTTTTTGACATATGAAGGAGAGAGTAGTTGCAAGTAGCCACTGTGGACTTACAAAGGGCAAATCATGCTTGACTAGAGCTGTGGGTGATGAGAGATAAGAGGATGCCATCTACATTCACTTTTATAAAGGTTTTGACACAGTCACCTACATCATCTTGTATCCAAGCTGGGACATTACAGTCCAGATGAGTGGACTATTGGGTGAGTGAAAAAAATGGCTCACCAGGGTCAAATAGCAGTGATTAATGGCTTGTATCCCACCTGGTGGAAGCTGGCCATGAGAGGGGTGCCTCAGTACCAGTAATCTGGAGGAGGAGACAGATTTACACCCTCATAAAGTTTGCCATTCAGTTCAAAGTCCTACACTTAGGACAGATTGGCCCCTTATATCTAGACAGGATGAGGAGCAGCTCTACTGAAAGGGCCTTGGGGGTCCCAGTGTGCAGCAGGTTGAACGTGGTCAAGCAGAGCTGCAGAGAAGGTCAACAGCATCCAGGGCTGTATCAAGAACATAGTAGATAGTAGACTGAGAGAAATGATTATTCCTTTCATCTTGGCACTCGTTAGAACACATCTAGATTACTGCATCCTTGTTGGGACCCCTAGCAGAAGAAAGTGTACTAGAGAGAGTACAAGAGAGGTGACTGGAGTGGTCAGGACAGGAGCACTTGCCCTGTGAGTGTATTCAAACACAGCAAGAGGCTGCACAGAGAGGTCATGGTGTCTCCATCTTTGGAGGCTTTCAAGCCCTGACAAAGTCACGAGAAACAGGATCATAATTCTGTGTTAATCCTGCTCTGAGCAAGAGGTTGGATGAGAGATCTCCCCTGGTCCCTTCCAACTAGAATTATTCTGTAATATATATATATATATATTATATATGTGTATATATACACACACATATTACTGGAAAATACAATTCTTTTTCATTCCCCCTAATCTTCCTACCTGTATCTAATCTCTTAAAGCTGCACCCCTATAGTGGCTTGTGAAGCAACAACAACAAAGATAGTAGGGTTTCCTTCCTATAATAAAGAAGCATGTATCATATTTAGATGAAATGCAACTGATCACAGAACATGGTATTTAAACATAAAGTCTGTGTTATACTTCTTTCATACTGAGATATACATTACCATTTTAATCAAAATGGCTTATATTGGTTCAGGCAGCAACAGTGAACAGAGTCTCAGATAAAGACAGTGACATACTGTTACTTTCTGTCTTTAACATAAATATTAGCTGCCCTCCAGTAAATGCAACTCATCTGTGCTTAGAAATGCAGTACACAGTAGATTAAATGCCATTTCTTCCATTTATTTACCCATATTATAGAAGCTCAATAGTAAACTAAGTTTTTCACTCTGGTGGAATTAGATGTAGTAATTATTTTTAACATATTGTCTGATGTCTTTCCTTATCAGGAGTTCAGGTTTGTTTTCCCACCTTTAGTATCAGACACTTTCTAATGGAAAGAGGGACTTTGGACAAATAGGCTGGAGGGTCAAAATAATGCTGGTAATTACTTTTCATTCTAATTGAGCTTGTGAAGACGTAACTCAGCATTTAGAATTTCTCCATGCATCTTGTGGGTTTTTCTCATCATCCCCCTTCCAGGCAAACACAGACACATTGTGGTTTATGTTCTGTAACCTCATTGGCTTTGGGTCTTGAAAGCCACTTTAAAAGGCTCAGAAAAATCACAGCAAAACAGCTGCTTGGTTTTATTAAATACAAATGGTACAGTTGGAAATGCACAGATGGCCTCTTGCTGATGTATTTCAGAAGTGTGCTTAGATTTTGTTCAAAATATGAATTTGAATAAATCTATGATTGATTAATGATTTTCTAGTTAGTGACAGCAGCTATTGGTGGGATAGAGCAAGTAGTCTGATATCAGTCAGTCTGATTTTTCAAACTTACATTGAGTTCCCTGCTTTTTGCATTTGGCATGATTAAAACCACTTCCTAACTTTTATTTGAAATTCAATTTCAACTTTTTTTTTTATTTTTATTTTTTTTTCCCAGTGCCAGTGGCTTTGTACTATCTCAAAAAAGAGGATGGCAGATTACCCTGCTAGAGACAAATTCTAGAGACATATAGAGACAGATTCACTATAGCTTGAACCACAGCTTTTTTTTTTTTTTTTTTTTTTTTTTTTTTTAAGGAAATATGTTCTCTGTTTCACTACACTGTATACATGTGAAAGGAGTAAAGAGGAAGGGATGCTACCACCTTTACAACTTGTGCAGAATAATTTTGTGTCAGAGATATATGAGTAAAAAATACCTAGTACTTTGCAATACACTTGCTCAATGAGAGGCCCTTCATTTAATGCTGGTAGGGATTTATTCTGTGATTTAAGCAGTCACTAAAAGGAAATTGTTTGTTTTGGTTACAATACATGACATGACTGGTTTAAAAGAAGCAATTGAATGCTTTTTCTTGCATACTAATCATTAAATGACTATCAATAACTGCCTAATAAAGCTAGCCCAAAATAAATCACACTTTTCTTAAGTACTTGATAAAGATTGGACAATGCTTCGGTATGCTTCTCAATACAGGAGCACGTTACAAAAGCAATCTATCCTCCAAGCACCAATTACTGTTACAGATTCATTAAAATGTTAAATAAATGTATTCAAGTTTCTGTATTGGAAAGTGAAAAACAGTAACAAAGCCAACAAAGATGCATGTGTCTGATTATACCATGCTGGAAGTAAATAATAGAGCATTATGCAATTCATGGCACAAGTAATGGTTTTTGGATAACAGCATACATCGAATTAAAAAATGATGGACACGTCAAAATGAAGTATGCTATAGTCAAAAAGTACAAGCTTCTAAAATAGATGATGATATGTTCAAGACCTTTACCCATAATTTTTAGAACAAAATAATTTTCAGACTCAAAAAAGGGTTTTTTTTTCTTTAAAAAAAAAAAAAAAAAAAAAAAAAAAAAAAAAAGGCAATTGCAATTTATTTAATTAAAGTGTGCAGCTGCAGTAGAATGTTCCCAGGGTTTTCCAGCATGTACTTTATATTTGTGATGTGAACTCCCAAGCTTAGAGCAATTGCAGGCATGTATTAAGAGTGAGAGGGTATTCAGATGGAACCATGCACATTTAAAATATTTCATACTAGTTAGAAGTGATCAACCTGGTGCTAAAGTCTCAGAGATGCTTGGGATTGATCTTTGTTGAAAATAATGGGGAACTACTAAAATCTAGCGGTTTAAAAAAATTGTGTCTGTAAACAGGTATCTGAAATCAATGAGTGGTAATGCTACATGGAAATGCTGGAACTCAAATCCAGCATAGTAGCCTGCATTCACTTAGCAGTAATTTAGCTGTAATCAAACCTGGAGATAAATCTTGCAATATTTTAGCTAAGTTTGCTTAACAAAGGTGTATGGGAAGGTGCATAGAGTTTTTCCTATTCTTTAGCAGTAATGAGGACAGAATAACCTATATCATAAGCAGGTCTGACTCTTCTCACTGCAGGCCTACATCTATCACATCTGAGTCTCTGACCTGTTCCATAGCAGCTTCAGCCAGTGTTGGAGAGTTGAGACTTTTGCTGCTCCTTTTACTTGGAGCATGGTGTTGTACTCTGACAGCATACACTCCCTGGATGTGGAGACGCTGTTGTTGTGTTTTTCTGGCCATTTTGATATTCATTCTCTAGTTTAATTTAGTGTGTTTCTTAGGCTGCTTATGAGGGTTTTATAAGTGTTAAGGTCAGAGACCTTACTAAAGTCAAGATATATGGTATCTACTGCAGCTTCTCACAAAGTACAAGCATGGTTTTTGTTTGTTTTTGTTGTTTTGTGGTTGGTTTTTTTTGTTGTTTGTTTGTTTGTTTGTTTTTTTGGTTGGTTGGTTGGTTTGGTAAAAAGAGCACTTTTTTATCCTTTTGGGGTGTTTGGGGTCTTCATATTTCTTTTATTTTTATTTTTTTAAGTTTTCAAAGCTAGGCAATCTGAGACTGTTCCAAGCAGTTCTGTAGGTATTTTAGGAGAAATTTAATTAGATCTAGCAGTTCAGAAAATATCTAGCTTATCTTTATCTAAGTATTCATGGCATTTCAATGAGATCGTTTGTCCTTACCTACAGGTGTTTAAATAAGTAAGCACCTTAATTACAGCTGACCTTTTTAATAAAGAATGACATGTAAAAGACATTGATATTAAGTTCATTATCTCAGCTTTCTCAGTTGCTTGTTGTATAGGAGACCACAACCATAAGACAAAAAGAAGAATAAAGGATGTCTCTGAACCCATGGGACATGATAGCCCATCCTGTAGAAGTTTGGATCAAATTTTGCTAAGGCATAAGTGTAGCTGGGATGTGTTCAAGGACTTAGTGTTACTTTGAGCCATGCAAGTGAGGAGAGATAAAAAGGGAACACAGAGATTTGGAATAGGAAGGTATTTCAAGGGTTCATAATAAGTTAGTATTTACTGGCAATGTGTCTGTTTTGTCCCCAGTGGCAGAGGTAATATGAAATTAGCTCCAAATTCCAAAGTTTCAACAATAAATGGCTCCAAAGGAAGGTGATAGTCTACTTTGCACAAAAACCTAATATTTTTCTAGTGCTCTCTTTTTAAAGGTTTTTTAATGCCATGCTCTGACATTAGAGAACATTAGCTGCAGTAAAGAGCAACAGCAAGCCTGACTCAGATGAGAGTATGATAGGATTATAGGAGACTCCATAAATCCTAAAGGTTTTAGCAAATGAAAATCAGCAGTTACCAACAGTTTTTCGCTCAGTTTGCAGTATACAATAAGAGTTAATTCTCATGCACTTGCATTTTCAACTTGCATGAAAATGTTCAAAAACATTTTCCCCTTTAACATCCAAAACACTCTCCAAATATAAATTTTGACAGAAAGCCTAAATGAGTGTGAACTCCATTATTAACAGAAAGGACAAAAAAATGCAGTGATTATGTTTCTGTCTCATGTATAGATACGCCTTTTATTGCCAAGAGTAAGGTATCTGGTCATTAGGTCTAGTAGGAAAATCTCACAGGATTTGTTTCATACCTGAGGAAAACAGCATGAAGTAGAAGTCTTAACTCTGACATTTCTTAAAAAAAAAAAAAAAAAATGCTTTACAAACACTTTTAATATTACTTTAGCATCTTAGATAGCTCCTGCAGTCCTGAAATAGGTTAGAACAGGAGTCATAACTTAGGAGACTGAAAGAAAACAGCAAGTGCTGGAGGAATTAGCAGCAATGTAGCAACTGGGGCTTCCTTTACTGTATTTACCATGAATCAAAAAATTGAAAAGAATGATGACTTGGGAACTGCTATCATGCACAATAAGATGCTTTAAAAATGCATACATGTGTATGCATGGAAAGAAATCTTGTTCCACTAAACTACTTCACTGTCATTTCTGGATAAATTGAAATTAGGGAGGAAATATTCAAAGGCATCTTCTTGCAGTGCTGTCTGTTGTCAGTCCATTGGTGAGGAATCATAGGATAACAGACTAGTTAAGGCTGGAAGGGACCTCTGGAGGTCACCTGCTCCAACCCCCCTGCTCAAGCAGGGACACCTAGAGCAGGCTGCCCAGGACCATGTCCAGGAGGCTTTTCAAGATCTCCAAGGAGGGCAATTCCACAGCCCCTCTGGGCAACTTGTAAAGTGTTTCCTGATGTATAGACAGAACCTTTTGCGTTCCAGTGTTTTTGTGTTCTGTGTTCCAGAATACTCAGAGCTAGCTCAGTACTCCAAATCTCTAAGGCTTGGAAAAGTTGGGAGAAAAGTACATGTGTAAGCAGTATCCTAGTCTTCTATAAAACATCAAATGTTGTGCCAGATGGGAAAATATTAGTTAAATTTACAGTAAGTTAATTAAGCTAAGATGGATGTCTAAGAATTATAAAGTGACTGTGGAAGTGGCCCAGCAGAAGCTGGCAAAAGACTGTACTGAAAGGAGAACCATTAGAAAGTATTTAGTGAAGTACGATTATCGGATTAGGGCACAATCTGATTTAATATTTTAATTAATGACCTCAATATTAGAAGTAGGGGTGAATTAATGAATTTTTCTGGTGGCATAAATTTGGAACATGTTATCAATAAAAATGGGAATTACCATATTATATGGAAATAATTATATGACCTTGAGAGTAGGAATGTTACAAAAGCAATGGAAAATCAAGGTACAAAATGAAAGTTATACACTTTGAGGCTATGAACAAGAATTTCAGGCATTAACTAATGCTTGAGGTGGAAGAAGAGAAGCCAGATTACATATTTTATTTAGCTCTGAACTCTGGTGTGATGTAGCCATGAAAAGCCTCATTGGCACTGGAACAGGTTGCCCAGAGAAAATGTCGTTGCTCCCTCCGTAGAGGTGTTGAAGGCCAGGCTGGATGGGGCTTTGAGCAACCTGATCTAGTGGAAGGTGTCCCTGCCTATGGCAGGCAGGGTGGAACTAGATGATCTTTAAGGCCCCTTCCAACCAAAAGCACTCTGTGGAAGAGGAGAACCTATACAGAAGCAAGAACAAGATGTGGCATTCAGCATGGTGTTTAGTAAAACATCTGATGCAAGCTCTGCTTTCCTGGTGTTGCCATTCCATCTTCTTCGACTTCATATGATATATGATGTATAAACAAGAAAGTTTGAAAGATACAGTACCTAACTCACAGTTGTCATATTTGACTTGACTTCTCTAAATGCAGGGCTATCCCTGGTCTTTGCTTTGATTGAAAGAGATTTTACAAGCACAAAGCCATTCAACTCAGCTTCTGTAAACAATGTGACCAGTTTTTCCTGGGATGAATTTGCCTCAGAAAGAGGACAAAGATTTCAGCTCTTCACCCAGCACTGTAGAATCACATGCAGGAACTATGTTCACTCTGTCGTCAGTTTCTCTAATAGAAAAGAAATTGTCCTGCACACTGTGACTGGCTTTTCAGTTCACAGACAGGAGGAGGGAGATTCACTGAAGCTTTGAAGCAGGATTTAGAATTAATACTATTCAGTAACTAGGAACTCTGATTTTTTTTGTGTGTAGCATCAGAGAAAAGCTCCTTGGATTATCATTAAAATAGGTGCATAAAGTAGATACTGTTTTCCTGACCATACAGAGTCTGCTGCCATATGCTCACAGTCAGAAATGGCATGAGGTATTATTCATAATGGCTTTTATTTATGACAGTTTCTGGGATCCAGGGTTCTAGCTATGATGGCTCAGCAGGTTTCCACAGCTCAGCTGCGACTAGACCTAATTCTGATTCATTCAGACTGCTCCTGCAGCCGAGAGCAGCAGCAAATAGAAAAGATACTGCTGATAAATTGCAGATAGAAAAATATAAAATCAATATAACAATTATAGCTGATCCAATCAGAAAGAAGAGATACTAGGGGAAGTTCAAAAAGAACAAGGAAATAAAATCCACTGCAATTAGTAACAAATGTGAAGTACTTATCACAAAAAGAGATACTTAAATATTATGCAGTAGGACACAAAAAAATGCTGAAGAAATGCAGCCAGAGAAGCAAGTATGTACACTTAAAGCCAAGTGTCTTGCAGGGGCAGGAGTGGTTTGCAACAATAACACCTATGGCATCACATTCAGCTCTGTGCTTTACACCTCTCCTAATTTCTCTGCTTTTGCTTTGTGTTTTTCCAGTCAATTGTCAGAAGTCAAAAAGGTAGAGACTACAAGTTTTGGTGTTCCAGAATATGGTGTCTGCTACCTGCTTGCTATGTTATGGAAGGCAAAGTAATCCATTCAGTGCTATGTTGGAATAGACATCAACCCTTACTACCTTCACCATCTATGCATGTAGCAAAGGAGCATTCGTTGTTTCAGCCAAGAATTTTTTAGATCCTATCTAGACTTAATGTTATTTCTTTGCAGGAAATAATTTCAGCAAGGTGAAGACTGAGGGTAAGGGGAAAACATGATGCTAAAGGAAAGTGCATTTATATTGGTAATATGTTTAGCATAATGTTACCTATGCTTAACTACTTTTGGCTGTTTAGTTGTGTTTAGTTGATTAATTGTTTGTCTGGGGGAGAAGAGGTCACAGCTCACCAGCAGCAACTTGCTCAGAAGTCTTGTGAGCTTGCTTGGATTTATGGGAAATTAAAAGTTACAAAAATATGTTCCCAAAAATATGTTCCCTGTGTGATAGTGCATGTTCTGTCCCATTTTTACCCACCATGGCTGGTTCCTGTCTATTGCAAGGAAGGATTTTTCCCTGCCCAGTACTGGCATGAGGCCTTTTGGGACAGTCACTGTTATTCCTGTGCTGAACCCTAAATGTCCACAGTTTGTAACAAACCATGGTACAGTCCCCTGGGTGCCCAAACCAGAGAAGGTGATGTCAAGATGTGTTTCACTCAGAGCTGCTAAACTCAAATACCAACACTATTGTTCTAGCGATTATAGAATCATAGAATATCCTGAGCTGGAAGGGACCCACTAGGTTTGTCAAGTCCAACTCCTGGCTCCACAAAGGGCTACCTAGAAATTAAATGATATGTCTGAGAGCATTGTCCAAACACTTCTTGAATTCTGTCAGGCTTGCTGACATGACCAGTTCCCTGTGGAGCCTGTGCTAGTGCCTGACCACCCTCTCAGTGGAGAACTAGTTCCTAATACCCAGGTGCAGAATACAGCACCTGCTCTTGTTAAAACTCATTCAACTGTTGATTTCCCAGCCCTTTAGTCTGTCAAGATTTCTGCAAGGCCTCTCGACATTTGAGGGAGTCAGCAGCTCTTTTTAATTTAGTATCATCTGCAAACTCATGTTATGTGCATTTAATTCCTGTGTCCAGATCATTTATAAAAAGCACAGAAGAGAACTGGCCCTAAGGAACCCCACTAGTGACTGGACACCAGCCTGAGGTAACTCCATTTACTATAACCCTTTGAGCCTGACCCATCAGCCAGTTGTTCACCCATCATATTTTGTACTTGCCTAGTTGTATGCCAGAGACTTTTTCCAGAAGGACACTGTGAGAAACAGTATTGAAAACTTTGCTGAAATCCAAAAAGATTATATCAAGCGGCTTCCCTTAATCAACTAGATGGGTAACCATGTCCTAAAAGAAATTAAGTTTGTTAAGCAGGATTTTCTCCTCATAAACCTTTGTTGGCTATGACCAGTGCCTGCATTGTCTTTCAACTGTTTTTCAATAACTCGCAGAATAATCTTTTCCATAATTTTACCATGCACTGAAGTGAGATTAATAGGCCTGTAATTACCAGCATCTTCTTTCTTACCCCTCTTTAAAACCGGAACAGTGTTTGCCAGCTTCCAGCCAACTAGGACCTCTCCAGATTTCCAAGACCATTTAAAAATAATTGAAAGTGATCTTGCAATAACATCAGCCATCTCTTTGAGTACTCAAGGATGAATCCCATTGTGCCCCGTGACTTATGTGCATTCAGATTAAGCAGCAAATCCTGCACAAGTTCAGAGTTGTCTGGGAGTTCATTTCCACAATCACAGTCCTCCAACTCAGGGACACAGGGGTCCAGGGCCCATCATTGGTGTTAAAGACAGAGGCAAAGAAGGCACTAAATGTCTCCACTTTATCCCTAGTTGTAAGGTGACCATCCCCATCAAGTAACAGACCAATGTTATCTCTGTTCCTCCTTTTGCCATTAACTTTCTTTAAAAAGTTCTTTTTGTTGTCCCCCACAGTACAGGTCAACTTCAACACTAGATGAGCTCTGGCCACAAAAATTTTCTCCCTACCATGGCCAACATCTCTATAGTATCTCTGTAGTCCTCCCATATCACCTGAGCTTTTTTCCAGTGCCCATACATTTTTCTTTTCCACCTAAGCTCTAGAAAAAGATCTCTGCTCAGGCAAATCAGCCTTCTGCCCCACTTGCTTGACTTCCAGCTCTTTAGAATCACCTGTTCCTGTGCTCTTAAGAGATGGCTCTTAGAAAGCAACCACCACTGATGGACCCCAATCATCATCAGTGTTCTTTAGGAATTTCCTGGACCTATTTTTATCATTTAGATTCAAATGGACATGGACCGTTCCTCTCACACCTCAACCTAAATGAAAACAGTGTGTATATCTGATGTGTTCTCCATCACTGCAGGATTCAGACCTTTCAGATCCAGGGATGTCATGGGCCCAGCAGATGGTCTGCCCTGGTCTGCTGCAGCACTTGCTTAAACAGTAAGCTGTTGCTTCCTTGGAGCTTGCAACAAACCCAGAAAGTAGCCATTGCCCTTGAAAGATGAAATAGTGTGTCTTTCCAACGGGCACTGAAATTTCACTGAGCTCAACCTCACATGGCAGTTGTGATCACCAAGAATGTTTTTTTGTGTGTGTGTTGTCTGTCATGAAAAGTGAACTTTGATGATGACAAATCACAGGTGCTTTGTTCCATAAATTCATTACTGAATTTGTGGGCACCCAGAAGTGATGGAAGCAGAATAGAAAAGTTCATAGGTGTTGGAATTTGCATGGTTAATTCTGATCTGCAGAGCACTGCTCCACCTGTAGTAAACGTACAGTTCTCGATAGTGACAAATGCAGTTGAATGTGATCTGATTAGGGAAAAAAAATAAACACCATCACAAAAACAACAAAAATACCTGTAGGATGCAAACAGGCATTTTGGCTCAACTCTAAGGCAATGTCACTTTTTTTCCCCAGGGTGCTGCAAAGGGAGGCTCTCTGATTTTCAAGAGCAGAATGTTGTGGAGGCTTACAATTTTATTGCCACATAACTCACACAGTGGATTCTTCTGCCGGAGTCAATATACCAACACAAACAATAATATTATCAAATGCAGTTTGTTTTCTGCTGTTTCCTGAAAACAAACAAAATGAAGTATAGCATTATTAGCTCTTTATTTTGCCAGTAAAAATAAAAAAAATCTAAAATTCCAGTATTGTGTTGCTGGTACCCAAATTCGCAGAACTGAGTGACAAAGACCTTGAGCTACATTCTTCCCTGCAGAAGGCAGCTGTTTCCATTTCTATGTGATCCTCTGGAGACACCATTCCTTGAATTTTGCATGAGTGAAATGAATGATTCTTCTTTGCCTGCCTAAGTGTAAGTTCCTCCAAAAGGGAGGAGGCATGGAAACAGAGAAGCAGCCATTAGGCCACCCCAGATCCTTTACCTTGGCTCATGATACTTGCCCAGCACAGAGGAAGGAAAGCCAAGTGTTCCCTTTTATTCCGGGTGAAAAGGCTGGCAGGGCTGCCTTCAGACAGCAGCTCTGCCAGGACTCCCCCATGACTTGAGCACTTTTTTTTTTTTTTTTTTGTCCCACACTGTGGGCTGCAGTGTAAAAGTTATACCTTGTACTAGATCTGCATAATTCAAACATCCAGTATCCCCACTACTTTGCCAGGGAGAATTACACTTTTCCACAAAGTGAACGAGTATGCTTTCAGAGAAACATATTTCCATGGCTACAGATCCTTCTCATGCAGTGGAATGGCTTACACAACTCAGCTAGCAGAGAGCTAATAAAATGACAGGAAGAAATTAAACGAAAGGATGGTTGGGTATTTGATGGCAAATTTCATCTGAGACTCTTGTGACTGCCTCAGGTGGCCAGAGATGCTGTTAAAGTCTGTATGTTGCATGCAGATTACACTTGGGCTTTGGTCCTCTAGGTTTTTGCCACTGCATTGTGCACTGACATGGCCCTTGGGCAGTTTTATAATCATGGTTGCTCCATGTGCTGTTGTGTGTTTGTATCTCATGTAGGAAATCAGACCAGTTATGCAAACAGGATTTTGTCTCATGTTGCTGGTACAGGTATGAAGCTATAAAATCATAGAAGTTCTCAGCATTAAATAGGAACAATATTTATCTCTTTGTGCAACACTTTTGTCATGGGAAGTACTAGAATTAAGAAGTCCCCAGTGTTACCAGAAGATGATGGTGCAGGGAATACCTCACAGATAATTTTTGTCTGTGGGTTGCTTCCTTGTAATCCCTAGACTTCCATGTTTTCTCTGACGTGTTCTGAGATATGGATCATACGAGTGACATAAAATTTCCTCTTCTCTACCTAAGCTGAAATATCGATTATGAGTAGATTATGAATTATATGAGTTCAGTGTAATGGACAATGAAATTGTAAGTGGAATCTGATTGTTTTAAAGTGCTAAATTCTTGTTCTTTTTAGTTAATTTTTAATTGTTTATGTAGCCACATGGACTGCTTGAATAAGAGGAAGCACTCAGCATTCTTGTTCATCTTTAAATCTTTAAAAAATATATTTCAAATGCTTATGATCATTTCCCTTATAAGGCTAAGTGCTTTCAATTTTTAAATAAAATCCTAGCATTAAAATGGACCCAGGATGAGTCCACCTAGTTTAATGAGGAGATTGCTTTTCATAAGGATTGGACACTAGTCTGACACACATTTGTAATTTTAAAAATAACTGGAAAGCTAGGATTAAATTGTGTGTTAAATGAAGGGCAGCTTCAGTAAAGATAAAATTAAAAAAAAAAAAAAATCATTCTAATGATGTACATATGAACCAAACAGATGGTAAAGACATTTCACCAACATTCTCTAAGAATTAGTAAGTAAATGAGACAATATTAAGTTGACTGAGCTGACCTGATTAGTACCCTCTGACTTTTTTTGTAACAGCAGAATCTAATGTATCCTATTCATATGAGTGTGAAGAGCTTCTAGTCATATTGTAACGATTTCTAAGGGCCAATTTGAAAGAGTTTGCACTGTAAGTGTCAAGTTGACAAGCTCACATCCTCTCATTGATGTGAAGTGCAAAGTTCATGAAGATGTCAATGTCTTGTCTTGCCAAGTCTCCCAGCTGGAGAGTAATACTGCATAATAGTCAGGAAACTTCAGATCCAAATTTATCAGTTCAAACATTGCAGGGTTTTACAGGGAAAACTATGGCACAAGTGAGTAATTTTTGGATAAGTTCCGTTTGATGGCATTATCAGAATTGATCTCATATTGAGACGTATTGCTGGGCAGATGTAGAAAATTCAGACTTGCTTTTTCAAGTCAAGTAACGCTCCTTGTAATATTCAACGGAAATTTTGCCTTAACTGGTACGACATCATGAACTCAGTCAACTTCATTCTGTTTCAGGAGCTGTGCGTACATTAGCACATATGAATAATATCCACACCTCTGCTGTTCTCCACATTCTGCTGTTTTCCTTACAGTGTTAGCATTGCTGTGATAAGCAGCAGGTATATGAACTGAAGCTTCTTTGATTAAAGTAAAAGAGGAAAGAAGAGCCAAGCATTGGTGTACTTCAGAAACTCTTACCACCTGGTCTCTTCTCGGTCTGAATAAAACCAAGTCTGAGTCAGGGCACATTGGCACGTCAAGGCACACTGGCAATTCAAGGCACATTGCAGGATTTAGTCTTTACCCCTGCTGTTGGCCTCTGAAATTAGTGAGACAGTAGGGGAGGAACAATTGAAAGGGTATTATCTGTTTAAGACAGTGTGATTGAGTTTATTTGTGGTGGAATATCAGTAATTTGTATGGCTGCTTTTGAGATGCGTTCTGAAGTGATATTGACAGTGTCTATGTATCTGGATAGGAGCCTTTAATATTGCTTCTATATATCTAATGAATCAGTCAGTCAACACCAGATTAAAGATCTGTGCTTCTGAATGCCAGCCAGTGTTTTGCTGTCACAGTTTTTCTTTTTTGTATGAAATTGTTGCCCATGTTTTAATTTGTACTTGCTAAAATACATATTCCTTTGAAGCACATACCTTGCAATAGACAGCTTGAAAGTTGCCACCAGGCTTACCTCTCACTGAGTTGCTGCTGGCTCAGTGGAGGAAATTGTTCATCTTGTCTTTGCTAAACTAATAAAGCAATGCTCTTTTTTATTCTATACCTGCAAATGTAGCTAATTTAAGATCTAAGTGAGACGCTTGTCACTCTTTGGTGGTGGCCGTAAAATGTTTGAGCTGTTCTGCGTCATATTCACAACGTCCAAAAAAGAGCCTTTAACTGCCGCAGTTTAGTTTTCTGTCATCTCTTATCCACAAAAGAACATATTGATGGCTTTATCCATGCCAATTAGGCTTACATGAGTCATCCTCAATCTCCCAGGGTGACCACTGCAAAGGCATGCCTGTGGTCCAAAGGTTCTCACTCACTGACGACAGTGAAGGAGAGAGCCCTGAACCTACCAACGTCCTTGTGTTCCCTGAGAGAACTCATTAAAAAATTCTCCCCAGCTCCAATTTCTGGCTTTTGTGACTTAGAGGGAGGGAAGATGGGCCACAGAAATGTGGGTCAGCTAAAGTTCTCTTCATCAATGTATGGTCTGTAACTTGTCTTGAAATATATTTTAGCTTGCTTTCCTGGGTGCACCCAGCACAAACCATCTGTCCTACCTAAGTGGCCCTTTGAAACCACATCACCCTATTGTCTTGTCTTGAGTTTATGCAGCTTTAGAATGTATTTAGGAGTTGTAGAAGTGCTAGTCCTACCAGAAGGGGAGAAACTATGCCACTCATTGCTTTAGTGCTAGTGGATTGGGGTCCACAGTCCTGTACATAGCACTCTTTGTGCATGGGAAAGGCACTTTGGTCTGTAAGAGGTCCTCATGCTAAAACTGTGGAATACCCAAACACTTATGCAGCTGGCTGAGGATTTCTCTGTCTGCCTTGAAGCTCTGAGATGCCTGAGGAGTTCAAATGTAAAGTTTTATACTTGTATTTTAACCAATGGTCCATCCAGCCTTTCCTGGATATAGCAAAGACCTTATTCTGGTTAAGGCCTTTGAATACTTGGAATATTGGGAATACTTATTCCTAATTTAAGTAATGTACCATGTAATTTCCTTTCATAAGCTTTTCAGATCATTCTAGTCCAGTCTGTCTTCTGTGTAGCTTCTGGACTTTTACTGGAGTATACAAAACTGGTAATATACGATCTTTGACACAGATCCAGTAACAGGTTGAGGATTCTTGTCTAATTTGTTGAAGAGGTGTTAAAAACAGGAATAAGTGTGAAGCAATTAACCAAAATGCATGATTACTTGTCCTCACGCAAACCTCGAGTTAAAATATTGAACATTATTTCACTTGAATGTGTTTCTCCCAGTTTATTTGTTAAACTCTCCATGAGAATAAATTTGATAAGCTGTACTCAGGGCTTGTGAGTTATGAAAATGGAAGTTTCATTGCTGTCCTGGTCCCCAAAGAGAGTGTCTTTATTACCTTTTTAGTTCAGATTCTGGGCATAATATTATGTTTAAAACCATAGATCAAACAGAAAGGCAATAGGTTTTATGTAAAGCGTGCTACTTTTAAAAGATATAAGAATCTGAACTGCTTTTCTTCATATGGGTATGAAAGACCATTAGAAAAAATGGAATGATTCCCTTTCTGTACATTAAACCCTTGCTGCACCTTGTTATGATACTTCGTGCTGGAAGACTCACATTTATGCTACCTATAAGTTTTCTAAAACACCCACATTAAAGTAGTTATGCTAACCAACACACACAGTCCCGATCTTTATGGCCTTGTTACGAGCAGGACCCAGGGCAGCAGGGAGAAGTCTATTAGCTACAACGTAAGCAAGAATGATGAATTCTCCCCTCTCTGAAATCACACTGCAACCCCACTGTGGAGCCATTTGGGAGAGCAGTGGATGAATACACACATACTAAATCCATCTGCAACTTATGGGGCATTGACTTCCTAATGGAAATTGTTTTTAACGTGAGCAAAGGCTAATCTGTAATTTAGAAACTTGAGAAAATCAATCACTAAACATGCCTGTGACAACGGGATTTTTGACAAGAAGCACTGCAAAATCCTATTTACCTCATCTGCACAGCCAACACATTAGCACCTGGGAAACTGTTACTTTTGATGTAGACATATAACTTAATGATTGAATGACTGGTGCAGGCATTGGCTACAGAGGATGAAAAGGAGAGCTGGATTAGCTAAAAATATTTGTATTAAAATTGGTATATTTTCTTCCTTGAGGAGGGAAAGAAAAAAAAAAAAAAACAACACACTCTAATCTTGGACTACAGGTAGAAAAAGTTCAGGTCTTGCCCTTCTCATTTTTGAAAGACACTTTTCTAGTTCAAAGGGGCTTTGGTTTAGCTTCAGGGGAAATATCAAGGATTATAATTGGAAGACTTTTCTAGGTTTTCCTAGCTGGATTTCAGAAACATGGTATGTACTTAACAAAACCACACACACAAAAAGAACAGAGCAACTTTGAAATAAGCCTTTCATTCCTACTGCTGCCATGCAGTCTATACTGTCACCATACATTTTCCCTGGGAGGGAAGAGTATGGTACAAGGGGTGAAAGGTATCAGAAAAAAGGAGAAGTGCAAGATTAAAAATAAATCAAGAAAGGGAAGGCATATCGAAAGGAGTGGATTTATGTCAGCTCCTAAATTTTCCTCTTAAACTGATCCACCTGAAAAGATTTGTCTACGTGTACTGGGATTATTTTCAGAAATTAACTGCAACAAAGTTGATTAGAAATGTTTGTGTAGCTCATATGAGGATGGACACCAGGAACTGATCATTTTAATTATCTGCCTATCTGTGCTGTGCTATGACCTTTCCCTTACTGAAAGTCATGGAAAATGAAATAATCCTGGCCCTACTGAAGTCAGGGAAAGCAGTGTGGTTGACTTTGGGGAGCAGAAAGATAGGATTTCACTCTGGCAAATATGATTTTGATGTTAGTGGCTACATATACACTTGTGCCTATCTATATTTTGTGTCTGGGGAGTGAGACAGATGACTTTTGTTCTGTCTTTTCCTTAAGGAAATAGTGTCTTTTCCTGTTCTTGCATTTCTTGGGATGTACTTTGTGTTGCACTTGTTATGACTAAACACAGTCTTCTGGGCACAGGCATATTAAATATTGAGAAGGAAACATTTCAGTAATTATGTAGTAAGGTATATTAAAACAATAAAGAACACACCTTCTTTATGTAAATCCCCAAACCAGGAGCTCTTATTTTGAAAAACGAACAAACAAAAACCCTAAGCATTTTAAACAAATGTTTTAGATTGCAGTAAATTAACCGCTTTGCAATTATTACATTCTAGAATAAGGATTTTTGTGTTTATATATTTTAAAAGCTCTAACAAAGAAGTCTTGCTATTTTTCTAAATTATTTCTGGATTGCAACATAATTGAACACACACAAGTCATTTTAATCTTTTAATACTGCCTGAAAAGGATGATAAATGCTACTAACAGTCAACCAGAACCACTTATTCACACTTTACTAGTCACCAGGAACATTTTTTCTTGAATATATTTATATCATGTTTACTGTTTGCAGTTAAAAAACAACTTTGATGTATGATACAAGGCTTATAGTGTTTCTGAGTCCTCAGGAATGATCAGGCTGCCCTTCCCATGAGGTTAACTGTAGAGACTTAGAGCAGCCAATGCTCTCAAGTGTTTAACAGCTGGTCATTTCTGCAAAATCACCTGGCTCACATGATATTCCTTCTGCTGGAAACATTAAACATTAAAAATTTCAGTTTTGATGCACTGACTGCTGAAGACTGCATCACCTGACAGTTTGATTTTACTGTTATGTTCTTTTGAGGGACCCCTGAATGTTGAAGGCTTGTGTAACACTTGGATCTCATTGTTAACAGAGTTTTGGACATAGCATCCAGAAGTCAAAAGCTCTGGCGTTTGAGAAGTAGCTCATCTGATGATTAAAAAGGCTAGTGGGAGTTGGGGCTTCTGAATTTTATTCCACGCTCTGCCACTGATTCATTATTTGCTTAAGATGCAGAGTGCCTTGTTGACAAGTCGTATGGTGTTGGATGTTTTATTCTGAAAGCACTGGTTCAAAAAATCACTTAATAGGGTACCTCAGCTTGCCATTATTAAGGAGAGGAGAAGAAAGAAAAAAGCCAATTTCTATGTAACTTGCTGAGAAGAACTGGAAAACGTAACTTGTGAAAATGTTATTTTCTAAAGGTTGTTATTTAAAAATATCAAAATCTATGATTCTAGGTTCAGAATCAATAGTATATCCAAATACGGCTACTGCAAACTCTCTGTCTGGAAGCTGGTTTATGCTCAGATCTCTCTGCTGACTAAATCCAAACAGTGTTTGGATTTGTTTTCCTCTGCCTTATGAAGTGCTTTCTTACAAATTCCTGGGAATATTTTGAATATTAAAGCTTTATTAATCATAGTATTCATATTAACAATGCCAAGGTTCCTCACAGAAAACTTATTTCTAGCTGCTACATTCTGCCTCCTTTTTCCTTCCTGCTAAGATTTCAGTGTTTTATTGTTTCATGCAAAGTGATGGAAAAAGATCCCAGACACAGCCTGTGCTATAAGCTTCTCAGTGAGAACTACGATAAATCAGTGTTCCACTTTTCCGGATGACAGCACGCAATGGTCATCTGCATTACATGGCTAGTGTTTATATCATGGAGCTCTAGTTTGGAGTGAAAAACATGACCTGGACACAAAACTGTAAAAACAATGGAAGGAGTCTTAATTATATAATTATTCTGGAAATCACTGTGGGGCTATGACCCACCATAAGCCTCTGCAATATACATTTTGGACAAAAACTTTCCCTTTTAAGTGTGTTCTAAACTTACTGTTAGGTGGGATTTTTTTGTTTTTTATTTTTTGTTTGTTTGGTTGGTTGGTTGGTTGTTTTTGTGAAGGCTGAGAAAGCTGGAATGCAGCAAGCCTGGTAGCTTCTGGGCCCCAGGGGATGGAGGCAGGGGAGCTCTTATTTTTTGAATCCCTGAAAAACTAAGAGTTTGAGTTTGGCTCGTTTCCATTCTGAGGTTTTTTTTTCTGGTTATGTGCCTGGAGACACAGAATATAAAACATATAGTTACCTGTGGCCTTTGATATTTACAGGTTTATGCAAGAGCTGGTGACCGTTCAGGCCATCTTTAAACTTATCACACTGTGTGAAAAAAGCAAAGTTGAATCCAACACATTATTTTTAGCCATTGTGATTGATTATGCTGCAGAGCCTGATTCTCATTCACAATACACCTCTACATCTTCAGCACAGGAAAGACTCCCACCTAAATGCAGACTGTCTGTAGGGCTAGACCCATGCAAGGAGATGTCTGTTTGCTCCTGGAGATCAGGTCATGATTACAGATATGCTCAAGTCCAAGTCTCTGTGTTATTCATCTTTTTGCATGAGGAGGAAGGCAAGCTTAGAGATGCAGGGTGCATTTGATAGAATTAAGGGGAACAAAAGGGCAGCTCTGGTATGATGTTTTTTGACAAGGAAAACTAAAGAGAATTATGGTAACCTGAAGTTGCCACGTAGTCTGCAGTTGTTTGGCAGTCTGTGAGAAAATAAATAAATAAATAAATAAAAATCAATACTCTATTCTAGATGGCAAATATTATATGGTTTTGTCTTATTATTCCTGAGGTATGAAATCAGCATCTAATAGTGCAACCTGTATCTTGAAATCAGACATTTCGAAGGAAATTTCTCCTCTTGTGAAGAAAAAGAGGAAAGTGTACTTTCTCATCCACCTTCCTATTACTGCTATCTATTTCCTTCCCATTCCGTGTCAGAAAGATCCCTTCAGGAATCAGTTTTACACCTTCACTTAATTCGCCTGGTGATTATAATCTTCTCTGACTGTTTCCATAATCATGCTATCAGAGAAGATGCCTCTGTGGTCTCCTAAGACTTTTCTGGGGAAGGAAGGTGGGAGGAACAGCCGAGGTTGCGTTGACTTCAGGACTGATGTGATTTTGCAGTTGACGGTGGGAGTTTTTCCTCCTTTGCAATAACATTTGCTGCTATTGGAACTGTCAGTAAAGTGGGAAAAGCAATTAATATCTTTGCCTCGATGTCTTTCACAAAATCCTTACTTTTCTGCAAGCAAAGCTCTTGAAAGAAATCACAGTTCACCTTGAGGAATGACAAGAGAGGAAAAACTGTAAGAACTTTCTACATGTCCTTTGCTCATTAGCAATGACAGACTGTGGAGGAAAGGTATCCCACAGCACAAGTTTTGTAAATACAATTGCAATAAAATCTAATTTCAGGACAAATAAAAATCAGAAAATGAAGCTAATTGGACATTTCTTTCAAAAGCTACTTTGTCTTCAGGTTTATGTCTTAACAAGTTTAGCCAAACATTTGGCAGCCTGAAATTGTAACAAAGGGAGGAATGGACACCTTAGGTCAATTAGGTAGAATATTTTCTTAACTAAATATACCTGACCCTTTGCAGATTAGAAAAGTGGAACTTAACCCCTGTGAGTGCCAGGTCAAAGTCCCATTGCTAGTACTTTTATTGTTATATTCAGTGCTGACTTTTCCTGAGCCAAAAGGGAGGAAGCAGGAAGTCATTATGTGGTTAGATCAAACCAGGTGTTTTCCAAAAGGTGGTAAGCTGCTATGGGTCCCACTGGAGTCCCAAGTTCTCTTCCTCTAGGGCATTAGGTATTTGAGGAGACAGGAGACTGCTCTCCTTGGCAGACCACCTCGTTGTATCTTTTGGGAACTGCCATTTCTTCAAGTACCAGCAGGTCCTAATGCTCCACGTGGAGCTGGTATTGTGTTTGTTGGATGATCCTGGCATCTCACAGAACCCTGAGAAAATCACTTCTTATACACTGTTACAAGACATGTATGTATAAAATGACAGAGACCATAACAAGCATTCAACAAAAAATGGCCTTTACTCTAGAGAGCGTGCGATACAAAGACTTCCATTTCCAGTCTGACTTTCAGTGTGGGACTCTCATTATCAGCATAGCACCTCTACTCCTCCCCTATTCAGAAGTGTGAGATGACCAGCTATACCCTCTTCAAGTTCACAGGAATTATGTATCTAAATAACTCCAAGGAGGAAAACTTAAAAAAGTTAGCAAGATATTTGGTGCTGCAGTGGAAGTGTGAAGGGCAAAACTCACGCTGATGGTATCAGAATTAGGCTTCATCCTTTCTCTTTGAAACCTCAGTTTCTACTGCACTATTTTTACATTTTTTATATCTTTTTCTTTTTTTTTTCTTTTTTTTTCTTTTTTTTTTTTTTTTTCAATATAAAGAATTCAATAATATGAAGGGCAGTGCCAGGAGGGCTAAGCTACATTCATAATCCCTTTTCCCTCAGCATTAAGCAGGTACCTAGTAGAAATCATCCCCTTTTGCGGATGCTTAGGTGCTCAGTAACACTCAGAACTGCTCTCATTCCAGATGATACACGACACCTGATTTACAAGGTTGTTAACATTTCTATGTACATTTCTTTGAAGCAAGAATATGTCTTAAAATATCTCAAAGAATGTGTTTTATAAGTGGTAAATGTCTTTGAGTTTGAAATATTTTATTTTTCAGTGAAAGGCCAGTTGTGCCTACAAAGTTTGCATGGGGGATGGATAATGGCATTTAAAGCTTCAGATGGATGTTAACAAAGGGAAAGAATTTTCTGTGGTTTGGTAGGTTTTCTACAGTGTCTACTTCTACATTCAGCCTGCACAAATGGCAGCCTTAGTAATGAATCTTCAGTCATTCTAGGTGAGAACAGATGGGGTGACAAGGTTCAGAGGAGCCAGAGGTTATATATTCTGCTCCCATTCCCACCTCAAACATCAGCCTTCCTCCAGTTGTTTAATTCAGGCTCTTAGTATAACTAAAAGTGGGAACATGTGAGTCTCTGCACTTTTCTCTGTTTCTGAATAAGACTGAAATGTTTACCAGGATGCTTCCTGGTGAGACAATGTTCAGTGGACCCATGCCCTGTAGTCACCCTCAGTATGTAACCTCATGTAGGCTTGCACCAATATCCAACGTCCAGCAAATCAAATGTGTACCTTTCTGTCCATGGCTATAGCTGCAGCAGCTTGTGCCTGGTGATTCTGGAAAGTAGAGAGCTTTCTAATTCCCAGTGGGCTGCTTCTGAATAAGTATTAATTGAGATTATTTATGAAAGAAAAAACACGCTCTTAATTTCTCACTGAATTTAAAGGGAGCAGCAAGGTTTCAGAGTGCATGTCTTAAAATTCCCATGTGTGTGATTTGTTTCTCTGCTAGATGGAAATCTCATAGGACCAAATTGAGCTTAATGTCTTTAAACGTAAAGTTCACTGGGATCCTGGGATGGAAAATTCTGTAGGAGTTTGGAGTCTCTATAATGCTTGGACTAGGTAATCTAATCTCTTCTTTAACAGAGGAGAGATTATAATGCTAGAGGCAGGTTTCTTCTGTTGTGAGGTTGTGTGTTGGGAACTGATGGATCATATCCCCAAAGCAGACTTCAGATGAAGTCTATAGGATGTGATGGTTACAAAGCATTTTCCAAGATGGGAATCATATTTTACAAAAATCTTGAATTTTCACTCCAGTAAATGTTAGTGTTTAGCTGAGTGACAATTTTTTTTTTTTTTTTTTCTCAAGAATTAATATAACATGCTCTTCTAAAAAGAATTATTGTTTTTAAACAGAGACAAAAATAATTACAAGCAGGGAAAGCTTTCTGAAAACTCAACTTCAAGCTTTTCACTGAGGCTGAGGAATACCTTGAAAAATTGTAGGTAATAATGATATAAACAGGAATTGAGACAGTTTTTTTTCATCCGGCTCTAATCAAGGCTCTAATCAGATGTTTTCCATGAGTTCCTCTGCCTGCATTGGCCATGTTTAGCAAAGCAGCTCCCTTGAGGCACTGCCCAGCAGTGGGGCTTGGCAGGGCTGCCATCCCTCCACCCTAGCCGCCCAGTTTAGCTGGTGGGGAGGATGCTGCTGCTGGTAAGTGCCAGAGCTGTACTGCTATGCATGAGAGCTGGACAGAAGCATGGAAGGAATTGTAATTTGGAGAGGTTTGCTGGCAGCACAGATTGGACCTCTGCTCAGGGCTATGCCTATGAAGTTGCTATGTAGTCTTTCCACTGGATATCAAAGCTTTTGTATGAAAAACTTATTTTAATTGAGTGAGAAGTCTCGTGTGCTACACTCCTTGCTATAAAATCTGTGACAGCACCGCTATACATAAAGACACTGAAAGAGGGTGATTTTTTTGTTTGTTTGTTTGTTTTTCATATTGCTCAATATTCTAAAACATTTATGGTTACCTATAGGGGTTTTGCAGGTATAAGTGGACATCTTTAAATAAGATAGTGACTTCACTGAATTTTTCTTGCCGAAGTAAGAAAGTTGAGGGTGTCACTGTATGAGTTGTGCAGAGTGGAAGCAAGTTGCAGATGCATTTTCTTCTACTTCCACATGGTGGAAATTTGAACCAGAGACCTTCTGCACAAGGTGAGAACTTGGCCTATTTGTCACTACACAACTCAGTTCTGTCATTTTCACCACTAATGGGATTTTGCGACTGAGTGACCTTGTTAATACAGCAATATGTTGCCTGCCACATCATCAGTAACAACGCTCCAAATAATAAAAGAGGGGGAAAATGCTGGCCAAAAAGTAGTGAAAAGAAATTATGCTAGTTCTTTTCCATTCTTTTTCAGGAAGAGAATAAAAGCTTCCATTATCTTAAGAATTATATTACTTTAGAACCTTACTGAATGTGATGAAATAGTTAAAGGACTGCTCTCTTCTAGCACAATTTGGCAAAATATCTCTTTAAAATACTTCTTCGGGGAAAAGAGGAACATAAATATGGAGTGGATCCTTTCCATATGGCAAAGTCCGTCATTAGACTGGGAGAATATTATAACACCAGTTATCACTGAAAAATTTCAGTGAAGGGTCTCTATGATAAAATTGTGTTTTTCAGACATTGTTATGTCCTAATGTTATAGTTCGGTGTCTTGTGCTATCTTAGTGATAAATACTGTCATTACTGGAGTACTGCTAAGTCTGTTTTATATAAGTAAAGATGGTATACATAGTACATAGTTAAGACTGACCTGAAGAGTCTGTGAACTGAATAAATAAGGAAACAGAGACAAGTATAGGGAAATCGAGTGACAATCAATTCTCCTGGGTCCCTGTTCAGTCCTAAACATATCAGAGCACACTTCCTCTTGATTTATGGGCTAAAATCTCAAAGGAAAATTTATATTGCTGCCTGTCAAATGTATGTTTGAAATGAAGTCAGAATGACATTCATCTGGAACCTGGAATCTGCAATTCTAGCCAAGATGTTGTATAGGCAAGACTGCAAAGAGGTACTTGAAAATTCCTCTAATTATCACTGTCTTAACAAGCCAAGAACAATGTTTTCAGCAAGCCAATAGATTAATTCAAAGGCCAACAGAAGAGACAGGAAGGTTTATGGGATGAGTGACCCATGGGGGACTAACGACAATGAGGAAATCTCCACTGTTCAATGAAGCATCTTGCTATCTTACTGAAATTAAGGCTTTCTTCATCTGAGCCCCCCCAATGGCACGATGCAATGCTGAGGTGCTAGGTATAAGGTCTAATCAAAAAGAAGCAGGATAGCTGCACTGATAGATAAAACAAAACAAAACAAAACAAAAAAAAGTGCTAGCAAAGATGGTGCTAGCACGAGAGTCTGTGCTGTGCTGCTTTGCGCAGTGAGGACACAGAAAATCACATTGTCACCCACAAGGCTATACTTTCTGATAGATTTAAAACCCTATGTAGTGCCAGAGCTATTTTATTTATTTTTTTCTGGAGGTGTTGTATATTTTACAACACATGAAAGTGATGTACTGAAGATTTATACATTCTTGTGTATATTCAAATTTTTGAGAGTTTGCATATTCATATCCCAGCTAAATTCCTGCCTGGCAAGGAAATACCCTGTCCATTTGGTTTACCTTGAAATTTTTACTGGATATAGTAATTACAGCTGTTTACACAGCATTAGCAGCAATTCAAGGATGGAAGAAGCATGTATAGTACTTTTACTGTACTGATTTTTGTATATCCTTCCAACTTTTATTTAGGAATTCATAATGAACTATAATCAGTTGATCGATGTTCATGCAGTTCCTAGACAACTATTAAAAATTAATAGCTAAATATGTTTGGTTATATATTGTTAGGTTATGTATTCATTACCTGCAAGAGCAAATAATCTACAAAGAAACACTGGAGCATGTTGCCCAGAGTGGTTGTGGAGTCTCCATCCTTGGAGACGTTCAACTGGACATGACCTGGGGTCTAGCTGACCTTGATCTGACCAGAGGTTGGACTAGATGATTTCCAGAGGTGGAAATTTCTCAACTGTTCTGCAGTTCTGTAACTGAGTATTCCTCAAGAGTCCATCCTTCATGGAAAAAGACAGACCTGAGTTAGGAAAGGAACAATAATTCAACTTATAAACTGCTTCAACATAGAGACTGCTTATATGGTGAGCACCAATCCAATGAAAAATGTTTAAATTTAAGTATGCAAGTTGTGTAGACAATAAAGCAGGCTTATCACTTGCACTGCAAGTAAATGGGGTGCTCTTATGCCAGAATCTAACATCACTAATTGCTTTTTTGAAAGCTAAGGAAGAAAATAAGTACTCCTTAATAGACAACATAAAAAAAAAAAAATAATCCTAAATTAATTATGTACATTAAGTATTGTTTGAATATGTGTTTAAGGAAGTTTTGTAAATTTTGTTGGGGATGTGTTGGGGGGGGTGTTATTTTTTTTTCTCTTTTTGAAAATGAAATAATTCATAATAACCAACTTTGTCAGCCATCATTCAGGGCAAGGATTGGTGTCAAATGAGGTTGTTCAAAGCACAGGGACGGCCAAGTGTGCATCTGTCTTTGCAGACAGCTCTAATCCTTCATGGTCCACCAACTTTACCTTTATGAGTTCTTTTGATTGATAATTGAGAGAATAAATCTTTGAAGAACTTATATAAATGCAAAAAAGAAACCCCATCAAGATTCAAGCAGTAAAGTGCATATTTTATATGGTACCTTTTCAGTCCTCTACCATTTAAATTCATTTTGCCAAACAAAGATTCAGGATTGGCATTCGGTTATAGATTTTGTTTTCTTATGCACTGTCAGCTGCACCCTCCATATTTTAACTTTTAGTACCAGTACAGTAAGTGATCTGTTCTGAGAGCTGGCTTGCTCTGAAGCACTTCACAATATTAAAGATGCAGAGCAAAATAAAGAATTCAGTGTACTAACATCATTTGGCCTCCCTACCCTTGTCGAATTTATACAGATGAGGAATTCTTTCTAGTTAATGTTAGGTCTGATATGGAAAATAGGATTGGATAGTGGTGGATTAATAGCTCTGTTGCTAATGATGATTACCTAGACTGTTTTCAAAAATCTGTAGTATGTAGCTCTGTCCTCACAGGTTTGCTTTCTAGTAGGGAGAATTTTCTCAACGTGGCTTGTTACATTAAGCCTAACCTCATGCAGAGGATGATGATTTGACTTCAGTAAATTTGGAGACCTCTTGCCTTTGTGATGTTCCACTTATTCATTCAAAATTCCTCCTCTTATACGTGCCCGTTTTAAGATAAACACAATCAGATTTAAAAAGGGAAAAGTGACATTTTTTTGTAAAATAATTTGAGGAATTTTTCAGAGAACTCTGAACCACTTGTATCATTTATAAGGTTTTGTAACAGTTATAAGAGCAGTATTGCAGCAACATTGCCATGATAGTGCACTATTCAAAAGGCTGAATCACAAGAAATATTATATAGGTAAACAGAATTGTAATTTTCCAACTCACCCTGTGGGGTTGTGACTGCAAAAAGTGCTTATTTGCTTTGCGAAAAGACAAGCTCTGTTTAATTAAGTTGATTTACACACTTAATGACTGTTCTCTAATATCTGATATACAAGGTTAGATACAATTTCTGTAGAAACATCCATGTCCATTGTGGCTGTAAGATCCATTGTGCCCTCTCTTTGATATTGAATGGGTCATAACCTGTTTGTAGAGTAGGTGAAATACGAATGGCAGGCCTTATTTTTATCTGCTGACATTGTAGGTAATATTAGACAGTATTCAAATGCAGACCCTGTAGCAAGATTGTCATGTTCAAAGCATGACCTCTTTCTAAAAAAAATCTGATATAACATTTAGAAGGGGAAATCCTATTACTGTTTCTGTCTGCTAAAGTCCAAGTGTGGACCAGAGGAAATTTGTCATACATATCTGAGTAATTGGATAAACAATAATTGGGTAGGAGTTCTTAAATTCTCTTGGCAAAAACCCATGATGGGTTCTTAGATCTAGTGTGTTTATAATCATTATGATTTATTTATTTTTTCTTTGCTTCATAAATCACAAATCCTGGCTGAGACAATTCATAAAACTTCATGATACCAAACAGAGGTACCTTTCCATTGTTATGGACTGGGGAGAAGGGAGAATAAGGAAATACTTTAATTTCTGTATTTTTCATAGAATTTAATACTCTTAAAGCTGTCAAGTTGGTAGTATCAAAGACTAAAAGGTTTTGTCTGTCCAAATACACTATATGCAGCAGTAGTGCAAATTTTGCAGTCCTTGCCATGTCAATGTCTGCTGCTCTGCTAAAACAGGGAGATCATCAAGGGGAGTGTAAAGGAGGTGACCTGGCTGTCAGGCTGACATGGCATGTCCTATCTCATTGACAAACTGCATCCAGAAAGGCTTTGGTGAAGTGAAACTGACTTCAGGGAGAGGATCATCTGAAGCCCTAAATATTACAAACATTTGTAAACATATGATGTAAGTAAGTCAAACTTTTGATTCACTCTTCTGTGTCAAATAATTTCACCCCAAATTAATGCCACGTTTGACTTAGTTAAACTATTTTTTCTTATGTTGGTGTCCTCTTCTGCTTCTTTTGTCATACTTCTTCCAAGTAATAACAGATATGTGAGGTCTTTCAGTAACAAAAAATCAGATGAGGTCTGGGTATATACCATCTGTAATTGCTTTATCTACCCACACTGACATGAGTCATAAGATGAGCTGACCCAGAACATCTCCTACTTCCAGCAGTCTTAGCTCAACCCCAGTACTTTGTGCTCTGACTCCAAAAGTGACCCAGAGCCCAGAGGAGGGCACACAGCCCCTGCTGAAATCTTTACACAATGTAACCCTGCACACTATCTTGTCATCAAAACCTACTTCGTTGCATCCACACCAAGAATTTGGAGTCAGTAATGATGCAAACAGATGCTAATTGTCTGAAAACTATGGTGGCATTCTTAATGGGAGCTTTAGTGTTGTCATGAAGACCTTTGATATCATTAAAGTCTGATCCAACCTCCCAAATGAGTAGTGTACAAAAATTGCAAAAAACTTTTGTCAGAAGGAAGTCTTCTGGGAAAGCACTAGTTTTAATGATGCTTAACATCATACTCAGATTTTTAATAATTAGTATAATTATTCCTTTTATTTAATCTCTGCATCTGTCCTGTTCTCATCTTCTTTTACTTTTTTCTGCCTTTCCAGACTGAACTTTTCCCTGTTTTTCCATCTGTACCATATAACTCCTTCTCTTTCCCATCATTCTCATTTCCTCTGGAAATGTACAACCTCCCCATCTTTTTCTTCTCCATTGGACATAATGCTCTGCCTTACTGTCTGGACAATTCAGGGATTTTTGCTTAATTTGTAGCTGCACTCCCTAACAGAAGCAGCTGTAATGGCTCTTCCATCTTGCATTCAACTTCTTTTTAATAAGGGTAGTTATGCTGGCAAGCTTTGCTCTGCAGAGTCATATATGCACAGTTAACACAATACATTTCATATAATTCTTCAGGTTGTCATTAGAAATGTGACAGCTTCACAGTAGCTGTTCCCACTGTCTCTAACCAGGCAATGAAAAGAGCAGCAGCTTCACAAAAAAAAATCCGTGCTACTGTAGGGCAATGTTCCTAGGGCTGCCATGTATTTAAAATGTATATGTTTACTATGAGAAGTTAAATTATAGGTAAGTGCAGCAGCATCATTACTGCATTTATCTTTGTGTATATGTAAGGTAGCAAGGGCAGATATTCACAGCTTTGGGTGACTTTGCCATTTAAGTTGTAAAACTAACCTAAGAGTAAGCTTAAATCTCAACATTAATTCAGCCCAGGCTATTTTTCAGCCCTGAAATGCTATGGTATTGTTTCAGGTTGCCCTGTATCATGCTTGGAATTCAGTAATTTTCATTATTCTGGGATGGAAGGGAAGAAGAGCCAGATCAGATCTTTCAGGTAGTTGTGCCCCTACCCCCTCAAGAGGTAATGATGGCTGTAGTGCAGCTCCCAGTATTTCTGTGAGCAAAGGAATGGTCAGCTATGGGGGGTGGAAATGTAGATCCGATATGCTCTTCTCTCTGCTTGCCACATACACTGTCTCTATGTGCCAGTGTAATTTGTCTTAGAATTAGCACTTTGTCCCAAGTGTCATACCAGGAGCACTTTGGGCACTATGGCTTCAGGGAACACAGAGATTCGGACAGGTGTAACTGTGGTGTTTATACTTGGGCAACATGCTGAGCTTTCATTTATTTATACTTTCGTTTAATTTAATTTTTAATAGAGCTTGACGTATTGCCAAAGTAGAATCAATTCAGTGGCATCTGCCTGAGCCCTGGCTCCACAGGTCCTGCCTATCTCTACATCTTCCCAACCTTCACTTAACTAACTAATATGCCTATTTAATGATGCACATACAATTTCTCAGTCTTGGAATGCAGTATCATGTCTGGCTGGAGTGAACTCAAGTTGTTATTGCTCCATTTCTGTCACAAGTATAGTCCAAGGATCTGTGCTGGACCTAGCTCTAAGTACAATGCTCTGAGCAAAACAATCCATATTTTTATTTACAAGTGTAAATCAAATATTTCTTGAAGAAATAAAATAAAAGATTAAAGCTGGCATATTCTATAATCTTCTACATGTCAGGTACATATTTTCTCTTTCATTTAAGATCACTAATTATGCTGTTTGGAAGGTGAGAATGGGATTTATCATGCTGGTAATGTTTGTTTGTTTGTTTTTCTTCTTTCATATTAAAGCAGATATGAGGTCCAACAGTGTTGTGTGGAATTTTCTAGACTCCTTTTCCCCCAAGCACCAATAATTCCCACAACATCTGAATCTGTGGGAACAATTTCCCTGAAGTACATTTAATAATACTAACTTATTTGGTTCACTTTTTATTTTTTTTATTAAAAAGTAACAATTTATTTTTTCTTTGATAATGATTTATTTTCATTTAACACCTTAATGAAAACTAATATAGGAGATCAAACTGGAGATAAAGTACTTGTACACTATAATTGGCATTGAACTTACTAATTAAATGTAAGAAGAAATAAAATTGCATCTTTTCTTAATTGCACATTTAATAAGTGGAAAATATAGCTTGTCCTTTAAATATACAAAAATTTGTTTAGTTATTGGATTACGTCCTTAATGTTATGGAATTCAATTACCAGTATGGGAGAAGAGAACATTTTATGAAGAAGAGAGGAAAAAATAAATAAATAAATAAATAAATAAAATAAAAAAAAATCTCATTTTCCTTTTACTATTCAAAACTCCAATCCTAAAAATATTTATCATCTCAAAAGTTTTAATTCAATTCTATTAAACGTGTGTATAGGAATGATACGTCTTCCAGGAAGCATGCATAAATTCCTATTTTAAGTCTCTCTAGCATTCAGCATATAAACTAATTGTACATGTCTGGCAGTTGTTCCCTTTTGATGGCCATATGCAAGTTGAGCATGAAGTGTTGTTATCAGAAGCTCTGTTTTTCTCTCCAGAGTATCCAAATCTTACTGGTGTTTCACATGCTCATAAAAAGGAAGTGCTAGCATGTGTATTGGGTTTGCATGGAAAGGTTTTGGGAGTGGGGGGTTGTGAGGGTGGCCTCAGAAGCTGCCCCATGTCAGATAAGGGCCAGTTTCAGCTGGCTCCAAAGGGTCCTGCCGCTGGCCAGAGCCAAGCCAATAAGTGATGTTGTTTGCACCTCTGTGAGAGCAGTTTAAGAAAGGGAATAAAAACTGCTGCACAACAGCAGCTGGGAGAGCAAGGAGGACAGGAAGTGCTCCAGCCACACAGCGCAAGTTCCCCTGCGGCTGTGGAGAGGCCCCTGCGAGAGCAGTCTGCAGCCCATGGCACCCACATGGGGCATATCTCCATGCTACAGCCCGTGGAGGAGCCCCTGGTGGAGCAGGTGGATGTGGCCTGGAGGAGGTTGCGGCCCATGGAGAGCCCCCACAGGAGCAGGCCCCGGGCTAGAGCTGCAGCCCATGGAGAGGTGCCCACACAGGAGCAGGGACAGAGAGTGATCATGAAGGAATACTAGAGATGGAAGTGTTAGGGATACTGCAGCTACCATTCCCCCATTCCACTGCACTGCTTGGTGGGAGGATGTAGAAGGTGGATGGGGGGAAGGTGTTTTTTGTTTTGAATTTCTCACTGCTCTAGCTTGTTAGTAATAGGTAATAAATTAAATTTATCCCCCTACACTGAGTCTGTTTTGCCTGTGACAATAATTGTTGAGTGATTTTCCTGTCCTTATCTCAACCCTTGAGCCCTTTTCATTGTATTTCTCCCCATTTCCCTTTGAGGAGGGGGTGTGAGAGTGTGGTTGTGGTGGAGCTCAGCTGCCCAGATGAGTAAAAACACCGCAGCGTGTTACACCAGTTAATCTTTGGACAAGAGGCACACTCTACACCCAACCTCATGATTTCTGAACTGTAGCTGTTTTCTAGAGGGAGAAGTCTGCTCTTACACATTTAGGAAAAAAATATTGTGCTTGGCTTTGAGGTGTGCATCTGGAAACCCCTGTTCTCCCGTCTGCTGTTCTGGCAGCTGCACACACCAGATGTGCTTAACCACCTGCCTTCCTCCCCAAACTTGGAACTCTGGACTTGGTTGGTTGCCATTCCCATCAGACTCATGAGAGGCTGTGGCACCCTCATTGCCAAATGCTTTCATAGTTCCATGCTCCCAAAACACAGAAGTAAGTTACACTGGGACTATGATGGAAGCATATTGTAGGAGCGAATACAAGGAGCCAGCCAACAGGAGTTTTTAAAAGGAAACAGAGCCATGCTAAGTATGGATAGGTGGGACGATCTCCATTGCAATTTTATATTTCGTGCCAGTCTGCCTAGAGAAAATCACAGACTGTGTCTGTTCTTCCAATTAGCAATTCCCACAGCAAATTTTGACCTGATATAAATAATGCAGTATAATATGCAAAGTGTGTCAGGCAACATCATTTGCTGTTAGTAAATGGATACGGGGATACTGAGTGATGATTCATGATTAGGACACGGGGGGAAATCTCTGTCAAACACAATATAGCAAGTCCCTCTCTGTCATGTAATTACTGCTGCAAAGGTCTGAGGAAATGAAGCTGGCAAGTTTGGATTATTAAACATCTGGAATGCCAGAGGTGAAACCATGGTGGCATGAGTTAGAGTTTTGTCATTGGTTTCTATGTGACCACTGTTTCACTCTGATTTTTACTAGCAATAGATAGAAATAATAGTAGTAATCAGAGAAGTCATCCATGGAAAATGGATTTGGCATTTCCCTGGAGCAGAAGACACATGTTGTAATTGTCTCCTCTCCAAATCTGCTCGTAGACTGGCCAAAGGAATCCTGCCAAAGTGACACTGTGAAAACAAGCCAAACTCAGCTCCAGTGAGGGCAAAATGGTGCCGGTTCTGCCTAATGGATGCATCCACATATGACAATTAGATAGACCAGGAATATGCCTGGGTGAGTTAAGTACTGATGGGTTGATGTTTCTGTGGCACTATGTGCTTTCCAAGCCCTCGAGGGTTAGTCCTAACAGCTATGCCAATCTCTGGATGGAAGCAGGCTTGCCATAAAAAGCTGTGTGAATCACATTTGAATATTTCAGTCTTTTGCCTAGATGATGGGTTTCACAGAAGTTAGAAACTGCCAGAAAGACCAGACTGACTACGTCCAGAGAACACAGAAGGTCTGATGCCTAATAACAGCTGTAGCTCCACTAGGGAGTACAACTTTCTAGGACATGTTTGAGCTTAGACATCTTCTGGATCATTGAACTTCTGGAGGGCTCTTTGGCTCTGCACTGCAGGGGTTATCTTCCTCTTCTCTCTAACTCTGAATCAAAACCAATACTTTGCTGCTGCTCCTCCTCCTACCTTGAAATACTGTTGTATGGTAGAGCTATACAACTGTATTTAGTGTCATACATTCTGCCCTTTCATTATCAGTGTCCTTTGTGATAGTACAACATTCTTCCTTCATCCTTTAGCAGATCCACAGGACTCACAAGAATTGCTATACTTTGGCTGTGACTGAGTCACAAAGCAAGTCTTCTCCACAGTGCAGCACTGCTATCTGTCATTTAGGGACTTGCTGGAATGTAGTCGTACCCTGTGTTTCAGTACACAATTTCCCTCACAGTGTATGGGAAAGAAAGGGTATGTAGTATACCCAGATCTGAACATTGGAAGATGTTTCCAGAACAGTTTTGACTGACATTTGGTTTTCTGATTTCTAGCCCATTCAATCCTGCTCTCCTTTCACCTGTATTCACAAAAATAAATGCCTCATTCAGTAACAGACTCTCACTCCTGCCCATAAGTGCAGTCACCTTTGGTAGACTGCTCTTCTGAGACGCTCAAGAACCATAACGTGCTTAACCCGGATGTGGTTAAGACATGAGCACTTAGTATTACTTACCCTTCTTAACATCCATGAGCTAATCATCCCAGGGAAAACCTATGTTCCTTTTGCTGGTTTCAGCCTCCAGCAACAGTGAGACAATTGTACAGTTCCACTTTGAAATCTGGAGCCATTGTCATTTACACAGTTCCCCAGGTATTATAGCCACAGCCTCAAAAGACAAACAGCAGGGTGGGGAGCTTCTGAAATCAGTATAGCTTGGTAATCCTGGTAATATTAAGTTGGATATTAAGACTGTTTTATCCTAGGGTTTCTGCACTGCAACATCAATCCTCTCAATAACAATAGATCCTTGTCATACTCTGCAGGATATCTTAATTATTTGGGCTGGGAGCTGTGCAATAGCAACTGTAAGGATTTAGGAGACAATTGGCAACTCTACCAATAACTAGATATTGTCTTGCAAGGAGGAAACAAAATATGCACAGGTTTTGAAATGAGGAAAACAGTGGCAATCTACACTCAGGATTTGCTTTCTCTGCAGTGGTTTGCAAGTTATCTCTATACTTTAGCCATTATAATACTCACCTTGCTTTGGAAAGGAGGTGACATCCCATCATTTATTTTGGGTGTCTCTCTGTGTTGACTATGTGTACAGTGGAAAGATGGCAGATATAGCAGGAAGAAAACAGTCTTTGCCAAGACTTCTGTCTAAAGAGTTAGGATGGAGCACCCAATGGCTACTGATGGATACATGTGTGTAGTTATCAGATGCTTCTATCAGATGTATACTATTGTACTCTAATCTCCTCTTCTTCTCCTTGCTTATGTTCTTGTGAGTTATGAGGTCTTACTTTTTTGCCATACCACCTTTTCCCCTTTCCCTTTACAGGTTTGAAAAATAAGAACTTCTAAAAGGCCCCCTTTTTGAATTATTTTTTTCTTCCATCATTAATTCCCATCATTCTCTCTGGCCACGTGTGGGGCCCTAGTCACCCTCCCTCCTCCTATGCACAAACAAGCCTGTCTGGGCAAGGGGGAAGATGATTCGTTTCCTCATGCTTGGTCCTGCCCCTCTAGGTGAGTTTATGTAAGAGGGCTTGGGTCAGGTCTGTCAGTGTGATGACTCCTGGTGGAGGAATGTGGAGGTGGTGCCTGGATGGTGTGTTTCTGGGTTCCTTCAGGTGAGGTAAGGGTGCGGGCTGGGCCATGGTTTAGGTCCATCTGCTTCCCTTTTTGTCACTGTCCTTGGCAGGTTCACCCAAGCTGTCCTGGCCTGTTTGGCCATGCCCTGTATCGTGTTTCTAATTCATGTTTGTCTTGTCATCTTTGTTCAGCTCAAACCAAAGTGAGGATTTGGTGTACAGGAAACATGTTTCTTGGAAACATGTGGCTGTGACTAGTCCACAGGAGGGTGAGACCAAGGGGGGTAGGGTATGCTTTGCTGCTTGGTGTACCTTAAAATTAAAAAGAAAAAAAAAAAAAAAAAGTCCTTGTCTCTTTTCCAGCTGAAGACTCTACTATTCACTTTGAGCTAAGGCCTCTGATCAGATTAACTATTGGCACTAAACTGCATAATGGGTGAAATGCATTTAACCCCTGTTGTTTTTTTTTGGCAGCCATTTGCCTATGCAGTTTTATTTATAGTGTTTATTTCAAAGATTGATGGCAGCTGGCAGGAGGTACTGAAACAACTGATAAAGATGACTGACATTTTGTCAGCTGACTGGATGACAGGAATATATTGCTTGCATTTAAACTGTTTTGTGTGAATAAATCATTGTTGATGCCAAAATTCACCTTTGGCCCTTTCCAAGTGATTTTTGGAAAGCAGCTGGGAAAAGTGTTTGCTTAAGCAGTGAGCAACTTCCAATGTGGATTGGGAGCTTATGCTAAAAAAAAATTAATTAACAATGGTATTTAAATATTTAAAGCATTTTTGAAGTAGTTGAGTTCTGTTCGTAGCAATAAAAGTAGTATTCTCCTCTTTAAACATTCTCTAAAATGCAACTCTATTATGTAAACTTTACAGGTGAGATGAAGAGTATACATGATATACTTAAATTGTCCTTTTCCCCTTAAAAAGGTGTTAACAATCTTTGAAAGGACTGAAGGTTTACACCTGCAAAACCTTTCCACCTGTGTGTAGTTCTCTAAGCCATGTATATTCCAATGCTACAGCTTAAAGCAACTGATCAGTTTGAGCAGTGCTTGTTGGCGTTAACCCCTCTTTCTCCACTGCATTTCTAAACCAACTTAAATGTCTAAATGGCAGTGTTCTCACGTATAAATACTGAGGCAAACTTCATAAGGTAGGCCTTACATAGGTATGCTAAAGCAGTGGTGGGTTTTTCTGAACTACAGGTAGCCTGTACTGGTCTTCAGAGAACTGGTTTTTCTTCTGTTAAAAATGCTCTGTCTGTGCAGGGCTTCCACTTGGCAGACTGTTTCTCAGTGGGTGCAGTGTTTAAGCTGAGAACAGGCATGATGAAACACCCCTCGCTTGTCCCCCATAGAACTATACATCTCTGTAAGGCACTGAGGACACAAGGGGACATAGCTGAATGCTTTATCAAACCATTCAAACTGAGGAATGGGTGAAGTACTTTTTAAGACTTGACAGTTATTTGCATGTATTAAAGTTCTTTGCGCAGTGAAAAGAACCATGTTAATATGATTGCCTGTATACGGAGTCACAGGGCCAGTGAAACCTCATCCTTCTCTTATTGATATGGTACTTGTACTCCTTCCTATCATGGCATACTTCTCACTTCCTGTTACTTTTATTTCCATTTGAAGCTGGTGATGCCTTGTACAGTATGGAGGCAACTCTGTAATCTAAATGCAGAAAAATACTGAATCAGTCCTGTTCCTCAGGCTGGATTTTGGATAGACTGCACAAGAGTAGGCCAAACTGAAAGGCCATACCAAGCACTGCTATATTTCTGCAGATTGACTGTAAACTAAAACCGTTGGTGCTAAAAGAGCAATGCTAATTAGTAGCAAAGACAGTGTAGGGGGATAAAAAGTTCATCTTAAGCTTAAATTCAGCTAATCAGCTGTTTCCATTGCTTTATTTACTACACACCTGCATGGGATTATCTTAAGTCTTGGCAATTCAATATAATTAAGTAATCGTAATTCACAAGGTCTGAACATCATGCTTAATATCTCTGGACATGAATGTCAGTAGATGTTTGCTTCTGCAGAACGTGTTTTATGTTTTTTTCCTCTGAATTCTGTGGCTTTCCATGACTAGCATATTTGCAGAGCTTTAGGATAAAGCCACATCTGGTTCTTGCTGTGCACTAGTTCATGGGGTGTGTTTATTAAAAGCCAAAAATATCTTGGCACTTATCCATTGCCATTAATATGCACCATGTCAGGTTCCATCAAGCTGTCTCCCATCATAAGACTTGATGGGATTTGACATGACCTGACATAGCACAATGTATGTCTCCTCACATCACACACCAACAGAAATACAGTTTAATAAGGAGTAATAACATAAAAAATGCAAGGACTTTATTGTTGCCTCTGATCAGAGGCCGGTAGCATAGGTTAGGTTTCTTGCACACTTGAGTTTTTCACAGTAAATTCCTGCCTTGCTATTTGTAGACTTATGTAATAATAGATCTGCCAGGTCAAAAAAAAAAAAAGTCATTCCCTTTTGAAAATGTATTGAGAATGCAATAATGTAATAGTTCAGGCATTTTGCCATCCTAAGTGATTCAGTTTATTGTTCTGGCTTCCAATGTTCTCATTTTCGCCTTCCTTGATCTCTTAATTTGTAATGTAATTTTTTGAAAAAGTGATCTTTATGTCTTTCAACTTCTATTTTCAAAGTTTCTCTTTGCACCTCCAATCCTGTCCTCTTTGGATAACTTACAAGAAGGTGGGAGAACAATGTTCAATATTTAAGCAACTTTTATAATTAAGTATGTTTGAGTGACCTCTCTTGAAGCTGTTAGTAACTCCGTTCGGATTTCTGTACTTCTGATGAGTGCTTACAGAAGCATTGGTTTGAAAAGGGAAGGTCTTAAATCTATGCTGATGTCTTGTGGGAAAACTCTCCATTGCTTTTGTGGAAGAAAATAAAATTTACCTCATAAATGGAGCATGGGGACAAAGGAGACAAGTCTTCCATGTCAGTAAGTAGGCAGGAATGAAGGCCTCTGTCTCTTCTCATCATCTGAGTCCTTTGGTGTTACAAATTTTCATCACTACCAGGCATGTGTTAGATACTGGGGTGCCCATAATGGGAGGAAATTGACATTAAATAGTCCAGAGGCCCACGAGGTTGCTCGTAGACCCAGCAAGGTCACAGTACTAGCAGTCTCCCTGTAGGATAATATTCTAGTGGGGTCAGGCTCTGAATAATTCATGTTACAGGTATAAGTATTGACTGGGTCTTGTTAGTCATAAATTGCATAATATCCATTTAATTCTTCAATTTTCTTCAGCTGAAGAACAAATTCATTTCAAAAAATTCTAATAAAAGGTTCTCACAAAATCATCATTGCTATCTAGTATTTGGAAGAAAGCGTAAGTTGTGTGATAACTATCGGTTTGGCAAGTGATGGAATAAGTGTGGGATTTGCATGTATTAATGTGAATGAATAAAAACACTAGCTGCATCTAGTGAATAAAGTCTGAGCGTATGAACTGCTCAAGAAATGCCTTATTCTTATGAGGACCCAAACCTGAAGATGATATTTTAGGGTTCATTTAAAATTCATAAACCTAAAATTAATACTTGTATCACAAGAAAAATCTGTATATCAAAGGAGAATGTGAAACTGATTGTTTTGACTGCTTCATAAAGAAATTGGAAAAACTCACTCTACATATATGCATTTTTTGACATCTTTAAATGGTAATGTCATCTTTCAAAAGTCTTAATTCTGTCGTCATTTTTATTCTTCAAAACTCCCTTTCAAGCTTCTGAAGATATGTGATTCTTCTCTAGTATTAGGAAGAATGGGTTGAAGTATTGTCAGATAAGTATATGGAAGTCAGGCTTCCTTTCAATCTGGGGAGGAATGACACTTTCAAAGTCAACTACAGCAAGATGGTTTAGCAATCTGAAATTCTGTAACTTTACCTGTATGATTCTTTAGCCCTCTTGGACTAACATATTCTCCACTTTATAAATATGGTGTAGCATAATAGGGATTCCTGAACTACTTTTAATTCAAAATAAACAACAAAGATTTCTGGCCACTGAATATTTAAGGCAGCCTCTTATGAAACCTGTTTCAAAGGGGAAATGTAATCTGACTTTTCACTCTAAATTGTGAAGGTTCTAACAATAGCCTGTTCCTACGAGAGGTCTGGTATCCAAAATGACAGCTAGGCAAAATCTCTTGACTGCTGAAGTCTACAATAATTATGCAAAATATTTTGTTACTCAAAATACATTTCTGATTCTGAAATTATATTTCTGATTATAATCCTTCGAGATGATTGTAAATTCCTGCATGAGAATATGATTGTTTTCTCATTCTCGTACTCTACTTTTCAGCCTTTCACCCAGAAAAGCAGTGTAAATTTGGAGTGGAGCAAGCAATTTAGTAGTAAATTTTTCTGTTCAGAATGACTCTGGTCTGATTTTTCCACCCTACATACTCCAAAGGTTTGCTGTGGTAATCACCACTCCTCATCTGCTTAAGTTCCACCTTTTGTGATGACCAGTGGAGAGAAAAAAAAAAAAAAAAAAAAAGACAATTTTCTCTGCTATGATGGGATAAAGGCAGCTGTGGCAATTAGGTCTGAGCTATTAAGTCTGAGCTTTTGCAGTGGAGTATTTAGCATAATTGTGGTGATAGCTGCTGGACTTCCATGCTGTTCCAGCTGTGGAATACAGCAATGTGGGATCTGGATTTGGTAAACTTCAAGGGGGTACTGTTGTCATCTGCAATCTGAACAGCTACAGTTATTTTGTGACAAGGAATAAGGATTTTCTGTTTCAGGATATACTTTTTTACACTTACTGTGTTGATCAAAAGCTCTGAGGTAAATCAGTCCTCCCTGAGGAAGGATTTTTGTCTGGACAAAAGGTATTCATTGTGCCTACTAGTGAGTACACCATATTTAACATTTGATTTTGAATTAAAGCAAAGGGTTTAAGTCATAATTATTGATGCCTGTCTATAGTAGTATTTATTCAAAAAAGAACAGTACAATGACATCTCAACTTTAGAAATTCTATATTCTATTAATTACATGTGCTTCAATGTTTAAAAGCTGAGGATGGAGCTAGAACAAGAGCAGTCCCTTTGAGAAAATCCTTTGTCTCCAGTTGTCAGACAGCCTTCAGACAGGCTTCAATGGAGATCCATATACTGCACAGGGTAGCTATGTAATTAAGAGAGTAAATATCTTGTGGAATTCTTAGTGCTTTCCCTAGTTAGTTAAAATATTGCCTTGTCTCTTCCCAGTTCTGGTGAACTTGGTTGTTTATACCCTCCCATCTTATGTAACTTGGTTGAGATGTATGTGAAAAGGAAAGACAAAATTATCTTAGAGGGGCTCTTATATTACTAAGAGTAACATGTTCATTTAAGTTTAAAATGAACTTCAAATTGAGCACCAAATGGTTCTTCCATAACAAGCATTTCCTTTTACTGTATCTCTACTCCAGCATGACCTGTCACAAATTGTATTGCTATCCAGCAGCATCTCCCAAAAATGTTTTGACATCATGCCTGTATCTATGTAATGTTAGCATATATATGAACCTCCTGAATTTGTATGACATGGTTATATATAATGTATATATGAATTATACTGACGACTATACCTATGCATTTGTAATTGCTAGTGTTACACATGCTGAAATATTCTTTTTTAATGCTACTAACCCACAAAAATGTGGTGCAACCACACACATGTTGCATCTTATGCTAGACACCCCCTTTTTTTTTTACCTGTTGGATGATTCTTGATTTGTTACATGGCAGCACAAACGTGTGACTTCAGCTCAGTGAGCCTTGCACAACTGGATGCACAGAGCTCAGTCCTGCAGGGCAGTGGCTGTAAGAGTGACCCCAATGGGTCACCTGCTACAGCTACAAGGCCAAGATATGAATATGCATGACCCATTACTAAACATTACTAAAATGTGCTGCCCCTTTCAGTAGGAGTGGTTTCAGGGTGGTTCCCCTCACCATAGTAGGGCTCCTGTGGCTTTCCCTGCAGCTTTTGGGACTCTACTTCTGAAGTGGTAATAAGCTGTGTTGTATGTATTGGCTATACCATGGATTCTTGCCAACCAGAAGTCCCAGACCTTTGGTCCCACACAGCATGAAGCAAAATCCAGTCACTTTCACAGGAGTCTTTCCATGGGTTTCGTCAATGACCATTGGGTCATGCCAGAAAACTGTTTTCTTTTCCTGAGGAAAAATAAATTTGCAGCAACCCAACATAGTAATAGGACTGGGATTTCATTAGTGTGAGTTCTTCTGGTTTAAAGGTTCAAATACGTATATAATTGCCAGCATACTTCATTATGAATTTTAAAATAAGTTGGAGCACTATAATGACATACTTTACCCCTTCAGAGACACTTCCCTAATGCACTTTTCAGGATGGATAAATAGAGCTTTCACTTTTTGACATCAGCCCTTAAGTGAATTTTAAGTTGCATTGTATTCACAACAGGGCCATCTTCTGGTCAGTTTGCTGTTATAAATAAACATACTATTTATAATTGCATGTAACAAAGTATGCATTAGAAACATTTATGGTATCTACCATAAATACTAATTAAAATATATGGTGAATGTGTGCCTCACTGATTTAAATATGTTGAACACTTTCCAATATTGTTATAAATAAATGAATGTATGCTCTCTTCTCCCTTGCTAGTACTCTCTCACTCTAACTTGTTAGCACCTTAATTTTCTTTGACTCCTCTGCATGAAAAAAAAAAAAAATCAAAATTTAAATGGTGAACCAGAACCTGATGCATTCTGGCGGTGAATTTTCTCCTGTGTAATCTTTTCTTTTTTTCCTGATAAATTTGACCCACTACAAAAGATCAATGTTGTATACAAAGCAAATAGATCATGCGTGCAAAAGTTTCAATTAAACCTTGTAGCTAAATCACCTACTTGTTTAGTTATCCCTTATCTACCTAGCTCTTCTTACTTACAGGTGTTTTAATTAATGCATACCTAGTTAACAAAATGAAGTTATTTCTATGATACTGCATGAAGAAGGACACTCCCTTGGTTTTAAAAGCTGCTTACAAGATTTTAGAAGGTCAGATATGTCAGTCACAATCCACTACCCCTCTTTATCATCAGTGGAAAATATTGAACTGCAAAGCTATCTTCAGTCTTTTAATATGTCTTATGCTATATTCTTATATGCTGTATTCTACCTTACATTTGTCTTCTGTTTGCAAAAAACACAAATGATCCAGCAAAATTCAGAAGCCAGGCTACAGACTGAGGCGTTTATATTTCTTGAAGGCACATTTTTTCCCAAGCAAGTGCAATAGTCATAACCTATTCTTTCTTCCTATATATTGTCATCTGTGTCGTTTCAGTAACGTAACTAATTCCTCTTTATGACAACTGTCTAGAGGTTATGATGTTTGTTAATAGCATTCCCCATATCTTGTACTGGAGCCAAAAGCATAACAAACTTAATGGAGTGATTACTGCCCACTCTGTACTTTGGGTTTGGCCATGATTGCCAAGATCAACTGGAAGAAGTTTAAGGTTGAAGTTAATTATACAGGCAACTGGCTTCGAGATGGTTATTATGAGCTTTAATTACAAGTGTTAATTCAGTAATGATATTCCAGGTGATATTCTCCTCCCTTGGCCCAACAAAATGCTAATAAAGCAGAAACAATAAAATCTTTTTTGAAAAAAGGCATTGAAATGAGGTTAATTCTGAACATTCAACCTGACTCACTAGTGATAATATACTGTCATTAAAGCAGGAAATTTATTTCTCATATGGATTGGTTTGTATCCTAGCTGCAAACTACTTTGTGTGTGACTGCAGGAGGCAGAGAGTGGCAAAATCCTACCCAACTGGGCAAGGACCTTCGTGATCTGAGCCTTTTTTTTTTTTTTTTTTTTTTCTGTGCACTTCCCCATCCATTTTCCTCTTAAGTTCTTGAGTATCGCTTCATTTCTCCTCATCTTTCTTATGTTACAACTCTGATTTTCTCAGCCTTGTTTCTCTCTCATTTCCCTTCTTGTTCTCTGCCTTATGGCTAAGAAGCTACAATCCAGACCACTAACCCCAACCTGTCATCCCTTTGCACATATTTCAGATATCTTACCTAGTATATCTGAGGTCAGCTGTCTTGATTGTTTCTTTCCATCACTCACTGGGGACTCCCTTGTGCATAGGGATGTCTTCAGCAATCTACCATCATCATTTGATGTCTCTTTTGATTTTATTCCTAAATAATATTGAAAGGAGATCCCATAGTGGTAAGATTTAAGCTGTGCTGTGTTATCCAGACAGGACTCAAGTCCTGGAGGATGAAATCTATAGACTTCAAACAACCTCTTCTTCAGGTATCGGTGTATCCTAAGAGACCATGCCTTGAGGTTTCAGTAGCACAGACTCGCTTTACAGGGAAACAGAAACTTGCTGTAGTCTGAAGGCAGCTGCTACCGGCAGATTTGATTGCTGTTGCAGCAGCATCAGGAGCCAAGGGGACTGCTCTGTGAATATGCGGTGAGGCAGACAGATCTTCAGCAACCTATAAGCAGCCTTGCTTATCAGCTGCACATTGCTAGAAAGGGTGGGCCTTCCATCTTCCACAGGTTCGAATGGCCAAACCCAAGAAAATGCAGATGCATCTGAATGTTTGAGTGAACTTTCCTGGCCAGAATTAAATTTTGCTGAATGATCTGGTGAAAATCTTGCGATGTCATTAACAAAATGTCAAGAACTACAAAGTCATGCAGAAGGAACTTAAGATTTTAGCATGGAACTTCATGTTCCCTTTGTCATCGGTTTCACACTTCCTTACAAAAGGTGAAAACTCTGCTCTTATCTCTTATGGGATGGTCCTGCTGTAAAGGGAAAACCTACTTTTTTTTTTTTTTTTTTTTTTTTCCTGCAGGCTATAGCAATCATTTTGCAAGGACCAAAAATAACTTGCACCATCCCAACGTTCATTTCCCCACCATGTGCTGTAGCAGGCGTCTAAGAAGCGCCAATGATGACATTAGCTGTGGAGTTCAATTAACATAATAGCTGTGTTCCAAAATAAATGAGACAAAACTATTGTACTTGATAATTCATTAGTGGAGTAATACCATAGAGGTGCAGATTATAATAATCAGAACTGCTGGAAGATTATGGGGGTTATGGCTGCTTTCTTGTGCCCGTGTGATTATTTTTCCAGTTCACCATGATCACTTCTTGAGTTCCCTTGTGTTTTATCACTTACTGGAGTTTGTGATTTGCAAAAGCATTTTGCAGAATGACAGTCTACTTTATTAATTGCTAGATAGTGCTAAAAAGACAAGCATCTTTATTTTTTGAATGTTAATGAGGAAAAAAAAATGGTCATTACTTTGTAAAGGACTTGTAATTTTCTCATACATGTTGCTTTTCATGCGTAGGTGTGTGTCAGGCTCTGCAGTTTTGGGGATAGCCAAAGAAGTTATCTGTGGTGGGTTGTTGTACAGGTGCAGTATGCTTCCTCTTCTGATGTGTTGTGGTGTCAGGCTTGGTGCTTTTACTGCTAGCACTTAGCACAAGAGGGGAGCAAAATCAGAAAACATTTCATCAGTGCTTATAAAGTCCTGGGGGGTGTGGAAAGGCTTGGACCTATGGTCTTGCAGACTTACTGTCCTCAAGGTAAGACACACCCATCTCTGAGAAGAAAAAAAATCTAGGTGTCTGCCTACAGCTAAAAGCTGTAAAGAGGGATGAATAATCAGATGCACAGCAGTAGAAAATAATAAAACTGAATGAACATCAGATAAATAGGAGCAGAATGAAATTGATCTGTGCATTGATGCTTGTGACCTTTTTGTATTTTTTTTCTGTTATACTCACAAATACCTTGGGGCAAACAAAACAGCGAAGTTTAGGTCAAGGTAAAGTTTTTCACCGGTATCTCTGCAGCTAAATAGACATGGCAGAAGCAGAGAGTAGTAAGATGGAAACATCCGAACAGTAGCTTTGTTTCCAAAACAAAACACTTTTATTCTGGTGGTGGTGTGCATGTTTTTTTGTTGTGTTGTTTTTTGTTTTCTGCCTAGAATCACAAAATGGCATGAAAAAAATGTTTGTTTCAAACTCTTATATCAAAAATGCCTTGAATTACAATACAAGTGTGCTGGAGCAGGTTCCTCTCAAATACTGTGATTGAGTTGTCTTTGTCTCAATCACCTACAGGAGCAGACTGGGATCCAGACATCCTTAATGTCATTCTGTAGATAATTGTCTGTGATACAGTGGAAATACCCTGATTTACACCACTACAAACCCCAATGAACTTAGGGATGTTTCTCTTGAGTGCTTAGGTCCCAGAGCTGCTAATAGAAGTAAGTGTGAATCATAAAAAAAATTAGGCAAAGTGGAAAAAGCAATAATAATATAAGGTTCTAAAAGTGGACAAAAGATGGTATTATACAGCTCACTGTTTCATTTATAATCTGATTTTTAAAAAGACCATGTTGTTGATGAAGATCCTTCTTACTTGGATGGAAACAGTGAAGGTGGAAAACAAACAAACAAACAAAAAAGTTCCATAATGATTTCCTTGCTGGTACCTCCTTTTTTTCCCCAGTCTGAAAAGGTACACATGAGTGTTGCTATATTCTACATCTCTTCTAAAGCACAGAAATATTGCACTCCTCTCCTGTCTCCAACTTCTGACTCTGACACAGTGCCCAGTACTGTAACATCTGAGACTCTCAGCCACACAGTAAGAGACGTCTCTGACGCCTGTTACATGTGGATCTCCCATTCTTTTTCTTTTCGTAGCTTGCCTGGGTTTTATTAGATTTCTGTATGGTGCTTGTATTTCTAATTAATTAAGGCAGGCTGAAATATGTTTTTCTCTTGGAAGTATGAAGAAAGCATTGAACCTTGTGATAGGGTAAAAAGTGTTGATGCTGCAGGGTTGTACTTCACAGCTTTGTAAAGCCCCTCAGGGAAGTCTGACTCCTGCACAAATGAGATTTACCCTTTCTGAAGACAGTTCCTCTGTGCTTGAGGAGTGGCACTGCCTGTGATCCTCCTCTCAAGTTTTACATATTACCACAACTCCTGGTATCTATCCAGATGAGTCCTTATTTGCATCTATGGCCTAATGATTCCCACATCTTCATATTATACCTTGCAAGTGCTGAGATGGTGAAGGATGACTGCTGCAGGGTTTAATTCCCCCTGCATATGCAAAACAGATGAGCAGTGTCCAGCCAGGCTGAAAAATTACTGTTAAAAATCTTTAGCGGTGAGAGCACTTACTTTTTCCTAGTGCTGGAGATACGTGGCACCATAGTCGTTTACTTCTTGTTGCTAGAAATAATGCACTTTTTCCCTTATCAGTAGTGAGAAGTAGTCTTTTTATTATGTTGCATGTAGAAATGAGAAGATGTAGAATTATATCTCCCAGTTTCTCGGTGTGATGAAGAACACTGAGCAGCATTTTCATGTTTCACAATCTATACAAACTCAGTAGAGCCCAAGTCTGTCTAGCTTAGGATGGTAAAATTATAGCTCTAATATATGTAGTAACATTTGTTTGTAATGTACTTTTCTGTATCCCAAGAGAAAGGATTTTGGAACAAGCTTTACAGATTACCTTGATTCAGCACTAACTACATTCATTTAAAATGTTTGCTGTGCTGGACATTTCAGCCTGGGTTTGCCTGCTGTGGATATTGCTCTGGTTGCATGGATCATTGAACAGAGAAAAGATATGCCCTTCCCTGCTCTCCTCTAATAATCAGGAGGGAAGTTGCAACTTATGTTTCCCTATAATTAGGTTCTCAAAAAACAAACAAAAACAGCTCTTGGTAGCTGATGGGAATAGATGCCCTCTGAATTGCCTTGCTGACCCGTTCTCTTTGTAAGTGCTTATGATGTGAATCCCATGGTGTTTGATCATGGAAAGTTTGGTTTCACATTTAAAATTTGCATCTTTGCTGTTTTCACTTGCTTATCACTGAGTGTTTGCTTTCATCCACTTGAAACCTGCGGACTCCGATTTTCCTGCCTAAGAAAACACATGGAAAAGCAAGGGTAGTGCTTATGCACAATTAAACTTATGAATGTCAAAAACCTCTTACATTCCTTTTTACATCCAGTATTGTCTGTCGCTCTCCTGCAGTACCTCCATATGAGGCGTGGTGGCTGCAATGATACCATCTCAAACAGCAAGCATTACTTATTAGCAGTAATGAAATCTCATCAAGCAACTGATCCCTGAAAGGTAGCCTTTTTGCTAAGTATGTTAAAA
>CM021767.1:10210837-10245129 GCA_011076525.1 Nettapus auritus
CCCCCCCCCCCCCAAGTTATAAATCAAATCAGTTGTTCCTTTGATGTTATTATGCTATTGATAAACAGAAAATCCTCAAGAACTGGCATGTCATTTTATGTCTCTTTTCCCCATTCAAGAGAGCACTATACCTGATTTATTTCAAATTACAAAGAAAGGTTGCTTTTATGGGCATCTCTGTGGTATTCTGCACCATTGTATGAGTGACTTAAAGCACCATGGTCCATGTTTCATAATGCCTCTTCTGCAACTAATATCTCTATAATACTAAAGGGATATGCTTTAAAAAAAAAAAAAAAAAGACATGAGATATCGGCTGTGCAAACACCAGTAGCCATCCTACATTCCTCGTGTCTCATCTACAAGGCCATCTTTCCTGTTCAGCTAACACGACGGTTCAGCTTAGTTTTTCAGTACAAAATTGCAGTGGACTCTCAATACTTCTGTTACTTCAGAGCAGGGTGTTTCCAGTTATTGAAACCATTTCTGTTTTCTGTTCACTTTCACTTTGCTCTGTTACTTCCAGCAAGTTGCTGTAGAGCCAGGAGCTCCAAGATGGTGCTGGAATTACTCCAGATGGCTAAGTGCAGAATTCTTCAGCCTGCAGTGAAGTTAGGTTGACGGTAGATTTTGAAGTCACCTTCAAAGCTTTCTTTCCTTCAGGGATATACACCTTGGTCTTGCCTAGTAACAGTCTCTAAAACCAGGTCAGTGTGAGCTATATAAACTGCTTCTTATAGCACCAACCTTTTCAAGACTGAAACAGCTTTTCCTTTATAACCATTTCAATGGATTTAAAGTGGTTAGCAGTGAGATTTTTATAGCAATGGACATTACATTGTCATTCCAGACTCGAGTTACTAAATAAGATAAATAGACCTGGTTTGCTTTTTTGGGAAGACCCTCATGTTTCATGATTATGCTAAAGAGCAGTGACATCTCTGATTCTTCCTTTATGAGGAGGACTGGCAAGCCCATCTGGCTCTAGGAGGCTCTAGATTCTCTATACTTCAGGGTCAAATAAATAAATAAAGGGATAATTTTGGACCCAAAAATCAAATCATATCTGGAGGAGATGTGATAATGTTCTCTATAGAATCAGTAATAATGAGCGTGTCAGCTCCAGTGCTAAAGTGAACTTTGGTTTACGGAGAGGTTCACCCATGAGGGCAGAGTGCATGTGCTGTACAGAAGCTGTAGCTAGATAGTCTTCTGCTGGGCCTCAAAGCCATCACTGTTCTGGAGCCTTCATATGAAAGACAGTAGAAGGTACTTTTTGGAATATATCAGTAATCAAGACCCTTCTAATCAAGACCCAAAATATATCCCAAAAGATATATTTTGGAATATATCAGTAATCAGGGGTATATGTAGGAGGGCCCTAGCCTTGTCTGTGATGAGTTGATGAAACACATCACCAGGAGAAAGAAAATAATACAAGAGGTGGAATGAGAGAGCTGAGTGTTCATTTCTATGAATTGGTAAAGCACAAACAAGACTCTGGTGCTTCTATACCAATAGAAACTATACAAGAAATGAGGATGTAATATATTTTGGAGCTGTGTACTTACCATGCCTTGGCTAATAGTAGTCACTGTTGCAGTCAGGTTAGTGCAGACTTACTGATTAGGATAGTTTGGAATCTGTCATTGATGCATGGAGATTTACCCACTAGTTCCATTAAGGTTTATCCCCTGCACATTGATCCTTAGGTACCTTCCTTCTACTTCACTAGAAAAAAAAACAATTTAGCTTTTACTCAGTTCTGATAAGCAGTACTGCCTGCTGAAACAGGATTTGCTTTCCTGCTCACCTTTCCAAGAAGCCATTCACAATTCCATATGGTTTTGATTTTATACCTATTCTATTCCTTTTGCCATGCAAAGTCCTGGCCATTATTTGACAGCTATGACCCATGCATGAGTGGTGCAAGGGCCAGTGCTTTGCCTGCATCCTGTAGAGGTGCAAAACAACTGCTCCCCTTCCTCCCTATTTCTACTGAGATATATGATCTGGCCCTTTTTGTACGAAGATTATTGTATGCATCCTTTAAATAGCACTACCAGGTAGGGAAATGATGGCAGATTTTAATCACAGTAGGCTCAGTAAAGATTTTTTTTTCCAGTTGACATGGCTGTAAAATTTTGATAAGGTGCAATGGAATTATCCAGCTGGCCTTTATCCAGATCTAATGCCTATGTTCTGGCAAAGAGAGCACACGTAATACTGCTGGCAGTAAGAATCAGCTCTATGGCTTCTCTAAGTATGAGACCCAAGCATTGGGTTTGCCTTGTTGCTCAGCTCCCTTCAGCTGGGTATATGCCCTGTCTTCTGCTGTTAGGCACACACAGCACCACTGCCTAACTTGTTCTTGCCACTTTTGACAGGGACCCTCAAGACCAAGAAGCAAAAATAGTGCTTATCAAAGGATGCAGCCAGCTGTATCTCACCCCTTGGCTTTTGGATCCATCATGGCTTTTGCCATGCGGAACACTGGCATTAGAAGGCAACTGGGCTGGTTTTGCCCTGAAACGTTACAGCTAGTGATATAATGCCAGCACCTTCGTAGGGAAAAGTTTAATTTTTACCTTCTTTCACCTTTCTCCCAGTCTGCCACATGTATCTAACAGTAGGACAGAGAGGAAGAACAAACAAAGCAAAATCCAAAAGGGCTAAGCTGTTATGCTTCTCTTACTCAAAACATTAATTTACTACAACACTGTATCAGGCCAAATGATGTCAATGCTGAGGCTGGGTGTGCCAGTTCCTCTGGGGAATGAAATCTAGAAATTCTTGATAATTCTTGATAAGGGAAGAGTTCAAGACATCATTATGTATCTACTTTTGCAGAGAAAATGGCCTCAGAAAAGCAATGTTGATATTTTTCAGCATAAGATCTTGCTAGTGTAAAGGATCCTGATTTTTGCTACTTAAAATATTCAAATAAATATAAGAAAACTGCAAACTGTAGGCCATTTTGCAATGATTTTGTTCCCCTTACACTGTAAGCCCAGTTTTCAATGCAAGTACTTTTTCTATTAAAAATTTTCCAAGTAAGGAAGGATTCCTCACTGCAGCTCTTGTACAAATATTTTTTTCCATGTTCGTGTATGTATTGAATTGGAAATAGCACTAAATAATATACATGAGGAGAGTATCAGTCAGATCCTAATCCCAGCCAGACTTTTTGGGTACTAATTCAATAGAAATAAAAAATGAGAACAAGGAATACTGTTTTTTACCACCTGCATATGTTTTTCTATCAACCATCAAATTCAGGGTTTGTATTCTGAATTGTAGCCTATGGGCAGGGAATTGATTTAAGCGTGACCTGCAATGCAAAATAAGAGAAATTCAATTTAAATCATCATGTACCACATATACCTGCCAGGCTCAGGGCATAGCCTAGACCAATTAGGCTCTGGTTTCCACAGTTCTGACATCTATCACACCAGTCTGTAATTTCCTGAAGCTGCAAAACCTGGGGTCTTTTCACACTTAAATAGTCCTCTCTCAAGTCATCATGACATCAGAAGGAGTAGAATGCACATAACCAATGATGTTTGTCTCCTATGTTCATCAGCCTTTTCACGTTTTGAAAGTGTCTGAACATTTTCTAAGTCTCTAAGCAAGAAATATATTCTTGGTAAGAAAAATGTGGATGAGAATAAGTATTCTCTTGCCTCCTTGCCTTTTTTCATCAGGTTTTCTTAATCATTTACTTTTTATCTGGGAAAATAACAAGATAAGTTTCTCTTCATTTCTGAGGCAGCATACTCTGTGACAGAGTTCTTGTTTCTGTCTTCTTCCTTCGTCTTTAAAAATATTTACATTACAAATATTGTTAGGCATATGTCTAAATTGTATAAATAACAAGACCTCTCCCATAGAAGAAAATACAATGCAGTAAATAAATGTACTTGCATATTTTCATGTAAGGGCTATGTTTGATCTACTCTGTTGTGGCAACTATACTGGAATTACCAACTAAATTAATCTCTTCCTCCTAAAATGCCAAATCCTACCTAGTCATTTCAAGATAAAGCAAGTACCAGCATCAATTGGCTATACCAGCCTACATTTTTTGGAATATATACATATATATATATATATATATATATATTGTTTTTTTTGTTGCATGGTCATAACAACCTGCACATGGTGTGAGGAGTGTAATGTGAAGGAACCGTCAAGTGCAGAAAATCAGCAAAGGAGTGAGCAGTATCCAAGAGCATTCATAATTTCTGCTTGGCCATGTTGAACCTCATCCCACTGGCTTCTGCCCATTGATCTATCCTGTCCAAGTCCCTCTGCAGGGCCTTCCTACCCCCTGGCAGATCGACACTTTCCCCCAGGTGCACCCCATATAAGTTTTAAAACATATTCAGCCACTGTAAATTTACTCATCGCCTGTTTGACATCAGGTATTTTACCTGTATTAATCTTCAGGAAATGTATTAAATAAAGGTTTCTGGATAAGGGTCCTTCTTCAGATTCATCTCTAGGTCTCAGCAGTCCTTTTTTCTCTGCACTTTAGAAAGCATGAATGTGTTCTTAAAAGCCGTATGAACGTAAGCTTCATTGGTACACTGTGTGTTTCTAGTAGTTTCTCTGTGGTAAATTAGAGTTGGTTTGTAGCCAAAATGGAATTGGGAATGAATGAGGTACAATACAGGGGAGATTTTTAGTTCCCACCAATTTGTATGTCAACGTAAGCTTGCAGACAGCACAAGGTTTAAAAAAAAGTAGGAGTGCTGATTTTTATTCAGAGCCACTAAAAATAAGACAGATTTATGTCTTGTGGAAAACACTTGTCAAATGACATACAAATAAAAGGGGAAGTGCTACATTTCTGCAACTTTAGTTTGCACAAACAAAGCATAGGAAGCATATTTAAGTTGTTTTGGTTTTGTTTGTTTGTTTTTAACTTCATCTTGTATTTAGAAATCTCTTGGAACAGATTATTGCAATGTATTTTATCTTCTCATCTACATTAAAATGTCATACAAATCAATAATAGAGAAGTGATGGCTAATTAGACCTGCTTGTCATTTACAGGAAATGTTTGGGGGAAAAAAAAAAAAAAAAGTGCTAAGACCACTTACCTTTGCATTAAAAATTAATTTAATTATCCATGCTGGAAATGTTAGCATCCACCAACAACACTGGAAGGTGTTAGCATTGCAGATACTTATAAATAGAGAGTGAATCAAACACCTTTCTCCCTTAATTCTGCTGCGCCTTTCTTCAATGATGCTCTTCTTTTATTTCTCAGTTTCACCAAGTTTATTAGAGTGCTGATTGAATGGATTTTTCTGCACATGTGCATGAGATTACAGAGCATTTCTGTTTTATTGTCAAAGCTACAATTGCACCATTGGTAGATCATCATTTTTTATACCTATGTATAAGCCATCTTATTTTCCAGTATTGCCAAGGGGAAAAGCCTACGTTGTGGTTGTGCATGGACTCACCTTTTTCAGCATCGCTGAACTCCAGGAACCTCAGTGGTTACTTCAAACACACACACAAAAAAATTAATCTGTATTTTAAGTTGTAGGAAAGATGGAATCTATCTCAAAGCCAAGACTGAATGCTTTCTTACTAGTGGGACTTCTTGGGTTTTGTTCAGGGTATTACTTTTGTTATTTACATGAAATTAATTTCTGTTGTTGAGAGGAAGCTAGTAGAAAATGTCCTTGTTAAAAATGGCATTGAAGATAACAATGTTGTACATTACATTTTATTTCTGCGTAGCTGGGGGGGGGGGAGAGAAGGGGGAATGTATTTGCCTTGAGTTCTTGCATTATTATTCCCAGCTACTGAAAAAAAAAAAAAAAAAGAAGTCATAGTTGTTTTGTTTTTTTTTATTGTTGGTGGCTTTTTTTTTTTTTTTGACTTATGAGCGTTTTGTCTAGCTCTGGGTGATATGCTTACTAGTTAGAATTTTAAAAGCTATTAATTTTTACCTGATTTATTTCCAGCCCTGCAGGCTTTTACTTTCTCATAAGAAATAAGGAAGGCTCTTAGCAGCCTTTATTTGGCTGCATTATGTGTACTTTCTTTTTTGTTCCCCAAACCTACTGACATTGTAGGAGCTGGACACAGATCCTGACACTTTACCCAGACTAACACATTTATCTTCACAAACTCATGCAGGTCTCCAGCACGCTTCTCTCGGGACTGTTTAGCCTGGAGAAGAGGAGGCTCAGGGGCGGCCGTATTGCACTCTACAGGTACCTGAAAGGAGGCTGTAGCAAGGTGGGGGTTGGTCTGTTCTCCCATGTGCCTGGTGACAGGACGAGGGGGAATGGGCTAAAGTTGAGCCAGGGGAGGTTTAGGTTGGATATTAGGAAAAACTTCTTTACTGACAGGGTTGTTAGGCACTGGAATAGGCTGCCCAGGGAAGTGGTTGAGTCACCATCCCTGGAGGTCTTTAAAAGACATTTAGATGTAGAGCTTAGGGATATGGTTTAGGGGATGATTTGTTAGTGTTAGGTCAGAGGTTGGACTCGGTGATCTTAGAGGTCTCTTCCAACCTAGACTATTCTGTGATTCTGTGTGTGTGTGTGTGTGTGTGTTGTATACGTTAGTAATGCAGAGACTTTCTATTTTTTAAAGTTGAAAGCAGGTGAACATTTTTTTTTTCAGTAGACCCTCTGATCCAATGGAAATGAAAAACTGGTCTCCTTTGATCATTTTCCCCCTTTTACAATTGCAGCATTAACACTCTAAACTAGGTTAACTGCTGTGGGGACCTTTTATCATAACTTTGCTGCTGCTACCCAATGGCAAAATATGAGTAGCTCAGAGAATGCTAAGGGCAAAGCATACAAAATGTTTCATACATACAAACCACAAGAAGTTTGAGGGAAGCCCACTATTTGGACACCAACTTGAGGCAAGGTACAGAGGCCTTTATTTAACAGAAAATCAGTTTCATGGGTTTATGAAGGGCAGGTCCTGCTTGACGAACCTGATCTCCTTCTATGACAAAGTGACGCGCTGGGTGGACGAGGGAAAGGCTGTGGATGTGGTCTACCTTGACTTCAGCAAGGCTTTTGACACCGTTTCCCACAGCATTCTCCTCAGGAAACTGGCTGTTCTTGGCTTGGACTGGCGCACGCTTCGTTGGGTTAGAAACTGGCTGGATGGCCGGGCCCAAAGAGTCGTGGTAAATGGAGTCAAATCCAGTTGGAGGCCGGTCGCTAGTGGCGTTCCCCAGGGCTCGGTGCTGGGGCCGGTCCTCTTTAATATCTTCATCGATGATCTGGATGAGGGGATCGAGTGCACCCTCAGTAAGTTTGCAGATGACACCAAGTTAGGTGCGTGTGTCGATCTGCTCGAGGGTAGGAAGGCTCTGCAGGAGGATCTGGATAGGCTGCACCGATGGGCTGAGGTCAACTGCATGAAGTTCAACAAGGCCAAGTGCCGGGTCCTGCACCTGGGACGCAATAACCCCAAGCAGAGCTACAGGCTGGGAGATGAGTGGTTGGAGAGCTGCCTGTCAGAGAAGGACCTGGGAGTGATGGTTGATAGTCGGCTGAATATGAGCCAGCAGTGTGCTCAGGTGGCCATGAAGGCCAACAGCATCCTGGCCTGTATAAGAAGCAGTGCGACCAGCAGGGCTAGGGAGGTGATCGTCCCCCTGTACTCGGCTCTGGTGAGGCCGCACCTCAAATACTGTGTTCAGTTTTGGGCCCCTCGCTACAAGAAGGACATGGAGGTGCTTGAGCGAGTTCAGAGAAGAGCGACGAAGCTGGTGAGGGGCCTGGAGAACAAGTCCTACGAGGAGCGGCTGAGGGAGCTGGGATTGTTCAGCCTGGAGAAAAGGAGGCTCAGGGGTGACCTTATCGCTCTCTACAGGTACCTCAAAGGAGGCTGTAGCGAGGTGGGGGTTGGTCTGTTCTCCCACGTGCCTGGTGACAGGACGAGGGGGAATGGGCTTAAGTTGCGCCAGGGGAGGTTTAGGTTGGATCTTAGGAAGAACTTCTTTACCGAAAGGGTTGTTAGACATTGGAACGGGCTGCCCAGGGAAGTGGTGGAGTCACCATCCCTGGAGGTCTTTAAAAGACGTTTAGATGTAGAGCTTAGGGATATGGTTTAGTGGGGACTGTTAGTGTTAGGTCAGAGGTTGGACTCGATGATCTTGAGGTCTCTTCCAACCTAGAAATTCTGTGATTCTGTGATTCTGTGAAATAATAATAATAAAAGAAATAAAAACATACTTACAGTCTCCATGACTGCTTCTGTCTCTCATTACATTGCTTGCATTAGCCAGGTTTGTTGTTTGGGAGCATGCTGGTGTTGCTGTTGGTGCAGGCTCTGCCCTTTCAGAGTCCCTCTGCCAGTGCTGTTCAGCAATATCCATACATTTGCAAGAGCATCTGGGGTTTGGTTAGAGACTGTGGACTGTGTTTTATTCTGCTCTTGGAAAATAAAAGGCAACTTGCCTGTGGTAATTTAGAGTGACATGTAAACATGGATGAGACAAATTCATGTTTGGATTTTTCCCTCTAATGTTTTCTTTCAAGAACGTTGTTGATCAATACATCATTGATCACTGGAGTTATAAGCATTTGCACTCACTCTTAAAACCCAGATCAGCCTCTCTTGCAATACATAGCTGGTGGGTCCCCAGAATGATCCCATCTGAAGGTGATCCCCACAGTTACTCTGGACAGGCACAAGTACAGAAGCTCATGTTCAAAGGCAAATGTAAAAAGAACTAAGTTTTAGCAAGCCATCATAGCTTTATAATATGCAACTGAAATTGAGACAAAGGATTTATGTTCATCGTCCATACTGGGTAAGGAATGACTGGAAAACTAGCCAAGACATACATCTGTGTGGGTACCCCCCTACCCACATTCCCAGATTTGCTGCATTGGTAGAGGTATTTTGAGGATTAAACATTAGCAGAACCCTCAATCATAGTGGAAAAAAGTTCATTTAAGACTTTTCAAAACCACAGTGTTCGTGTGGATGTCAAGTTTGCTTAGATGATCTCTGACCAGATCCTCTTCAACCAAGGAAAAGTCTGCCTTTCTCCGGACTTCCTCTCGTGTTTCCAGGGTCTGAGATTCCTGAGGGCTAATCTTAGCAGTAGCTAATTCCAAATGGGCCTTGGCCTTCCTTAGCTATGTCTCTGTGATTGCAATTAACAACTGAACTAGTAAGGATTCAGACAAGCTAAACAATTAGAAATATTTATTTATTCTACCTGTTTTGCTCCAAGCTTCTGAGATTCCTTTCAGTGCTGTGATTCACCTACTTTCATCCAAAATCCACCAGAAGAAAACTTTAGTCAGGCTCTGTTACCAAGCTTTATAATTTCAGACCATGGTGAAGCAGCTTATGATAGGAGCAGACTAAAATATGCCTTTGCTGTACGTGCTTCCAATCAAGGAGTGGAAGGAGCCCAGCTGGATAGCTGTGTGTATGAGGCACCAGTGATGAATAGCATATACCTGGTGATCTCTCATGTACTTAGCTGCTTGACCAAATCAACCCACTGTACCAAATCAAAGCCAAAGAAATACCAATCACTTTCCTACCTATGACAGTCATGTACAAATAGCACTATAATTGAGCACAGTACTTTAATCATAATTCAATTGTATTTGTTTTTAGAAGCAGAGCTTCTGCTTGTGGCTGGAATTACTCACTAAATGTTCTCTGCTGCCTCAGAGTAGCCAACAAGCAAAGAAGGTTTCTACTAACAAATGAGGAGTCTCGTTTGAGTAGCTGTGTGTTGAGAGTTTGGTTTGAAAAAAAAAAAAAAAAAAAAGAGAGATTTGACACTCTCATAGTATATAGCATTATTTGTAGTATTGTTTTAATCTAGTAAAACATTTTTGTTGTCGTTATTGTAGTTGTTCTGTTTCCCTGGTAAATGATTAAGCATGTACTTGTACTAATTCTCAATGCCTGCAGGTGTTAGTGAGCTGAGCTGTCTCTAGCCTTGCTCTGTAAACAATACAGGTATTATTCTGTACAAAAATCATAGTGTAGCTTTCTATAGTGCAGAAAGTAGCTCTAGGCACTAAGCTTTGAATTGTAAAATAACTCTATAATTTAAACGTGGGCTCACGTTAACAAAAAGAAATACCAGAGTCAGACTGGCTACTAGAGAACGAGTGTGTTCATTTTAGCCAACAAGTCATCTATAAGTTCTTGTATTCTGGACTGACAAATTCAGACAGATTAATACCGGCAACTGAAACTCTTTTGTCTACATGTCTCCTATGAAACTCTGGTTTGAGGTTTCTACAGGAGGCCCTAGGTTGCTACACTGGTTCTGCTCATAAAATTTCAGCCAAAAAAAAAAAAAGTGTCTTTACAGCAAGGCCATGATACGTAATCCAGGACTGTACTGCTGCACTTTGTGTGGAGAGCAAAGGAAGAAACCTTGTTTCAGGCTGTGATTATCTTTTAAAAATTTGGTGAGCTTGCAGAGATGGTTGTAATTAAACAGCCTCAGACTTTCAGTAATTAAATGCAACGTTAATAAGAAAAGCTTAATCCAAGAAGTATTCATTGTCTTCTCAAATGGTTTTGAAAGCTGCTTCTTCGGAACTGGGACATCAGCCTTCCAGCAGTTAAATAAGAATGTAATGCATGTCCACCAGACTATGAGTAAAACCAAATTCAGGGATAGCTTGCTGGGTGTATTGGATTTACATGGCAAGGTTTTCGTAGCAGGGGGCTGCTGGGATGTCTTCTGTGAGAAGAGTCCAGAAGCTGTGCCGTATTAGATAAGGGGCAGTTTCAGCCAGCTCAAAGGGACCCGCCACTGGCCCGAGCCAAGCCAGTGAGCAACGTTGTCTGTGCCTCTGTGAGAGTAGATTTAATAAAGGGGGAACTTCTGCATGCAGCAGAAAGTCCCCTGCAGCCTGTGGAGGAGCCCCCAGTGGAGCAGGTAGATGTGGCCTAGAGGAGGCTGCAGTCCGTGGAGAGCCCCCCGCAGGAGCAGGTCCCAGGCTGGAGCTGCAGCCCATGGAGAGGAGCCCACGCAGGAGCAGGGCATGCGGGGGGAGCTGCCACCCACTGGGGACCTGTGCTGGAGCAGTTTGCTCCTGGGGGATGGACCCTGTGGTATGGAGCTGTGTGGGAGCAGTTCTTGAAGAGCTGCTGCCTGTGGGCAGCCCCCACAGGATCAGTTCGGGAAGGGCGGCATCCCGTGAGAGGGACCCCATGTGGAGCAGGGGCAGAGAATGACTGTGAAAGAGTGGCGGAGATGACAAAGTTTTATGGACTGACCGCAGCCCTCATTCCCTTGCACAACTTGGGGGAAGGAGGTGGAAAAGGGTGGATGGGGGAAAGGTGTTTTTTGCTTTTTTGTTGTTGTTGTTGTTGTTGTTGTTGTTGTTGTCGTCTCTCACTGCTCTAGCTTGTTAATAATAGATAATAAATTAATCTCACCATGCTCATGATGATAATAGTTGAGCAATCTCCCTGTCCTTATCTTAACCCTTGAGCCCTTTTCATTGTATTTTGACTCCCTTTCCCTTTTGAGGAGGGGGAGTGATAGGGTTGTTGTGGTGGAGATCAGCTGCCCAGCTGGGTAAAACCAGCACACTGGGCAACAAGCAGATAAGAATATGAGTGATATCTTCCATGTAACAGCACTTATGTATTTTCTTGCTAAGGCCTGACAAGTGCTTAAAGGCAAGATTTGTTCCGATAAGGCTGAAATTACAGTTTTGTCTGTAGCATAAGTAATGCTTAGAAAGAAATGAAATTTAGTAAATATATACATCAATTATGTTCAAATTAAGATGTTTGTCATCTAAATTATCTTTTTATTGACAAATCTACAATCGGGTAGCAGCTACATCATTGGCCTACAGGAGTGGATGTCTGAGAGAGCACAGCGTGGAGGTTTGCAGTGCTGCTGTTTTGTGTTCTGTATATGAAAGAGTACACAAGGGCTGTTAATCTGGTGATTCATGTGGACATTCATACCGTGAGGTAAAGGAGTTTCTGTGCCATTCCTTTACAGCTTGTAGTTCTTTATGTCCATAGAAATGGTGTTCATTCTATGAAAAAATCAAAGTGTTGGTGTTCATGCCAGTGGTAACAGGCCTTTTTCTATGACAAAATACTAGATAGCACTAGAGAAATTCTTCTGGTGTAAAATAATTAAAGTATGAATCTCGTTTTTACACCTCAAGGGATTGTGGGGTGGAGAAAAATGAAAAACAAAACTTGAAAATGCCTGTGCAAGCATCTTACTAATAGAACACAAGCTTGTTCTTGCATTCAGTGTAGTACCTTTAAACTCTCAAGCTATAGTTCCGTTAATGTTCATTAATCCATACAAGAATTACTTAGTCTGACACTGGAAAAATATGAATACTGAATGCAAATTATGGACAGATCAAAGTGGAGTTATCAGTGGTGCATTTTCAGGGGACTAATAAATGCTTCGGAGTTGAACAGGTCTAGCTTTTCACAGGGTGTCAAAAATGAGGCCAAAATTATTCTTGCTACAATGTTTTAAAGAGAAGAACTGATGTAAAGCAAATTTCCACTTCCAAGAGGGAGTTCGCTGTGACACTGAGACAACAGATCAACATGTTATTGGAAGCAAATAGTGTAAGTTCATGGACAAATTTACAATTCATTGCCAATTCAGCAGTATCTTGACCTAAGAATTATCTTCCCATATCTCTTGGATATTAAGTGTCTTTAATGACAAAAATAAAGAAAGCCTGGTCTGTGACTCAATTTTTATTTATTTTTTTTTAATTTTTTGCCTCAATGAAGGATAATGCAACGTATTTTCCAGCCAGTCCTACTCTAATTACTTGCCTGTTGTAGATATATACATACTGATCTGGATAGGCTGGACCGATGGGCCGAGGCCAACGGTATGACGTTCAACAAGGCCAAGTGCCGGGTTCTGCACCTGGGGCACAACAACCCCAAACAGAGGTACAGGCTCGGAGATGTGTGGATAGAAAGCTGCCTGTCAGAGAAGGACCTGGGTGTTTTGGTTGACAGTCGGCTGAATATGAGCCAGCAGTGTGCTCAGGCGGCCAAGAAGGCTAACAGCATCCTGGCTTGCATAAGAAACAGCGTGGCCAGCAGGTCCAGGGAAGTGATTGTCCCCCTGTACTCGGCTCTGGTGAGGCCGCACCTCGAGTACTGTGTTCAGTCTTGGGCCCCTCACTACGAGAAGGACATGGAGGTGCTTGAGCGAGTCCAGAGAAGGGCTACGAAGCTGGTGAAGGGTCTGGAGAACAAGTCTTACGAGCTTACGAGGAGCAGCTGAGGGAGCTGGGACTATTTAGCTTGGAGAAGAGGAGGCTCAGGGGTGACCTTATCGCACTCTACAGGTACCTGAAAGGAGGCTGTAGCGAGGTGGCGGTTGGTCTGTTCTCCCACGTGCCTGGTGACAGGACGAGGGGGAATGGGCTAAAGTTGAGCCAGGGGAGGTTTAGGTGGGATATTAGGAAAAACTTCTTTACTGAACGAGTTGTTAGTCACGGGAATAGGCTGCCCAGGGAAGTGGTTGAGTCACCATCCCTGGAGATCTTTAAAAGACGTTTAGATGTAGAGCTTAGGGATATGGTTTAGGGGATGATTTGTTAGTGTTAGGTCAGAGGTTGGACTCGGTGATCTGGGAGGTCTCTTCCAACCTAGACTATTCTGTGACTCTGTGATACTGTTACTGCTACCTATAGACAGCAGAAGGTTGTTTATTTAATTTTTAAGACAGTTGGTCAGATCATTCCACCATGAATATGAAGAGTGAAAGAATTCATATGATTTATAGTTTTATTCGATTGCAAAGGGAGATGGTGATTAAAGAGGGATGTAGTCTTATTACCACATTAACTTGCCTCATTCATGCATACTCACTCTACAGGAGACCTGACTCTCCAGTTCTGGGGTAGGAGCAAAAAAGAGAGATCATCTGTACACTTTGTTGCTTCTGTCAAAGTCTGTCTGTTGTGAAAGTGGCCTGATGCTGGTATTCCATGGAAATGTACAAAATCTCTACACTTCTGTTCTCTACGGTTTCGTATTCCATACGAAGAAGCAGCAAACTTTCAATGTTATTTAGGATAAAAAAAGGGGGAAGGGGGTGGCTGCAGGAAGGAATATAGATGGGTCTCAGGCATTGCTAAGATTAAGATAAGACATTAAGTTGTGTGATATCCACCAGCAGAGTAAGAACAGCTGATAAATTACAGTGTAAAAACGTCCTGCTCCAGAATAGCCAAAAGTCAACAAATTGCCAATAACTGATTGAACAACCTGACGGGTTAAGTGAGGTGTCTGCCTTGCACTGAGTAGAGTTTGCTTGATCATAGAATCATAGAATAGCTTGGCTTGGAAGGGACCTTAAAGATAACCTAATGCCAACTCACCTGCCATGGCAGGGCTGCCACCCCCTAGGTCAGGTTGGCCAAGGCCCCATCCAGCCTGGCCTTGAACACCTCTGGGGATGGGGCATCCACAAGTTTCCTTGGCAACCTGATCCAGTGCTTCACTACCCTTACAGATTTAAGCTACAAGCACCATAGTTGTATAACCAAGGGAAAAACAAACCTGGTTAGAAAATGCCATTAGTCTTTCTATTGAGTGTTGTTGGATGGGGTAGCAATAGCTCAGGGTATTGTGTGTTTGGAGAGGCTTAAGGGATGTGAGGGCTTTTAACAGTTCCCTGGGGATGAAACTGAGTCAAAGGGATGTCACCACCCTCTTCATTGATTTCTAGTGAAGGAATACTTGTTCCTTTCTTCACTAAACAGCCTCACACCTCAAGGTACAATACCTGTTTTAACTCCCTTATTATAGAAATGTCATGTAAAAACCCTACTTTTCTATTTCAAAAGCCATAACTATTCTAGTTACTAACGCAAGTCAGGTTTGCAAATTCCCCTGTTCACCAAACTTCTTGCTTGGGATGGGATGTCTTAAGTTTCTGTATTAGTGGGTAAAATTTTTCTACCTTTTCTCAGCTAATCCTTAAATGCATAAAAATGTTACATCACAAGGTGGACAGGGAGGACATAAATGGGCTTGACACCATCAGAAAACTGTGGGCAACATAAAATAAGTTTGGAATGGAAATTCAGAAGGCTACATAAAATGCAAGCAAGGCATATCATTCATCAATCAAGTCCAAAGAGAATTTTTACTAAAATATGTTGGCATTTTCATTTACGGAGCCCCTTACTTACCTGGAGTGGCAATACTTCATTCCTATCCATGGCTGACCAAGCAGTTGCTGAAATGTGGTGTTTTCTGTGTTGCAGTTATTCCCTTGAGAAATTAAATGCTACTTAAGAAACTCTGAGTAAAGGTAAGGCCTTTCACCAGACTTCAGGAGGCTTTTGGATATCTTCATTGTACATAACATGCTACTACATAGAAAATATGATTCAAATTTACAAGGTGCAGGCATGAGGATTACAAGAATGACAAGGGATTAGCTAATTGAGAAAATAGATGAAAGTGAATATTTGTATCATGGGACCAAAGAAATGAATTTTCAGAATCTACTGCTACTAATGCTCTGTTGGTGTATGGCTCCTAAAAGTCCTGGCAGTACAGCAAAGGTATTGACTATATTCAGTTTGGTTTGCATTTGAGTAGTCACATACAAAATACTTTCTTTCTCCTTATACCCTTCTTTTTCTGTTCTTGTTCTTTCTTTTTTTTTTTTTCTTTCATTACTATGTGACACTATTGAGATCTGTCTTTTCTTCAGACACTCATTAAGTTTATGAATATTGAGAGGAGCAAAAGCCATTATGAAGGTACATAGCAGTGACTCATCTCCAGCTGCTGTACCTTTACAGTAATGAGCAGATAACTTGCTGCCCATACATAGCTTTGGCAGGCTAGTCTTTTGGCTTTTTGTTATACTTTACAGGACTATATCACAACTCATTGCATTTTTTTGAAGGCATTTTTTCTAAAATATGCTGAACATGCTAGTGTTCCCTAAGCAAGTGAAGAAAAATAGTAGTAAAAAGCCTGTTCTATGTACAATGATAAAAATATAGTCTGTGCCTTATTTGTTATCAGTTGTAAACATTTATTGCTGTATTTAAATACAGAATATTTAAATACAGAGTAGTCAGTGTTGGGTAGTTATCAGCTAGGTCAAAATTGTCTTGCTGTGGCAAGACCTTTGAATGGTTATACTGACATGCAGCAGAATGTGTTAATCACAAAAGCACAGGTGTTTGTGCCTCCCTGCAATGGTAGTATTTATGCCTAAGTATCTGTATGAAGGCTCCCTGTGCCATGTTACTCCCTGAGCTAGGTAACTCACATTCATTCGTGAGTATAATACATTCTCACTTGTGAGAGGGGAATTGAAGTTGAAAACCAGTCTTTATTATAGAGTTGAGTGTAGTGCTCTCCCTGTGATAAGGTATACGCAGTGAAATGGCTGTCTTCCTAGGAACCATTTGTGCACCTAGGCTGCCATGGTTGCCTCCAGTGTATATTTTTAATATTAATGTAGCATTTCTAAAGGTCTGCTCTCTGTGAGGCAACTTTTCTTAATCCTAGACATGTTTTTTTCCTTTCTTCACAGATGTCAATCTCGCTCCCCATAGTGCATGCTCTTCGATCCAGCAGTCTATATGTTACAGTAACTGAAATCTTCTGACCTCAGAAAGTCCCATTTGTGAAATAGAATATCATGAACTCGCTGTGATATTTGCATTATTTGGATAAAATTCCCAGTGGTCCAGTGAGAGTTCCACCTCAGTATGAACCTTTAGAAGTGTCCATTAGTTCCACTACCCCATAGTATATTTGGCAGAGGAATAAAGGCACAGTCAGCATCTCAACTAATGGCATAACTTTTTGAAAGTAATGTACATATCCAGGAATGTGTCTGGGCTCATCTTCTAGATGAGCCCTTCTAGAGCAGAATAAGAAGGGAATGTATGCATGCAATAGTTTTGCTTTTAATATGAAAGGAGGGGGGAAAAAAAGGGTGAAAGGAGAGAAGGAAAAGGATCCTACAAAAAAATTGATCAGGTGGGAAGCAGCTCAGTTTTGCAGTGAGGATGCAAAACTGAGCCATCCCAAGATGTTTGTTTAGCAGACGGTGGCTGGGGTTGTATATAGCCTCGCTGGCAGTCTAGCATCCTCCATAATTGCTACTTTTGCCTTTGTGCTGCTCAGGCTTCCAAGGCAAGTTGTACTTCAAGAAACAAAGACACTTTTAGCAATTTCTTGAATAAATCCAGGTATTTTCTGGATGGAGGCTTTTAGTTTGGAGAAGCCTTGATTTGAGAAGGTGCTAGAACAAGTGCATTTGATACAGAATAATTAGGTTTGCAGATTGAAATTGAAAGCTGGTTTGGATGAAAAGGAGTTGTACCTAGTCGATGAAGAGAACTACTTATTGGCATTTTTTGCATCTCAAGGGGGATTGATGATGCTTAATCTACATTGGCTGAAATTTAGTTGATATGAAAAACAGATGATTCCTGGACCAATTAGCTCCTTCATTTTCTGTTGCACATAACACACCAAGGTTCATTGAATTTACTGAACCTTGAAGTTTCCAGAGCCACAGAAATCTCCTTCATTTTCACAAGTGCGTCTGTGCCAAAAGAACATCAGATTTTTAGTAAATCAGTGTTTACCCTCTGTTACAGAAATATCCTCTGAAGTGGATAATTGAGCAGACGGCTACATTGCTTGATATGAAAGCAGCAATGTAAGTGTTGCTTGAGTGATGTTCTTGCATTTTAGTAATAAAGAAACTGACCGAGGAAAGAGGACAGAAAACAGGGAATGGTGCTGAAGATTATATGCAGACCTTTGATTTTCATTAGCATCATCAATTTTGGACAAAGCTTGTCAAATATCCTGAAAAGTCAACAATTCACCAATTCTTTGTGAGCAGCTTCACTGAAACCCAAGCTGTAGATGCACGAATGCAAACCTCAAATTAAAACTGCATGCTTCAGACAGATAAAAACTTGCCCATGTCAAGCACATGTGAGCTGACTATGACAACAAAATCTGGCATTTTTAGAAAGAACGCTGGGTTTCTTTCAACTATACTCTCAACATCTCAGTATAAATGCAGGAGACTGCTGAAAACGTCATAACAAACCTGGCACTACAAGGACAAGTTTTAACACCCTAGATACTGTTTTTGAAAGGTCTTCATCTCGTGTTATGTGACTTAAAGAGACAAATGTAATGATATATGATAGTAGACATGGAAAAAATTGCAAAGCTTTTGTCAGCACTCTGTGTATTGTGCATATTTTTTTGCTCTTGGCTGTTAAGATTAATGAGTAGTTAAAACAGTCTGTGGGTCAAGGTGAAAGGTATTTCTGTAAGAGAAAACTGCATTTATTGATTTGCTCAGTTCAAGAGACCAGACAAACAAGCAAGGAAAAGGTTTAAAGAGCCTGTCCTGATCTGTGATAAGTGAAGGCTAACAAGGAGTTGCAGCCTGGAACATAGAGAGTGAACTGAATTTGTGTCTGCATGTCTCAGGACAACTTAACAGATGATGGATGATGATAGTTGGTAAACATAGCATATATGTGAATTGATTGCTTTCATGTATTTTTTATTTTAACTCTTGTCCTGTTTTTTGGCTGGGATGGAGTTAATTTTCTTATTATAGAATCACAGAATCATAGAATGGCTTGGTTTGGAAGGGGGGATGGGGGCATAGTAGAGAGGTGGTCCTGGCAGGAGAGGGGAGGGCTTATACCTGGAAGCACTAAGAGGGAGTCAAAGATTGCAACAATTCCTTATGGCAATGACATTTTTCTTTTAAAACCATAGTGAGCTTCAGTTTTATTTTGAATTCAAAGATTATGAAAGGAAACCTGCAATAATAATTAGTTTGACTCAACACATGGTAATTTTATGCAAAGGGAACATAAAATTTAGATATTGAATCACACCTACATTTCAGTAGGAGAGGATGTTTCATTAAGTTAGGGCAACTCCATACATGAGTTTATAGGGTCCAAATATTTCTCCTGGAAAGCCAATATCATTCTTTTCAATGATACAACTGTGCACATTTCTCTAAGGGTAAAAGTTGGTCTCTGAGATGCAACTTCTTTGTCTGATGCTTCAGCCTTTAGAGGCTAACAGATCTCTACATACAATTAACACTTCTCTGGTGTATAATACATAGCAACACAAGTGTAGGGTCAAGCATGTAGTTTCTTGCAGCTAATCTTATTATCACTCTCATGGAGCATCTAAGCAATGTAAAAAGCAAGAAGCCCACATTGCCTGTGGCTAAGCACTTTACTGCAGATGGACTTCATAGCCCCTGGACTTGTGCTCTCAGAAACAAAAAGTATGAAATTTTCTTAACCTCTTCACTTCTGAGCTCATAGACTGCTATGAACGGTCTAAAACAGCTCTCACTATTTTGGTAAACCTAATTGGCCTCCAAACTGAATGTTTTACATTTGGGGGCCTGATTGATTGAGTTTGATCCTTCACTGAAGACTGTACTGATCAGAATAAGCACCATTAAATTAGCAGACTATATTTACAGTTTAAATTCTAATATATAACATTCAGATTATTTTTGATTTTGAGAATGTTTTTGAATACTTCTGTTATCCTCTTATTCTTTCTTCAGCATCCTTATTTTGAATCAGCATCCTTATTCTTTCTTCAGCATCCTTATTTTGAATCAGCTGCAAGGACACACACACACACACACACACACACACAAATGAAAGAACAACAAATTAACAGAAATTCAGTGTCCTCGATTAGGGAACATGTGGTACAAAACTGAAATAGAATCAACAGAATAAGTATTGGAAGGCAAGATGCCTTCCATACCTTAGTAAAGCACAGTTCACCAAATATTCAAAATATTTATGGAGTATATGCAAATATATTTTAAGAAGAATTTTACTTATCTACAGAAAAGCACTATTAAAAGAACGATATGTCAGGTTGCTTCTGTACCATTTCTGCTGTAAAGTGTCTTGTTTTTTGCTTGGCCAAGTTACAGACATCCTAGCTTCCATCACTTTCCACATGATGAGGATCTGGCATGCTATGCATAATTCTCTATGAATTCCTCAAATTAATTAGTCTTTTATAAAAGTAAAATGCAAAATAAATCATCAGGAAAACCTGTGAAATCAACCAAACTTATCAAACCAAAATGAGGAACCTGAACTCATCTGTGACCAAAAACATGGGTGATATTTGTTGTTCTTGTTGTTTTATACTTGAGCTCAAAGAAATGTTACAGTGAAAAACAACGGCCTCTTCAGAAAGAAAAAGTAATTAGGAAAATTGCAAATTTTGCCCTCAGACCTGGGAAGGTGCCGCATTTAAGTACCTGAAACAAGCAGGGCTAATGTTTAGGAATTCTGGGACCTCTGTTAGGACCTTTTGTCCTTTTTTTTTATGCAGATAGGAAATCATGACTGTCCTCTAAGCAGGCTTCATAGTCTTCATTTGTAAATAAGATTTGACTAAGTCAAATCTGATTCTGTTCACCTCTGGTTGTGGGCTTTGGTTGCCAGCTGGGCTGCTTTGCATAATTTGAGGTTTCATTACAAAGATCTTACCAACCAGTCTAATTAGTACTTCTAAAAACTTTATCAAAACAAGTCAGGTGCATTTTAGTGTGTGTTAAACTACTTGATTAAAGCCTTGTAAGGATGGTACAGTCATCTTCAACCAACTCTACAATATGTTAAAATGATAAATTTTATTTAGTGAAAGCAAAATTTTTAGAAGATATCCAAGCTAACACCTCTATTCAGACCAACTTTGTTGGCTAGAATATGTTTATTCTGGGAATACGGGGAGATGTGATAGAGCCAACATGTCTTACCTACTCCACTGCCAACTCTATGAGAGTAGAGAACATTGTCATTTTTAAAAGGAGACAGCTAGGTGAGATGAGCCACCTAGTACACTTCATCTTTCCATCTCCATGTACGATCCACGAGATACGCCATTAGCATATCACAGAGGTAGCTATGATGCCTGTGTGTTGGGAATAGCAAGCTATGTCTCTAGCTATGAAGCCTAAAGCATAACAATGCCTCTCTGCTAAGGAAGGGTTACATAAAACTTAGCCTTGCCCTTCACATCTGTCTCATATCCAAGAGCAGGCAGCTGCTCCCCTTCTTTAAGTGCTATGGTGCTGCCTGCCTGAAGTGCCGTGATAGAGTGGTGCAAAGCTGCTTCTACGCTCCCAAGGAGAAGGAGGAGAAGCAGCACAGCACTCATACTTCTGCCCTGGTTCTGCTAAATGGGAAGATGAAACGGAACTCAAAATCTCGTACATTCCCTATTCTGGGGGAATGACCCCAATTCCAGGGAGTATTGCAAGTCTTGTTGTTTGAAGGGCAGACTTTGCTAGACTCTGAGTGAGGAGAGCTGTGAGGTTATGACATTCCTTTTCTTACCAAATATGGGCCCCTTGCCCCAGTGTTAGCTTCCCGGGTGTCCTCCGTTCACAGGTTATTCACCTTCAGGGGCTTTCTATGTCCTGCTCTGTCCGCCAATACTAACTTGAAACTCAAATTGGCAGAGACATGGGAAGTCACGTCTGATACGTTGGCTGAAGCTTAAAAAGCTGCCGTGCATGTTCCTCTGTAGGAGCAAGACAGAGTCATTTAAATGATTAAAATCCTCTGTCTGGAGTTGATCTTCTTTCTCTTCAAAAGCATCTGACTCATTCTGAGAACAGGCTGAATTTAATTTGCAATAGAGAGGAGTGGCCCATGGATGTTTCTTGTGTTTCTCAGCTACTTCACTGAATTTCCATTCAGGGCTAGCACACTGTGCTGCATGTATCCATGAATGCCTTTTGAAATACCTACCATTGTATTTTAGTGTCTCAGCCCAATCTTATCGGATGTTTCCTCAGCTCCTTTGTGTGTTGGCACTTCTGGAAAGATCTTCCGGCCCTGCTAATGTGCTGGCTGATTCAGCCACCACATTTAGCAAGCTTGCTAGTTCCAGTCGCTTTCACTTGTTGGACCCTTCTGAGAGCCAGAGATCTCCTGAAGATGTAGATTTTTTTTTTTTTTTTTTTTTTTTTTGTCTCTTGGCTGGCAGCCTCCTCTCTGTCTACCTGCTGAAACTCAGTAATGGTGATATCTGATACAGAAGGATAGGTTTGTACTCCGAGTGTACTGATATGTCCTATGCTTTTGTACGCCAGGGAATATGGGAAACAATTTCCAATACTGTTTTCAAAATCTTTGATTCACAGATGGATTGAAAGCAGTGATACGTTTTCTACAGTGGGTCTTCCCCAAGAGTCAGATAGTGCTCATCCAAAACATAAACCTGATCCTTCAAAACAAAGTCTGGGAAGGGCTACGAAGCTGGTGAAGGGCCTGGAACACAAGCCCTGTGAGGAGTGGCTGAGGGAACTCGGGCTGTTTAGTCTGGAGAAGAGGAGGCTCAGGGGAGACCTTATTGCTCTCTGCAACTGCCTGAAAGGAAACTGTGGGGAGCTGGGTGTCAGCCTCTTCTCCCAGATAACCAGTGATAGGACTAGAGGGAATGGCCTCAAGTTGCACCAGGGGAGGTTCAGGTTGGAAATGAGGAGACATTTCTTCTCAGAAGGAGCAGTCAGGTGTTGGGACGGATTGCCCAGGGAGGTGGTGGAGTCACCATCCCTGGGGGTGTTTAAGGAAATGTTGGACACTGTGCTTAGGGACAAGGTTTAGTGGGTGACATTGGTGGTAGGGGGATGGTTATGATTATTACCTGCATGAACCAGATGATTATGGAGGTCTTTTCCAACCTTAACAACTCTATAATTCTATGATTCTGCCTCATTTTGTGACAAAACTGTATATCCACCAAATGAACTGCATTTTTCTATACATCATGCTATTCTCTGATGCCTTTAAACAATATATGAGTATTGATTCAGTCTTGCAAAAACCCAGACACCCCAGTTCTGTCAGCAAAGGATTCTGCTCAATAATACTACATCAAGCCAATACATCCTCAGCAGTTTGGGCTTTCTCTGCTGGGGTCTTTGTCAAGAGGTACAGGTCAGATACCCACTGTTTCTGTTGTTGCTGCCACCAAGTAAAGCACTGAATAAAAGTCAAAATATTTGCATCATAAATAAGCTGCCCATTTTTATTTTTTTCCTGTAGGGCATAGTCTTCTTCATTCCAGACAGGTTCTGTCCATCAGGATCAACCAGGCCTGATTCATATGTAAAATTTCATTTTTGTAGCTAGATGCTGATATATTTATGTATATATTTCTTTTAAAACTGCACTGGAAGAACTGTGAACATCTAGGCAGAGTGAACATTGCAGTGTCTGTTCCTCCTTTTCTCCTCTCCTGGGTGTTTATTTGGTCCTGTATAAAGCAGACCTGAGCTCTACCAGTCTGATCAATGAGCATTTATAGCCACACGTGTGACTGATCACACAAGCTACAGGATTCAAGCTGTCGTTTTGCAAAGAAATTGCCACTGTGTTTTAGTTCCCAAAGAGGGTTTCCTTTTCCCCCAGGTGTGATCAATACTTAGCAAATCCACCATCTCTTAATTGCAAGCATTGTGCTCTGAATAATTTCTTTATTTTTATTATTTTTAGTATTTTGTTTTTTGTACTAGTGCACATTAACTGGATCCTGTGCAATTGGTTCTGGTTTCCATGTGAATACCTACATCTTTTTGTATCAATCAGTGTAATTGGAAGGAGTAGCTAAAAAAAACCTCCAAATTGAACTATTTTCTTACAAGCAGATAGTACATGAAATGTAACGTTCTTTAGTAAAATAATATTATAAGAATGATCAGAGATGGTTAAATATTAACTACTTTCATTAACTCAAGGACAAACCCAATGGAGCTTTAGTGATCCACTGGAGTGAGTTATGTTACTTAAAATAAGCAGTTTAGTGTTTACCCGTTACCATTCAATCAGATATCTTAATGAGAAGTAACCTGCAAACCTTAAAATGATTTTTGGATTGCAATGAATGCTGGCATGATATCATGTAATGATTTTCATAGGACTCGTTGACAGAGGGGGAACAATGAAAGACCAACTGATGAAATAAGCTAAGAGTGGGGATTTAGATATGCGGTAAAGAAAATCGGGTACAGACAGGATGAGATGAATTCTGCAATTTCTCAGCACTGGCAGAAGAAATTAGAAGAGTCTCCTTTGAAAGAATGTACAGAATGTTTATTTGTTCAAAGTGACCTTGCAATCCATCAACCATTAATTTGATAACAAAGAACATGATCGCCACCCTGTGGTTGCCGGTAGAATTAGGCTAATGTAACGTGGTCCTTAATTAAAAAGTAATCAATTCTTCCTGCTGTCTGCAGTGAAGGTTTTTGCACGTGCTTTTTGGCTGCAGCTGTGAGTTTTTAGGGGATGGAGAAATATTTGGGAATGGAGGAGATAGGATTGAAAGTTGAGGCTCTAGCATGACTGGGGAGGGAGGGTTTATTTTAGAGATGTTTAGCTTCCAAAAATGAAAGTCTTGATTCTGCCTGTAAGTTCTATTTTACAGGTCCCTAAATGGAATGAATTTCACTTGATTTTCACAGGATGACAAAAGACATATCCAAAACAAAATCCGCAAGGGAAAAGTGCTTTATTTTTATTATTACTTTTTTTAATAGATATAAATTAGAATTTGTCCATTTTTCTTGAAATTTCCCATTAAAAAAATAAGCCTGATATAAATGCTTAGAGGGGACTATTAGCAATATTAGTCATAGTTTAGTAAGAAAATAGACTTACACATAAGAGCTTTCTGAGAGAAAGCCCTACCTCCCAAGGACAACTTTGGGAGATTATCTGTATGTATGTATAGTCTACCTTGGCTGAGAAGTCCTTGTCCTTTTTGCAGAGGAAGACTGTGAAGATTAAGCCCCATACTCTTAAGCAATCCTATGTGAGCAACTTCTCCTCTTAAAATTGCAGCTCAGTTTGATGAAATTATTAGCAACATAAGATAAAAGCCTACAATTTTTTTGTTTGTTTGTTTTTTAAACCTGGTGCTAATCCTATCTGTATTTTTGTTCAGGCTTAGTGTTTGTGAGAGGTCACCACTATTACAGACCCAACGCCAAAGAAACCTTCCACAGAGAGGAGTGCTGTAGCTCTCTGCACAGGTAGCCAAGTTCCATGTGGGATGGTTGGGCTGTCTGGGACTGAGGACAGTCTCCAGGTCTTGTAGCTCTAATGTGCAGGGAAATTCTGTAGCATGGACCACACCTTCAATGAAGAAGAAGGTTTTGTAGAGTGTATAGCAACATTTGGTTGATGCCATTTGGTTGGGTTTCTGTATCTTTATAATGGATGATAAATCTCCCCTTGAAGAGAGGAGCTGGAGCTGGTCACCTCCTAGAATACCTCCACAGTATCGTACTGTTTCCAAGGTATTCAGAGAAGAGGTCCAAGGTTGACCAGTCAAAACTTTACTCACCTCTAATTTAATTTAATTTAGACCTTAAAGCCCTGAGAAATAAGAGATTGCATTTAATCCAAAGCACACAACCCTCAGCACAGACTAGCCAGTATGGACTGCCCATCTTATGGTGGGAGCTTATGCTAACATTTTTTTTCTAGCAAATGTTTTTCCATCACACTGAGATTCTGTAAAGGACGGGAATAAATATAACCAGTCACCTCAAAATCAAGATTGGAGGTGAAGAAATATAACTGCAGCGCAGTGTTACCATAGTAACAAAAGCTCTAAAGTGATCTAATCTACTGTTAAATTCCAGCTCAGAGATGAACAAAATCAACATAACAGAATAAATGTTACATTAAAAAGGGAACAAGGATATTTTGAGAGTGCTATTATGTTTGTCCAAAAATACAGCATAAAAGACATATTTGAAAAGAGAGGGAATTTGGGGCATTTGAGTTGCACATTTATCAGATTTGTTTCTGATTTGGACTCTAATTAATATCCTGTGAGGTTAGATGTCAGGTCAGTTTTTAATATAAAGCCTGAGTTTACTGATACAGATGTGTTCCTTTTCAGAATATTCCTCTCCTGTTGTTCTGCTTGGGCAGATGGAGAATGGTGGCCCATACGTTATACATCCTAGATTTTTCAAGCCGTTAAAGCCTTGCACCCCTCACTGTTGCAGGATCTAGATGAATTGGAATGCTGAATGCCTTCTAAAAACTGGGTTAGATCATGAGGAGCCTCTAATGGCACTTACATTAGTAGGCAGAGTTGTTTTCAATTTGTTTTTCTTGTCTGTTTCAAAAAAAGAAGCAAATCTGTAAAACACTGCATTAAATTAAAAAAAAAAAAAAAAAAAAAAAAAAAGTTTGCTTTGAGAAATATTAGTGAAAGTCCTTAAACATGGAAGTTTTTTGCATCATTTCATGGCATAACACTCAAGTATGGAATATATGTATTACCGGAAGAGACAGAAGGCATAATTTTTTTCTCAGTTTGTTTTATTAAGGTCATTGGAGCTTTAGCAATCATTGAAGTTTAGCTGTGGTTTTGGTTTGGGTGATTGGAAGTTGGGTTATTTTTATCTTAAGCAGTCTCTGCTTGTCTGGTGAGTTTTAAAATTTTAATAGGTGTTATTTAAGAATTTCTAAAGTTGCTATGATGAGAAATTCATTTTAGTAGTCTAGGTGAGTTCAATATAACTTTGACACATGCATAATAATGTAAAAGTAAGAAGGAAATACCTAAAATAATACAAATATATTTGAAATAATTAAAAAAAAAATGGTAAGAGACATTTTAAAATGTTCAATATAAAATGAATTTATTTTGGTGACAGTTCGACCAAACAAACAAACAAACAAGAGTCTCTCTGAATCTAAGCATCTGGGAGATATTTCAAAATAGGATATGTCTTTGTGATTAAAGACACTCCAGAGTTTCTCTCTGGCTGATACCAAAGAATAAATTAAGCTTATGTTTTAAAAAAGTAGGTCTTCAGCTGTATTTCATCAGCAAGAAGCAGGTGAAAATAGAATTTACAGAGCTTGTCTTCTGGTTCACCTTAATAGCCTATAAACAGCATGTGAACAGCATGCTTTCGAATTACACTTTTCCAATGGGAGAAGATGAGCTCTTAGAAAATGACAATTCATTTGCATGCAATTTACACACTGCATTTTTGCAGGAATACATTTGACTTCTTGCACTTTTCTCTGGTAGCAACATTTAATTTTCTCAGTGCAAGAGTAGAAGTGTTAAGTTCAGATTTTAAAAGGTAGATCTGACATTCATTGCAGATGTAGACTTAAGAGCACTATTTGCAATGAAGGGAGGCCCCTCTTTTTAGTACTCACTTACACGTTGTGTAAAATCTATTTTTTTTCTGATATCAAATTATGTATATATGTCTTTGTCCTTTATACCATGCTGATGACTCTGATATCTTACATAAAGTTCTTGCTTCATTATTGAAAGGCAGGGAAAGCAGAGCTATCTCTGAGGCAATAATCCTTGCTTTTATAGTCTATTCTCCTTCACATTGATTGCTTGAATTTGAAACTCTCATGACATTTTGCAGGTAATAAAAAAGAGTGGAAGAATGTATTACTTTTTGCCAGTGTATTCTTATTAAGCCAAGCAGAGCTGCTTATAAACATGGTGCTGTTGCTGTTGCTAAATTCAGGTAAATTAGGAAAAAGAGCAATTTCCATGAAGGATGGAACTGAAGCTTCTTTTGGTTGTTCTACAGGTATCCTTTGCTTTTTTTTTCAGCTCAGTTTGTCTTAATTCCATTTAAGACTTCACTGAACTTGAATGGATGAAGTTCTCTGGGGAGAAAAAAAAAAAATAACATTATTCTTTTGTCTCGAACTAGACACTAAAAAAATATTCTGAAGTGCAGTGCAGTTTTGCAGTTTTCAAAGAGACTGGGATAACTAAAGAGTCTCTGCTCCCTGTGAATACTGGAATACGTTACACTGTAATGGACCCTCTTATCTGTTGTTAAAAAAGGATTGGTTTAGAGTACTGCTGGACCTATGTGATTCCTTACTTTAATGTAGCCAATTAAAAAGTGCATGACTATATAGATACAGAGGAACAAAGTCAAACTTAAGATTTAATTTTTGTGTGTATGTCCTCAGTAGGGTAAGATCCTTTTTCTGTGCGGAAGGCACCAAAAGATACAAATAAATACTAATTTTGTTTCTTTTCAGATTTTATATAGATATTTTATAGGTGACTTCAGGTAAACATAACAAAATACAGAGAATTTTGTAGGTGAGTTTTACTTATAAATCTTCTTTTTGTCAAATCTGAGCTAATATTTTAGTTAAATTTTAGAGGTTGCAGTCAGAGTTTCGATCAGATTTCAGTCAGATTTCAATATGTGTGGTATTGTGTAACTATATTTTAAATGTGCCTTTATAATGTTGTCTTTGATAACCGAGAAAGGGAAGATCTAAATGAGAGCAAAATGATTTAGGCTTGAGACAGAGGAAACAGGTGGTTTATGATGCCACAATAGGATGGGAGTATGAGAAATTTTTGATCTGAAGTTCTTACTGAGCTCTGTGCAATTTTGAGTAATTTCTTTGATTTTTGAGAGACTTTTAGTTACTAGGGGACCTTTTTTCCTCAAGACTGCATCCAGCTGTCTAGAACATGTTTGGCCAAATTCAAACCTAGCATAAGAAGGTGCAGCTTCTCAGAAATATGAGGCCTAAATACAGTAGGGAAGCAATCCCAATACGGATGGAAGTGTCAAAGAATAATTATATTTTATGCCTTCAGAGTACAAAATAAATGAGACACAGATGTCTAACTGGACAGGAGACATAATTTATTAAATTTAGTCAAAAAGTAAATAGAGATCCAGAACCTAGGGCCTGACTATTCTTGTATTAAATCCATGTCTGTTCTCTTAGTGTTTCTCATTGTAAACTACTTTGCAGATGGGGAACACAAAAATGTCTTTTACTGGAGGTGGCCAGTGATCCATGTAGACCTCTTTATTGTTTAGATACTGTCCAGGAGCAGATATTTGTGATAAAAAATGTGTGAGCAGAGAGCAAGTACATAATTATGCTTCTCCCAGCACTTTCCCAACTTCTGCCGGTCTGTGGCTATTGACAAACTGATCATATATGTAATTACGTTTTACTGGCTCTTATAGGTCATTCCTTCCATTAAGCAGCTGGCTCCCACAGCATCCTTGGCAATGAGTTAACATTTTAACATTTTAACATTTAACATTTTAGTTATAGACTGTGGTCAAAAAGATAAACCTGTTTTGTTTTCCTGGTCTTAAAACTGTTGCGCGATATAAGAAGCAGCAAATCAAACTGAGGCATAATGAATAATTTATCTAAAATACTTTGCTGTGACTTTGCTTATTTTTGCATCCTTACAATTTAGCTTTCCTTGATCATTCTTTTACACATTTAGAAAGCCTTACTCTTTGTGATCTTTATTGTATGGAGGCTGTATCAGTTTTTGGATCACTTGGTTGCCCCTATCTGCTTTCTTCTGCTGCTGTGTCCTTTTAGAGGTGGAGTGCCTAGAAAGGCAAGTTGTGGGAATACCACAGGTTTATAAAGTGACATAATGTTGGATTTACTTTTGGTTTTTATCCTTCCTTAATGATTTCTACCATCGTATTTTCCTTCCTTATTGTTCCTGATCTGTGAGCTGACGTTTTCAAAGAACTATCCATAATGACTCCAAGATCTTCCCTGAATTTTGAAAGATAATTTACAGTGCATTAATATATACATATTTAGACTAGTTTTTTCTCAAATGCTTTACTTTAAATTTCTTCTGACATTGATTGATTGTCTCATCATTCAGTATTGTGAGATCATTCTGCTACTTGTCACAGTCAGTTTTCAGTTTTAGTACCCTGAATAATTTTGAATGAGGAAGAAACATTGTCACCTTACTATTCATTCCTTTCCTGAGCTTTAAATATGTTGAAAAGGATTCATAAAGGCCCCCAGTTTTGATATGTGTTATGAAAAATGACTATTCTTATGCTTTACATTCTACCTTTCAATAAGTCATTTATCCTGGAAAAGACATTCCTCGTTGTTCCATACAGTTTAATTTTTAAAGAGCCTTTGGTGAGAAGTCTTGTCAAAACCTTGTTGGAAATCCAAGTATAGCAAATCAATTGAAATGGCCTCATCCCCATTTATCATCTCTTTCAGAGAACCTGAATACCCTCATGAGACATGACTCTGTGTCTTGGCTCCTCTATGTTATATTTATTTGTGTGTCTGGTGCTTCTTTCTTTAGCATTTATCAATTCTCTTGGTATTAAAAGTCAGATTTGCTGGCATGAACTTTCCCCAGTTTTCCATTAATACTTTAAAAAACAAACAAACAAAAAAACACCCTTGACTCACAAGTCCATGTGTTTCTACTGAAGCCTGTTTCAGTGAGGAATATTTCATATGTGATTTATTTTCAGACTCTTTCTGCAATACTGCTATCTAGTCTTTTCTGATCTTAAACCTTCCCTGGTAGCATTTCAGTTTGAGGCAGTAACTCTGATTATTCTCCTGAAAAGAAATGGTCTAGTGTGCCACCTCACTTAATTGTTTCCTATCAAACTCTGAAATAATGGATTTCAGTGCTCTGATAAATTTTGACCATTTGCTGCTTCTAGAAACTGTTCAGCAGACTTGCTGCTACTGATACGTTGTTTTGAAAAACTATCTTTGCTTTTTGTAATTTGATCCTTAAAAATCTCTTTTGTCTGTCCATACTATGATTTTTAGATTTGATTTCCTAACATGCACTTTTCCATTTTCTTCAGCTGAGTGCAGCTTCCCATTCTTGATTTCTTGGATTTGTTGGAAGCTTGAATGTAGTTTCCAGTGTAATTTGTTATTAATCTTCCTTTCTTTCACAAGTAGAATGAAATGGTTAACAATATTAATGTGTGAATTATCTCTGCAAGGCACTTATATCACTTCCATGCTGAAGGATTTCAATGCCCTCCCCCACGCACACTCTCTGGAGACTCAGTTAAGCCCACCAGCATGGGCTTCAGTATGTTTCTAAAGCATTGCTGCCTGAAGTCAGTATCTCTGTAGCTGCAGTGCTAGTAGTACTTGAGCTGGGTAGATTGAAGCTTGGTATAGAGTGTTTTGCAGTCACCTCTCCTGCCAGGAGTCCAAAATATGTCATGTTGGGTGGGCATTAATTTCCAAGGCAAATAGGGCATTCATAGTTCCTTTCATGCATATACTGGTGTCTGGGCATGTTTTCTGCCAAATACCCTTGCATGTTCTGAAATCAATATGCCATGAAAGCAACTGCATGAAGGCACTATTCATTAATGTGCCACATTTATTTTGCTTTTAATATGCCCAGTAGTACTACTGACATCAGTAAAGCATTTGTAAATAAAATATCTCTTTAAGAGTTGATCCTGCATGCTAGTTCCCTATCTTGGAAATAATGGGAAGGAAAGATGTAGGGTACTACACACTGTGATGATCATATAGATGGCTTATTCTTAAATTCTGAGAAGGTCAGTCTTTAAGAAAATCTTTGCCAGGGAGTGCAAGTGTAATGATATGTGGCTGAAGGGAGGAAAGGTCATCTTTCTATAAAAGAAAGTTTGGCTGGCAGGAAGTGTACTTGAATTTGGACTGAGAGCTAGTTAATAAAAAGAAAGGTTGTTGTTTTCTTTTTTGTTGTTGTTATTGCTGTTTTTTTAAAAAAAAAGGAAGAACAGGTTTTATTAACAAAATAAAGGTAGGCCAAGTATTGAGCTTCTCTGAATGGGATACTCTCAGTGCACGTATTTAAGGTTTGCTCCATTCACCACTAGAACTAGCAACTGCCTTTTAGATACAATGTTCTGGCAAATGTCATAACATCTTTCTGATGAGGTACCCTGGTGCATACCAAGGCCGTGGAAGCCTGGACTACATAAGCCAGGTTCTGACCTCACACCATTCAAACCACTTGCAGCATTTAAGCTTCAGATTTGTATGCTAAACACAGGGAATATATCTGCATAGTTAAATATGCTTCAGGTGCAATAAGGCCTTACTTTGCAAAGAAATGTATAGAAAGTTATTCTCTCAAGCTCAACTTTGGCAACAAGAAACCTCTCTTTGAATATATTTAGCATTAGAATCTTGCAATATTGAACAAGGTATTTGCGATAAATTCTGTCTAGCACTTGTATCAATTGCTTTTTAAAAGGTTAAAAAATTCTCACTGCCTAAATGTGGCTTTGGTAGTCCTGGTTTTGCACTGGCATTGATGTCTTTCCATTTTATAGTAACTATATTTGTTAGGCTATGTATCAGTCTTTATCACTTCTGCCTATTCATTTCATTTTCACTTTTACATGTAAAAGACTATTAGAGTTTGAAGAAATCTCTAATATATTATTTAGCTTCATTTAACTGTAACAAAAGTAATTACTCCACTGTAGACAATCTCTAATCTGTGAATATCCCTATCAAGGATATTATTAGGATGTTAACTATTATGTATGACACCTTTTTCGTAATGCTATATACTGCTATTATTTCACTGTACCTTTTCATGGATCCATGACTAGGTGTATACGGATGTTTGTATATCTGGGCTTATATTTTCTTCTGCACAAACAGGATGTAATTTCATATTTACTATATTTTTAAACTATTTTTTCCCACTTCAGTCACTTCTAGTCTAGTCTTCCAGCTACAATGCTAGTTTGTGATTCCATTTGACCTTGTATATAGCTTCTATTCTTTATAAGCCACCGTGTCCTCCTTACACCGTTAAAATTTGGTTCACCTACTTGCAAAATGCATTCATTTCTCATAGTTTATGATTTGTAGGCCAAACATTGAGTATGTAGTAAGAAATGGAAATAATTCTTGCTTTGGATGGATATTCTTTTTAAATTTCATTCTTTTAATCTCTTTTTCTGCAGGCCTCTTACATATTTATATACAATAATCAAGTATTTTTTTTTGAAATGTAAAAGAATCTCAAAAAACTTTGGAATGGTTTCCTTCTGCATTAAGTTGTCTGGAACAGTCGTCCCTTGTGTTCTACTCAGCCAGGGTCTTTCTCAGGTCTGAAAGGCAGAGCTTTGATACTCTTTGTTTGTTACATCTGGAGTATCTCTCTGTCCTTGCATCCGTAGATCAGTAGCAGAATATCAATGTTGAGATCTGTGATGTAAAAGTCAGAGAAAAATTTTCACTAAAAGCTAGTACTAAAGCTACTAGAGCTGTAGAAAGTTTCCATTGATTTATATTAATAATATACCTGCATGGGGAATTAAGCTGTTAACTTGTCAGCTTAATATGAAACATTTTCAGCAATTTGAGTCCTGTCCCTTTCCCATAAAAGGCATAATAGAAGTAACTTGAGTTAAGGACCTTTCTTAAGTTGGTTCCACCACAATAGTTCTAGTTCTGTACCCTTTTCCATGAGTTAAAAGGTTTTATGAATCTGAGGTTCTCCACAATCACATTCATCATAATACAAGCAAGCACAGGATTGATCCCAATTCAGGGAGAGAAAGTCAGACAGGTTATGCTTATGCTTGTTCCTCTATTGGAAATATAGAAGAGGTTGATTGCACTTTTGTTTTCTAAAATTCACCAAAATTTCTGTTAAACACTGAATTAAGGGTTGTTTGGAGCATTCACACAAAACAGAAAAAGTATTGTGTATTTCAGAAAATGGTAAATTCTATTACTGGGCTGAAAAAGAGCTTGTGTGAACATTGCCTTGGCTGGCAGTACCTCTTCGGGCTGACAGTTCTTCTAGGAGAGAGGGAGCAAGCAACTTCCAACATTGCTGCTCTGTCTCTAAGCTGTGGGGTTAGTTAGTATGCTGCAGCTGTGCAGATTTTCATTTCTGATAAAACTTAGCCTGAGAGGTATTTGCTGATGATTGTCAACAATCAAATGAATTATAGATGATGTTGGTAAACAAAATGCTGCCTTGATGAATGATGAGTTGGCTATACTATGACATGACTGCTAAGTCATTCAAAGCACTGATTAAACCCATTACAGTAAAATAATCACCATCCATTACCTTTAATGTCGTGAACTGACAACCTAGTTAAGGCAGCTGATGGTGTCAGCAAAATGATTTGTTGGTCCACATGTCCAATGACAATAAATCACTTCGATAAATCAATGAACAGTAGCAATAAAACAATATATTTTCATTTTTCTTGACATTCAATTACAGAGTGTGTATACGGACTTATTCTTAAACACTTGGTGATATGGAAAGATTCAGCATCCACCAGCAGCTAATACATATAGTTTTTGAGATCTGTTCTTTTTTTTTTTTTTTTTTTTTTTTTTTTTTTAAAAAATTGTTTTTTT
>CM021767.1:10245229-10397671 GCA_011076525.1 Nettapus auritus
TTTTTTTTTTTTTTTTTTTTTTTTTTTTTTTCCAATCATGATTCTTTGTTTTTTGTTTTTCCCTGCATCTGCTGTTGTGGTACACCACTTGTCTTACACAAATAGATTTTGTCAGGTCTAAAAGGCAGAAGTTTTATATTATTTGTTTTTTTTTTACTGCATCTGAAGAAGTTTCTTCTAAAGGAGGTTTTATAATTATAGTATTTGTTTTCAAAACTTCACTGATAATGGTAGCACTCTACATTTTTCTCCTTGCTCGTAATGCCTTTAGGCAAATGAAAATATAATTTGGCATATAGGTTAGGTGAAAATTGAACTTGAAAAGCATTTGGTCTTCCAGAACTGAGTCCAGGCTTTTGTGTTGCTTGTTGGTGAGACCGCTAAAGCCTAACCCAGACAGCAACCAATATTCTTCTCACTGTGCAGCCATCACTGGGGTGATGCCAAACACTATTCCGGGAAGGCAGACAAAGATTCTTGGGAGTGTCAGATTTTATTTTAGAAGTTTATATCTCTATCTACCTATTTCTCTGTTTCTTCATACATATGTGTATGATAGTCAAATTTTGGATATACTTTGAACATAGGTCAAAGTACCAATTCCCTGGAGGTCAGTTATATGCTCCTTGGAAATTATGAAGGGCAAGACCTCTCCTGAATACTTGAAATTATTAAGTAGTTTTATTCGGTAAAGCAATCTGCATGTCAGCTAAACATTGATGAGGCTAAAATCCTTATTTATTTATTTAAAATAAAGAAAAGGTTTAGAGTATGAAAATTATTTTTTTCTTCATACCTTCCTCCTCCACCACAACCATGAACACACTCACTGCCAGACTCTTAAGATACCTTGGGGAATTCAGAGGACATAATTTCTTGCTGTAATTCAGAGAAACACCAGGTTTCTGGTGAGAAGACATGGATGCAAAACCAGATGGCTTTATATCCTCTCTACTGAGCTTTCTTATCATATATGTGTCTCTACATGATCAGATTTGATTTGTCTGTGTTACACTTGCATTGCGCCAGCAGAAACAAAATAGGAAGTTCTCAAGATATATATCAGCTCTTAGATTACTAACCATCTTTTACTGATCAAAGTCTGAAAACCATGGCTGGTATGCCTTTCTGTACTGCTGTCCTGGAAAGTTCTCCCAGATGAGCATGTGGGCCTCTACATTGTCTCACTGTCAGTTACTGTGCAGTACACCAAAAACTGAAAATAAGATTCAGTTCTGATTTGCTTTTGGACCTGGCTCAGTTCAAGGTAACAGTTTTACATGGGATGTATTTCTTTGAGCATCTGCTGAAAACAGAAAGACCATCACAGAGGTGAAACTTTTTTGATGTGGCTACATTGTATGGCATGTGAAAGATTTTCTCATTTCTTTTTAAAAATTGATATGTCAGTAGAGAATGATTTGGTCTTGCTGGACACAGTGGCAGTTAAAACAATAGAAGCTGAATGTCACTAAGGGTTGGTTAAAATGAACTGTTTGACTATAATTTCTTTAAGTTTTATTTAGATTAGAATATAGAAAATGTAAGCACTCGGTATGCGTTATGTAGCAGACACCAGAATGTGTCATGATGTGTTCCATTTTTTGATGGGAGTGAACTATGATGGAGACCCTGCATTGACTTTGGAGGAGAAATAAGTTGTTGGTACTTATTCCAGAAGTAATATCTGCAGTAAACACTTCTGAAATTACAACTTTCAGAAGACTTTGGGATATTTTCTGTGTAAGGTTTATTAAAAGATTGCTTGAGATAACTGTCCTCAATTTGGTTCTGGAAGACCTCAGGAACTGCTCAGAAAAGAAGGAGTAAAGCAGACTACTGTCCTGTATTGAATGGTCTGTCTGTAAGATCTGTAAAACAGTTAAAATGACACTATAAGAGAGAAATGAAGGTAATGTTCATAGGGATTTTTGTTGGGGAAAAAAAATTAAAAAACTTTTTTTTCAGAGTTTATATTAAATGTAGGGGATTATTTGTGTTATCATCAGCAAGAGATAGTTTCTTTTATATTAATAATGATTGATTTAGCTGATTCATATCCCAGGCTCCCAACTCACCATGTCTGTATGTTCAACTTACTGATCTTTTCTATGAACTGCTTGGCACGCCCGTGCCTTTCCTGGCAAAGCAGAGTGCCTAGATGGTTTTTTTGTTGTTGTTTGTTTGTTTTGTTTTGTTTTGTTTTTCCCACCATGTATGCTCTCACCTAGAAACTCACTTCTCTGGGCTCTGTTGTAGCTGGCTTGTACTTCATCTAACTTTAAATTTTGATTTCCACCTAGGGCTTTTCTGGTTCAGCGTGTGGTCCTTAGGCTTCTCAGTTTTCTGACTTCAGCCCGGTTTGATGCACACTATGGAGTTCACATTGCAAATCAGTCAGTGTTCCCTCACTGTGCCGCTCCTGCTTTTGAAAGCAGAGAAGGGGAACAGGCTCCCCACTGGTCCTCTCTTCTGCTGCCTAAAGCTTGGACCAAAACTTGTGGGAGAACTGGCACAGGTATCCCTTCATCACAGCCTCACCTGACATGCAACAACAGTGGTCACCAGCAAGGTGGTCTAATTTGAGTCATGGCTGAATTCACACAATTCTGTAATGCATAGAGGTGAGCACAACTCTTCAGAGTCCACACCAGAGAGGTTTTATACTGTTCAATGTAATTTGATTTCCTCAGCTCCAGAAGGCAGTTGAATGGAATTTCTTTTTAATCTGAAACAGCTTGGCCATCTCTAAATTTTACTGAGATACGTGGTCTTCCAGTTCATATAGACAAAGCCTGTTTAATAGGCAGTCTGCCCATAAGGAGCAATAGCATCTATGGAGCGTTTTCCAGCAAATGCTGTTCCATACCTTACTAACACTGCAAAACGCAGTAAGAAATGGGTGATGCACAGCAGATGCACTTTTTTTTTTTTTCACTAAGATTATATCTTAGATTGACTGTGAACATATAATCCTCAAACCTTTAGACATAAGCTGTTGACCAAGGCTGAGATTAGGAGTGGATTCAACTGCACTTAACCTCTCACCTCTTTGGTTCAAGGAGTTTAGAAAGTAATTGGGGTCCACTCTGAACCTCATGACTCAAAAGGACCCTGTCCTATATGCAGTAAATAATCAAGTGTACCTTGCCATCTCAAATCTTGTTATTTATAATTAAGTTTTGTTAGATCACTACATTATATCAGTAAATATGTTGCTGCTTCTGTCTTGTGAGTGAAGTGTATAATTTCAACAAAAACAAGTAGAAATGAGGAGGCCCTATTACTGATACTCTGTGGTTTTTCTTCACTCAAGAAAAATGAATATATTAACCTTTTTAAAATACTGTCTATTAAACCCATGCATTGAAATAGTTAAGTATATAAGCTCCATCCCAACAAATATTTATTTCTTAATAAAACTGGCTCTGCAGCATATCTTTGCCATCTCTATCTACATTTGTGTAGAAACCTTGACAACTATGTTTGCTTCCTTCCAAAGCTGCTATAGAATTTTGGAAGGTGTCTTAATTTGCTAATAGCACAAATACTGAAATTTCACCTCAGATTCATTCCTTTTGTACCTTAGCCAAGTTTATTTGAATTAGGGGTTCTACTTTGCTTCCCAAAGTAATTCTGATCTTTCTCATGGCTGCAGGAAATGAAAAAAATGACAGACTGAGACTGCACAATTCCTGTCATCCTGCTCAAAAGATGTAATAACCCATGGTGATCCCTGCAATGCACCACACAGTATTCTTGCATGTGGCTCTGAGAAGACTGGACAGATTTTGCTCATTATGTCAAGTGCAATTTGAAGTCATGCTCCAAATCTGAGAATATTACAGAGAAAAAAAAAAAAAAATGCAAGTACTGCGAGCAGAGGGAGAGAGAATAAAAAAAATATATAAGGTGGTACACAGCATCTGAGTTTTATAGAACAGTTTTCTTGCAAGGGACCTTAAAGATCATCTGGTTCTGCCCACCCTGCCATGGGAAGTGACACTTCCCACCAGACCAGGTTGCTTAAAGCCCCATCCAGCCAGGCCTTGAACACCTCCAGGGATGGGGCATCCACAGCTTCTCTGGGCAACCTGTGCCAGTGCCTCACCACCCTCTGAGTAAAGAGTTTCTTCCTTATATCTAATCTAAATCTTCCTCTTTTTGTTTAAAACCATTATTACTTGTCTTATCACTACACTCCTCAATAATGAGTCTATCTCCAGCTTTCTTGTAGGCCCCCCTTAGGTACTGGAAGGCTGGTATAAGGTCTCCCCAGAGCCTTCTCTTCTCCAGGCTGAACAACCCCAACTCCCTCAGTCTTTCTTCATAGGAGAGGTGCTCTAGCCCCCTTAACATCCTCGTGGTCCTCATCTGGACTTGCACTAATAGGTCCATGTCCTTCTGATTTTGGGGACCCCTGAGCTGAATGCAGAACTCCAGGTGGGGTCTCACAAGAGTGGAGCAGATGTATAGAATCACCTCCCTTGCCCTGCTGGCCACGCTTCTTTTGATGCAGCCCAGGGTACAGCTGGCTTTCTGGGCTGCAAACACACACTGTCCGCTCACATTGAGCTTCTCATCAACCAACACCCCCAGTCCTTCTCCTCAGAGCTGCTCTCAATCCATTCTCAACCCAGCCTGTATTTGTGCTTGGGATTGCCCTGACACAGGTGCAGGTCCTTTCATTTGGCCTTGAACTTCATGAGGTTTGCACAGGCCCACCTCTCGGGCCTGTACAGGTTCCTCTGGATGGCATCCCTTCCCTCCAATATGTTTTAGCTAGAATTCTTTTTCTGGTCACGTTGTGTCTCCTCATGGGTCACAGCCACCATCAAAGAAACAATGTGTGTGCAGTAACTTGTGATACAGCCGGCAGGCATCAGTACCTCTGGACCTGGGCTAGCAGGGGCACTGATTTACTGATACAACCTCTTCTCCTCCAAAAAAGTGCATCTCCACTGACTAGGGCAAAGACCAGTATAAGGGCAGTAAGTGGAGAGGAACGTGAAAAAGGAAGAGTACAAGCAGATCCAAATTTTAAAATTTTTGCTTTTCTTTTGTCTTTGACTCCTGCCCTAGAGCAAATGCAGCACACTACTAAATAGTATCTTGTCACAAAGACCAAAGCAATGATTATGCTGTGACCAGTTAGTAAGGTAATTTTATTTCACACTTGTCTATTAAGGTATTGTAAGAAAACACACTGCAAGGATAATCATTCAGGAAGAGAATGAGAGGTCTTTTAACTGTCCTGTTAGTTTATTTATTTTAATATCTTGCCATTGAAACTACCAAAATGCTGTAATGCAGTCCTATAATAACAACAACAACTACAGCAGCAATGATAATAATATAATAATAATAATGACTTTCTCTTTGTTAGAAATGCTTTCTGTCTCACTGCTCCCCAGCAGTTTATCAAAAATTATCTATTTTCTCAGCTCAGCATACGGTGTTTGAAAACTGTTTTTTTTGGGTTTGTTTGCTTTTTGTTTGTTTGTTTTGGTTTTGTTTTGTTTTTTTGTTTGTTTGTTTGGTAGAGGGTGGAATGGAAGGAGGTAAGCAGCTATTAAAAGCATTCTTCCCATGATTTGCTGAAAAATAAAGTAAAACTTAGATTTCATCAGTAAATTCACTCTTTTGATTAAAAGGTAAAAGTTGATCACTTTATTTCCTTCTAAGGCTCCCCCTCTTGGCAGTAATCCAAATTCATGCCTTCATTTCTCCCATAATTTATTCAGGACTGGTAATTTGGCACATACAGAGAATCCTGTCAGAAAATTTGCATTTGAATTTTGAATTGGTAAATTGGAAAGATTTACCAAAACATTGGCAAGATTCAGAAGAAATTAATGATCAAGGGAAAATACAGGGATAACAAAAGCAATATATGCACATGAATATATTTACATATTATCTTGCCTAATGTTCTCCACAACAGCTTTACTATTGGAACTGCGTTGGAGTATCTTTGTTAACGTAACCTAAGGCCACATTTATCTTTCTCACAGATATAGCCAATTGGTCGCCCTTCGTCTAAGAATTATACATTCCGTTCTTGTTACCTGCTATAGGCCTGGGAGCTAGACACTCTTTACTCTAAATGGAGATTAAGGATGGAAAAGAGTATAGTTTCAGAACATATATTGAGTGAGCTCTCTGAAAAACAGTCTCCAGCAAATCTCACTGTATCTGCATCAGATGATTGTGACATCTGCTGATTACTTGTAGCTGTAGTGCTAGAACAATGTGACTTGGGCACTTCCGACTAGTACTTCTTGCACCACTGGAGAGCTTTGTGTTTGGGACTTTATTTTCATCAGTAAGTTAATAAACCAGTACAGCTGAGGCTTGGATGCAATTTCCTGCTGAGCCATCCTTAAATCTGGTTGGTAACTTTTAGTAGGGGGACACTTATTTGACATCTTCAACTACTGAAATTAATTTACCAGAGCCTGGAGCCTGTCTTCACTCTGGTTCAGTCTTTGGAAAAATTATTTCTTTGATAGAGCCTAATGAACAGTTGTTACACGTGTGGGAAGAAACAGACTGAAAAAAATATCCCTATCTTTTTATTTTACCTGGGGGAAGAATTTCATACGGCAAGACTCTCAAGTGGTAGAATAGATAATAGTTCTGTGGCATTGTGTTGCCTTGTTATGTATCTCCATGGGAGGCGGTGCCCCCTCAGTTGAAAAAATGCTGCTTTCCACAGGCTAATGAAGAAACTCTTTCAAAATGTGTTCCCCCAGCACTTGGGAGAAAAAAAAAAAAAAAAAAAGGTCACAAATTGAATATATTTTTAGTGTTTGTAAAGTGAAAGGGAATAAAAGGGTTTGTTCCTGAGATATAAGACTTTAATTTTTTTTATCTTCTATTTTGATATCCCTAGGAAGGGATCTGATTTCTTTTGTAGGAAAAAGGTTATGATTGGTAGAACATTATCTCAGTTTAAAGAAATGCACCAGTATATTCCCTATCCTTGCATTAACCAGAAAACAACAACAACAACAAAATCTTATTTTCCCTGACATCTAATTTCTTTGTGAATTACAATATTTATGTTATTGTGTCATTTCTTACTCATCATTCCTTGCATAGCCTTGTTCAGCTGAAACCTATTTGAAATGGCATAAAGCACAAGGGATCTTGCTCCAAATGTTTGTTTATACCAGGAGCCACATTGTCTGTCTCAACTCACCCAATTTACGTTTTCTCCTTTCTGGTGGTCATTCTGTCATATCGCACCAACAGCAATGAGACGCAAACAGTCAAAGCAAAAGGCTCCCAAATCAAGCACAAGTCCTCTTCTAATTTAATTAATATATTTTCTTCCAAGATACCTGGCAAATATTTGCTAACGCTAGCAAGGAGAATAAATTTTGATTAGGAAAACCAGTCATGTCCAGACTGACATGCAGTGGATGTGGACCAGAAAAATGATACACAGATGGGGACTCCATATCCAGCAGGTTTCTTTGGTGTCCCAAATTTCTACCACATTTTATGATCATGAATTGTATCAGCACAATGGAAAGCTGATTTGCTCTATCCTACTCTGTTACTATTTTAGTAATAAGAGAAATTTTCTAGTAATCAATTAAAGGTACTCATGGCAGGAAAGAAGCATAATCATTGAAGAAAGGATCTTTTTAAAGTAGATAACATTGATTATTCTTTACCTGTTTTGCTCTGCTGTTTAAATGACACATTGAGCTCTAAGGAACAGTGCAAAATACAGGAGGCTGCAATTTGGTAAACTTGTTAAAAGCAAATCTGTAGTGTGCGAACATAAAATGCTATATAAAGCCAAAGTTAAAAGGATTTTAATTCAAACACGCATTCACGAAGGACACTCATGAGTATTCTGATTTAAGGAATTTATCTGGCTGTCTTTAAAGATAACTGCAGGTTCATGAACTATCATGATAAGACCAGAATGAGCTCAGTTCTGCTTCAGAAATTGCAAATGTGATAGCAAACTGGCATAGTCATTTTAGCTTGCACTTACCGAATTATGGATATATGTTATGTCTTTATCTTTTTCCTTTTTTAAAAAAGTTTTGCAGCCTCTGTTACCTAAGTAAATCAGTAAAGTACTCTTGTCATCCTCCTGTAACTCCATACTAGATCCCACATTCTTTTGTGATTTAATTATTCCTATTATTTAATAATTTTATGAAAAGCCTTATTTGTTTTTAGTGTATACAGTCCCTGCAGTTATTAATCAACTAAGAAATACCAAAAATGAATAAATGAAATGAAAAAGAGCAAAGAAATCTGCAAGTATAATGTTAATGTGAGGCAGTCAAATAGCCAATGAGTGCTAGAAGACACTTGATTTTGAATTGACACTAAATATTAAAACAATGCTTTTAACTCTCTGAAAACCTACTAAGAGTACATCCTTTTCCATTATAAAAGGGATTTAGTACTGGTGAAAGATGTACTGCAAAATGACACTGTCTTTTTGCGAGATGGATGTATAGTATCAGCAGTGAGCACTCCCACACTGTTTAGGTGTCAAATGGTCTGTAGGATTGTAAAATTAAACCAGTTGTTTGGGAAGAAATCTGTTTGTAGAGGTTTCACAAATGTAGTAAGTCAGCCTGGAAATGGCTGTGAGGCCTTTTCTGGTGTCTCAGGAAACTTTTGCAGCAAATTGTTGCAACACTCTCTTTACTATGCTACATCTTCGCTTATAAAAATCTGTGTGATTTTTTTAGGGGTCATTCCTTGTCTCACCCTGAATTGCTTAGATCCAGAATTGTAGTCTCTAGGCCTCACTATGGCCTTTTCACAGCCTTTTCTGGCACACAATAACATCACAGTATCTCTTAAGCATGTGAAGGCAGGAGGTAAACTACACACTTCCATACAATAACTAGGCGGGGACGCTGCCTCCAGTGCTTCTCTGAGTTCATAGCTGCCCCAAACAGACCAGTCCTATTGCAGTTTACCTTTTGCCATTGCTTTGAGCAGCTATTTGGACCCAGACCTGATCTTTGTGCACAGTGTCTCCCTGTCTCCCTGTCAATGACACATTTGTAGCAAGCTGTTTGCTTTGCATGGTACTTCTATAAGCTAATGTAAACTCTAAACAGGATCATATTTTATTTTGTGCAGTCTGTAGCAACAGCCTGCTCTTTCCAGTCGGCCTCAGAAGACATATTTCCTATCACCTGCAGTTGGTAACACTTGCCCAGTCGAAAATTGCTGCTTATCATTGTTGTTTTTATCGTATTTTATCTGGCTCCACAACCCAGCTGGAATCAAAACAGTCATTCATTTCATGGTATAGCTTCAGATATGGCACCTGAATGATAGGTGACTGATTTCAGCTGTGCACACGCTTGCTTTTACTGAAATTACATTGCAGGCATCTTCCTCCAAACTGAAGCCCTCTGCATTTTGGTGTGTATGTGCACTGCTTATGACTTTCTTCCTGGAATAGGTGCAATGCTGAGGATTACAGATTACTCCATTTCACATCCTCCTTACGCCTTTTCCTCTCTTCTTCATGGTAGTCTTTCGCTTAAACCTACTTTGTGGTGTTTTGTTTGTTTGTTTGTTTGTTTCTCCAAACTGAGTTTTTGCCTTTTTCTCTAATCAGTCAGGTAGCTTTAGTGAGGTGGAAATACTTGGAGGTGTTTCCCTGTGGGGGGAAAGCATTCTCTATAGGCAAACTCTGCTGTAGAGTGCATTGGGAGTCCTTAAGTCTCCAAAACTGCAGGTAGATGAGAAAGTTTTCAGTTCTGAAGCTTAAACGTCCTGATGCTTAGTTTTGTGTAAGAACATGGCTGATCTTTTCTTAGTTTGTTTGGGATGACAGTACTTAATCAATGCTCCTATTGAATGCCAACTGTTTCAGATATTGTTCTTGGCTGTGGTGTTTATCTCACTTTGCCTTCTTTTTTTCCCAAAGAGAGAGCTAGCCCTGCATTTTCAGTTCTTTTTCTTTTAGCAGCCATCTCTAGTTCTCTGTATGGACTTTGTTTTCCCTGAATTTATGTTTGTGCCAAATTCTTTGTTAGAAATCCAGCATGGCCAATGGTCTGAGTCACTCTGTGCTTATCATTTTCTCTTCCTTGCTGTGTATCTCACTAGAATGCCTCCACTAAATTTCACATACCACATGTTGGCTCATAAAGCAAGAGGGTTTCATGCTGGTAAATGTAAGTTGCTCTTTATTTAGAGGATTACTTTAGAGGTGCTGCAAATGCACCATAAACTCTGTCTGCAATAGAGAGGCTAAAGTGATGTTTTTTCCTTCAAACTCTTCCTCCTTGTGCATTTTACACACTTCAGGTTTTAATAGGGAGAATGTCTCTGGGGCAGAAACTGTTGTTTTGCCTCTATTTTCTTATAGTATTTAGTACTAAGCAGACAGCATGCTTACTGTTTCTTAGAAAGGCTGTTCACTATGCACCTGGACGACAGTTTAAAACTATGCCAGAGAGGCAATCCACCTGATGAATACCACATCACTTCAAGGGTGCTCCAAGAGTTGTATGATTGTCACATACAGATTTCTGAGATCTGTTTTTCTGTTCTGGGAAAAATTAATCTCTCTTTTCCCATTTGTCCACTTCCTTGTAAGTAATACAAAATGTCTCTAAGTGCTTCTTCCCAGTTTAATGAAAGGAAACATCTTTGTAACAGCACTAGGCTTTTAAAAAAAAAATGTTTGGTGAGAGGGCATCTGAGATGCTGGACTTGCTCTAGCAAACCTGGGTTCTGGCCCTAGATCTGCTGCAGATTTTCAGTGACCTCGTCCAAGACATGTGTACTCAGAACATGTTAGATCTCCTATGTAAAGCAACACCTAGGCACCCTTTTCTGACTTAATGGGTAATTTTTTTTATTTATTTATTATTATTTTTTTTTAATAGGTGTTATTCTTTGACTGGCACCTAAAACGATGTGGTCCTCTTCTAGTCTAAACTGGTGAAATCTCAATATTGTCCCCTCCAGCTTTGTATAAACTGTGCAGAGACTGAAAAATAACTGCCCAGACTGAAGATGGAATATGTTTTTCAGATGGAGTTGGAGCTTGATAGAACTCAGGGGACTGAACTTGCCCCAAGGAGAGATTTTGCTGTGCAAAAAAAAATGATGATTGCTCATTTGACCTTGTTTCTTTTGTGCACATCAGTACAGTTCTCAGCTTCAAAGCTGCATACTGAAAATCTAAAACAGTATTTGAAAAATGTAGTTATGATATACCAGAGAATGTAACCAAGCTATTGAGATCCACAGGCCCAAAATGGATAACTTTTATGTAATGATTTTTTAAGTCACAAGTTTCAAGGATGCATCTAATACATTTAACTGCAATATTTACATTATTTATGCAATGCAGTGTTTACTGATCTTGGAACATCAGAAAATTAGTTTCAGAAAAACAAAAATGTTCTTTTATGCTGAGCTTGTAACTTAGAAGCACTTTTCTTCCCCTCTTAAGGCATAGAAGTTAAGAAGCATGCAGATACAGAGTTATGTAGAAAGTCTATGATAAACTCATTACTTTATTTGTTTTACTTATTACTATTATTTATCAGTAACCAAAGCCAAACAGGATTGAAAGGGAGGAACACAAGATATCACGGCTGGGCACTGCTAATATTTGAACTTTAAAAGGGGTCTACAAAAAGGACAGACTAGATGTTGACTTTTTTACTACACTTCTGTACATTTTGTGTTCAGCTAAGTTGCCTGCATCTAGTTAAGTTTGCAGTTTTCTGGGTTGCCTGGAGAATTCTTATGCCCTGTTCAACCTTTTATTCTGCTTCTGTTTGTTTGTTCATTTGTTTGACTATTAGAAAACTGTTGATACTGCTGTAGTAGAAAGTAATATATCAACATATAAAAATATAAGTTATTGTGTCAAAGTAGCACAAGTTTTCAAACCTATTTCCAAGCCTGACAAAACACAGGGAGGTGGGGGTAGTCATATGTAAAGAGCTGCTTGGAATTCATCATCTTCAACAACTGAAATCATTATTCCTAATTATGGATAATCAACAAAGAAAAGAATTAAATATGCAGTTTTATTTAACAGAATGCTTTGAAGATGTATGGAATTCTTTGTGAATTATTCATGCCCTTTAAGATAAGAAACTTTGAAACAAAAAAAAAAAGGTAGGGAATTCTGCAGGGATGTGCCAGTTTAGAAACAAAGCAGTGCTCCTGCTATGTGTAAATGCAGCTGAAGTGGGACAGCAATAACATCAGGGAAATAAATAAATAAATAAATAAATCTTTGCTAAAAAGTTCGTAGCAATATAGTCGATCTTTTTCTTCCGAAATTAAATTATTCATTTTTTCCTTCATCAGTTCTAGTTGACATGTATTTATGACTCTGAACTCTTTCTCTAAAACATAAAAGCAACTCACAGAGAAAAAAAGTTACACTTGGGGAAAAAGAATCGAGAAAACCCTGCCACAGTGTAGCCTTCTCCATCTTCTTGCCCCCACCAAACATCTCTGAAATAATCCCTTCAATGACTTTGGCACTGACAAGTAATTAAAAATTTTGCTGCCTCTCTCAGTACTTATTTTTAGGCTGTATTACGTCCAAAATTGAAATAAAAAAGGAAAGGAAGTACTGGAATATTCATTCGACTTGGGGTCACTGGTTGAACAGTAGTGGGTGTATTGTAAACTGTCAGGTGAAGCCTTAGGAGAGACAGGTGACAACTCTGTCACCTTATGCAAACTACCACATGACCCCTGCTGTGGTCTGCACAGATAGAGTAATGTCTGAATTAATTTAAAAAATAATAATAATGTCATGTCTGCAAATAGAGTCCCTAGTTTTGCAGTCCAAACTGAAGGCAATTAGAATTCTTTAGTGCTTAAAATCGATCCTTCTTTTTTGAAGAACTATGACTTTGTGGATTGAACAAATAGTCGCTGGGGTACTTATTGTAGTATATGCTAAACAGTTTGTCATTACTGAGGAGGCCCAACAAATGGAGGCCTTACAGCTTGCTTTCAACTGTGATATTCTAGTATTTGTTTTTCCCTTATTGACAGAGAGTGCATGAGGCAAAGTGTTCTCCAGAACTGATATTTCTGTCTGGTTTTCATGGTGTTTTGATGACTTTTGGATCATCTGCAGCAAACAGATTTCATCTAACATTTTTAATTTCTCTGAAACTTACATGCAAACTGTTTATGATCAGCATCCAGAAGCAGAAATACTTCTGTGAATGTTCATACAAAGAATCAGTTCTGCTTTCTATGTGTGTGCTAGATATCGGCGTATCTCCTCTCACTCCCAAGGATGAAGAGGAGAGGACACCCTGAACTATATAAGTGCCTCATAGGAATGGAAAGGAAACATAATGTGTCTGGTTACATGCTAATGCCAGGACATTTTCACCATCCAGGTTGTAAAAGGACAGTTGGCTGAGAAACTAAACAGAACATAAATGTGTTATTCTTAAAATACCTCTTTACCACTTGTCACCACTTGCTACTTCTTCCCAAAATATGTATATATAAAAAAGTAGTTTGGAGGTAAGGTTCATACAAATGAAACTGTCTGAGCACTAAGCCATTTTTGGAATTACGACAGCGTGTCCTGCACCAGTTCTTTTCCATTTTACATGCATGCAGAGAAGGTCAAGCTGTGAATTAGCAGACAGCTTTGATGGTGCCAAAGACAACAACCTGCTTCAATACATTATCAAATAATAGACTATAAATTATGTACGCACTGAAATGCCAAGCAGCGAACAGCATTTCCACTGCTAAATAGAATCACCGAATTCATTAGAAACTGCTAACCCTGATGATATATTTCTTCTGAGGAGTCTGAACATTAACAGTTTGTCACCAACCTTCCTTTTCTTTCTGTCTCTTTATCAAATGTGCTCATTTTTCATCACATTCCCCCATTATGTGATTCTCCATTGAGCCCTTTCTCTATCATACAGAAGGTGTATTTCAGTCCATGTTCAGATCAATTCCATAACCTGACAGACATCCAAGGCACTAGCCAAGGCAGCTGTAGAGGAACATCAAATAAGAATAAAAATGTTGATTACGCAAAGCTCAGGTGCAAAATGCCCTCAGATTGGTCTGTCATCAGGGAGTTGTTTTTGTGCTGGTTAGCTCCAGACCTTTCACAAGCAGATGATGGAGAGCTGACAAAACCAGAGCTCTGCACACATCATTATATTACCTCCTAGCACAGAGACCTGCAGCCTGTGGGAGATAGGAACCCCAGTTGGCTAGGGCTTCAAGCATCTGTGGTAGTGAGATGGTGTCAAGGGAAATGGAAACTAAAAACATTAAGGATGTAAAAGCCAGATTTTACTAGAAATTAAACTATGGTTTTTATTTTTATCTGTTTATATTTGAATAGAGAAATATTAAAGTAAATAAGATAGAGGGAAAATAATTTTAAAGGGCTTTACATACTTCTTCTTGCATGTTTCTTATAAGTCAGTCTGTATTTCTAGCTTGGTTTCCATTACTTTGTAAATGGCAGCAAATTCTGTCCAGTATCTTCTGGTTCCTGGCAGAGTCTTTCCTGGAGGTGAGCCATTTGCTTCCCATCCTCCAATTTCTTTCAGTCTGTTCTGCAGTCCACCCACTCTGGAATATTTGTCTTTGCTGCTACTGCTGTTCCCTGCATGGTCACAGCCTTCTCTTCCAGAGCATACCCTGATCTTCCCCAAGGAAGACATCATCTCCTCTCCATTCAGAATTTGTCAAGTCAAGTCTCCTTACGAGAGCACAAAGCATAAGTGAAAACACCAGGACAGATGCTCCCGATGAACCTGCTGTGTGGTCTGCACAAGTTTATTTCTGATCCACCAGCATTGACCACCAATGTCACCACCAGTGCCATTGCTTGCAGCATCTGGCATGTAAGTGAACTAGTGTGTGGCAGTGGGCATTACATTTTAGGAAAAATAAGTATAATCCTATGCAAAATATTTTAATTAGACTGAGGAGGAAGGATGTACAGCTGCACTGAACTGCAACTTACCATTCCCAATGGCAAGTTTACAGCGCTTCATTTTCAGAAACTGAAACCACCTCATTAGTGGTTGGATACATTTTTGTGTATCCAAGTCAAAGAAGTTTCTAGAAGCTGAAGCATCCTTAAAAAGGTACACTTTTATATCCAAGCTTATTTGTAGAGAAGTTTGCGAAGTCTGTAGTCAGACAGTATTCTGCTAATGCAGTGGTTATACAAACAGGGACAAGTAGCGTGACATATGGAAAATACCATCATCATTCATTGACAAAATGTTTCATCAACTCAATGGACTATGTATAAATTAAGCTAAAAACAAACAAACAAAAACAAAAGTAAATATTAATGAACAAAATCCATAGTCTAGCATAGCAGTGGGTCCCTGTTCAAGTCTGGCAAATAGCTTGAATATTAGGTGCACAGAAGGAAGGACTCAGAGGTATTTGCAGAGCCCTGTAGGGAAACAGAGTTGTTCTTATACTGTTTTTGTATAGACTGCTATCAGTATATTATTTTGCAGAGCCACTAAAGCTCAGTGAAGTCATTATCAAAGGATAAAAAGAATAAAGTTAAAATATATCAGAAGTACAGGGTATGAGACCTTTGCCTCTGAACATTTTACTTTCTATGCCTTTTTCTTTAAGGGGACTCTGCTGTTCCTAAAAACATCTCTCTTCTTTACATGACTTCAAGCAGCTTTTAAGACAAATTAATTCTTATATTAAAAAAAAAAAAAAAAAGGCTTTTTTTTCCCATTTTATCTGGATAATTTACTAAGTAGAGTAATTTTGTTAAAGCCTCTAAGGCAAAGACAATTTGTGAATTAATTTCTCTACCAGCCTGAGAAAAGAAACCATCAAGAGAGTATTCCATGTCCTGTGGCACTGTGTTTTTGTAAGAAGGCATAAGGTAAGAGACATATATGTTTCATAGCTTGCTCTGATGGTTTGTATGCTCATGATAATTTGCCAGTAATGTTGCTTAAGGCAAGGCTGTGGTAGTTTTGCCTCTTATTTCAGGTGGCCTTGCTTCCTTCTTCAAGGAAACTTGAATCATCAGAGAAACGTGTTTCTTCCCTTGTTTACTTCACAAAACAAGAGACTGGAAGTCTTCTTTCAGTTACAGTTGCTCAAAAGTAGAAAGCTTAAATAAAGGATGAGGAAAAAGAAAATACTTTGAAGTACTTTCTCCAAAACAGGAGATGCCATCCCCTGCCAGTTTAAGCCCCTAACTGAGGAATATTCTCAATCAAGTATCCAAGCTTAAGCATGAGCTGTCATTTTAATGTGCATGAAACAATTCAGATGCATAAAATTAGACAAGTACTTGGCAAGCAATTATTTCAACTCTTAGTAATGAACCACTGTCCTTGCATGAATTTGGAGGCAGTAGGGCTAAATGACTCAAGAGATAACTACTAGAAAATTTCTCTGATTTCTAGAATTATCAGTTTTAGTGTTTAGAATTCTATACAAGACAGTGAGCATATCGGAAAGACTTATGAGGTTTAACTAAATACAGTATTCCAATTAACATAGTAGAATGTCCTCAGCTACAAGTCAGGATTGGCCATTGAAGGATCTCACAAGCCTAAAAATATTGACTGTGTATACTAAAGACCCACTATTCTAAGGACCCACTATTCTGTCTCCAAAATGGATACCTAAAGAAGAGGAAAAGCAGGGAAAACTTATATGATGCCTTCCAATAAAATTCTCTTAGCCTACCATCTACATCTATGGGGATTTCCTAGTTCTCGTCTTTCCAGCTCTTTTAGCAACCCTAAATCATCTGTCTTCCAAGTAATTGTCCAATCTTCCCTTGAAATAGTGTCCACTTTTGCATCCACAATATACTTCAAGAAAGAATTGCACAGTTAAATGAGTCTTTTGGTTTAGCTCCTTCTGAATTAATTTGATGCCCCTCAGGTCTTTGAGCGGAGGAGACAGTAAAAAAGTCACTTCCAGTCCAATTCTTATTTTGTAGATTTGTATGAAATTCTTCTATATCAGTTTTTTTCATAGTCTCTTTACTTTGATTTATGTGTCTCAGCTAGTTTTTTGTCCTGGTATGAATTGTCCCATTTCTACCAAAGCTACTTGACTTCCTTAAAATCCTTTGACTTAGTCAAAAGCCTTTGGGGAATCCAAGGGGGCTGTATCAACTAGATCCTCCTTTTCTGCACATTTGTTGACCATTTCCAAGCATTCCAGAGGATCGGAAAAGCAGGATTCCCCTTTGTAGTTTCTCATACGTCTGGCATTTTCCTGTGTTCTGTAATTTCATCCTTCAGTGTATAGTTTCTGATAATTTGGTCAGTGCTCCTTCATGATTACGGGCTTGTGATTCTCCAGGTCTCCGTGGAACCTTTTCTTTAGGATTGACATTACAACCATTCTTCAGACTGGAGGAAGTTTTAAGTGGATACTTACATATTACCATTAATAACTCAACTTCATAATCCTTAAGTTCTCTTATGCCTCCTTGGCAGCTGCCATTTGGTTCTTCCGATAAGTTACCACTCATCTGGAGCTGAAGTTAACCAGTGTAATTGTATTTTCTACCCTCACAGCCTCTGATTCCTCTCAGCACAAAGTGGGCACTGTCACTGGTCTAGGAGGGCAGTCAGCAACAAAGATGCCTACTAAAAGATATCCTTATTGCTAGAGGGTCTATTGATGTGGTCTGATGTGACCACTTCACTCTCTGAAAAAATCTAATCATTTGATACATCCAAAACATCCAATGATGTTTCTTGGGCTAATCATCCTCTACAAGCCTCTCCCCATCCTCTTCATAGGCAGCAGCATTTAAAAATAAATGTAAGCCAGGTTGAACAATGGACCTTTTTCTGCAGCAAGCCTGGCTTTGTCCCATGCTGTGCCATAGACAGTTCCCTCTGAACCAAGGTGGCAGAAGTAGGCTGATCTGAAAAGCCACATACAGCTGGAGATGTGGAATCTATTGTCTCAACCTTTTGCAGAATGGGGTGGATTTGAATCTTTTAAATGAATCTGGCACTCCAATCTCATCACAGGATCTGAAGACTAAGCAGAAACAATGTTTACTCTTCTGCCTTGTTCTGCAGCCAGAAATATGCCACATTGCCCTCTGACAAATCACTTGGAGACAAAAAAGGAGAAAAGGGATAAAACAGGAGCTGTTTACAGATTCATGGCTTAACTTTGGTGCTGTCACCATATATGGCAGAAACATCACCTTCTCCTACACACATTGGAGAATTCACCCTACAACAGCTGTGGTTTGTCAGTGATGAATACTGGAGTTCGCAGTAGGATGTGAAAGTGTGAATATGGGCCATGATCAACCCTGCAAACTTGTTCCTGCTGGAGCTGGCATACTTTATGACCATAAGTTGTATGACTTTATGGTGCTGTGTCAGATGATGCTAGCTCTAGATTTGGCCAAAATCCAAATCCTGTCTGAGGGTACACTTCAGTTGGATTTCTGTTTCCTCCAAAACTGTAATTTTGTAGACCTTTATGGTGGCTTGTATATCATGGTTGTTAATCATCTTTTTTTCTTTAGGCACAGTTGTGCCTTCTGTTATGCCAGTATGGAAACCACCATGTAGAAGTGAAAGATTTCAGTTTCCTAGAGTTGCTTTTTTTTTTTTTTTTTTTTTTTTTTCTCCAGAATGCCTTGTTTAGTAATTTTCTTTCTCGTTCAGAACTCAGTTTTCTTCCCACAGTTCAACGTCACCATTAGCGTTTGGTAAAATTACTCCAAAGTGTATTTGAATTGATGTATATTAGAGTGACCAGTAGCTTAATGGCTCAACAATAAAATACTTCTTGAATAAGCTCATGGGCAATAATCAACGTAAGAATAGTTCCTCATCTTGTTTGCTGCAGTACCTGAGGTCCCTGCAGGCAGTCATCATTACAAGTTACTTTCATACACTGTTTGGCTAGATAATGCCTTGCAATTAGGTCTTAAGAGTAAGCAATGGAAAGCTCTCAAAAAAAAGTTGATGCTAGAGCTCAGCAACATATCCATATCACCATTCTCCTAGATTTGTTGCCTTTTTAATTTCTCAGTGTTGCTGCTCTGATGCAGAGGCAAGCTCTTTAGTCAGACTGCTTCAGGCCAAATCTTCAGCCATGGTGCTCTGTCATAACTGCACTTAGGTCAAGGGAAGTATGACCTGGCTTCTTGTAACTTACATTCCTTCATACTCCGTAATGTTAGTTCTATCTCTTTGGTACTTTTTCATTTCAATTATTGTCACATTCATCTTCTAGTGGTATAAATAGCATGTCAGCATTAACACAAGGGATCTGTTATTGGAATCTGGTCTGCTTCGTGGTTTTTGCATGGACGATTAAATGTTTATAGGGTCTGTGGGGAATAGCACAGAAACAGCAAACCCTGAAAGTATGGTGAATGTCTGTCCAGTCTGGGAAGATGTCTTCACTGTCCCATATGGTTTCACTGCCATGTGCAGAGTGACCAGACAGCATAAAATAGTCCCCAGCAGAAGCTGCATAGCTGAGCAGATGGAAACTGCTTTCGCCATGCAGGGTAGAAAATAAGCATAACTCGATAAGGACAGCACTGCATGCCCAAGGTTTCACACATTATGGTGGGATGAGGAATCTCTAACAACTGGGAAAGAAAGTTGATTTTCAGCTGTCCTGCATGCAGTAAGAGGGCATCAATATTTTGCCAGGAGTATTCTTTGAAACTACGAAAGCTGCTGTGGTTTGGGAAGGTGCAAAGTAATTTGCTTTGTTTTCAAACAAGCGGAAAAAATCTCCCTGAGGCTGGGAACACAGTGCTTTCTGTCCAAGGGCACACCACACATTATTTTGCAAGCAGAGGCAAAGTCATTTTAGCCACATGCCAGGCCAATCAGAAGTTATATGAGCAAGACTGGTTCATTGGGTTGTTATGTCTGAATAGTTGTCAGCTTTGTCCAAAAGGATGTTTGTTTTTGTTGTTTGTTGTTGCTGTTTTGTTTTGTTGTTGTTGTTTGTTTTTTCTCTTAGCCTGGTGTAACATGATGGGATGTGTCATTAGTGGACAAACTGTATCATATAAACCATTTTGTGTGAGTCAAAAGGATACAGAAAGCTATAGCAAAGGGATAAAAATATGAAATACGCTGGTGGAGCATGGTTTTAAATTCTGCTTTGAATTTACAGTGTTCAATAGATTTATATTTTGGATGAATATTTAACACTCTTCTCCTCTGACCCCTCAGTGAGCCATGTTCCAGCATTATCACAAGGGTGATAGCAGCCTGGAGGCTCTTTCTGAGTGGAAGACATAATCTGTCAAGGTGTTTAGATGGGCATGCTATGGAAATTTTAGCACTTTTTTTTTTTTTTTTTTTTTTTTCCCACATAGGTCAGGATGTTCTGATACACTGGCCAGGTTTTAATTTGGATAACTATACACCTTTGAGGACTTCAAATGTGGCTTGTGTATTTTGGTTGAATTCTTTGAAGAGCACCTAAGTACTATGTAAATATCGTGTAATGAAGATTTAGAGACAAGGGAAAGATCAGGTGTTGACTGGGATGTGAGTGGGAACCTCAGCACATCTCTGCCCTTCTTCAGGCTTCCCAATGGATGTCAGTGAGACTCCATCTACACAGGCAGTCAAATTTTAACTGTACACACAGAGTACAGTGCAAGTACCCAAAGTGTCAGTAGTTAAGCTAGAGGAGACCAGGAGTCATATGTCTGGTTTTGCAGTGTAGTACCCTGAAGCACAGCTTCCTGGCACTTCACTCTGTGAATATGCTTGCAGTGTGCAGACGTGTACCTCCCTGGGATCTGACTTTGGGGACCTCTGCTCTGCTTCCTAGTGGATCCACCCACTTGGCATGGTGGTTTTACCCAGCTGGGCAGCTGAGCTCCACCACAACCACTCTCTCACCTCCCCTCCTCAAAGGGAAAAAGGGTGAAAATATGATGAATAGGGCTCAGGGGTTGAGATAAGGACAGGGAGGTCACTCAACAATTATTATCACGACCAAAACAGACTCAGCATAGGGAGATTAGAGAAATTTATTACCTGTTACTAACAAGCTAGAGCAGTGAGAAACAAAAATAAAAATAAAAAGCACCTTCTCCCCAGCCACCCAAGTGGCACAGGGGAACAAGGAATGGGGGCTGCAGTCAGTTCCTGATGATTTGTCTCTGTCACGGTCACTCTCTGCCCCTGCTCCACATGGGGTTCCTCCCATGGGATGCCAGCCTTCCTGATCTGATCCTGTGGGGGCTGCCCACAGGCAGCAGCTCTTCAAGAACTGCTCCCACACAGCTCCATACCACGGGGTCCATCCCCCAGGAGCAAACTGCTCCAGCACAGGTCCCCCATGGGCAGCAGCTCCCCAAAGACCCCCTGCTCCTGCGTGGGCTCCTCTCCACGGGCTGCATCTCCGGCCCGGGACCTGCTCCTGCGGGGGGCTCTCCATGGACTGCAGCCTCCTCTAGGCCACATCCACCTTCCCCACTGGGGGCTCTTCCACTGGCTGCAGCATGGAGATCTGCTCCATCTGGGACCCATGGGCTGCAGGGAGACAGCCTGCTCCACCAGGGGCTTCTCTAAAGGCTGCAGGGGAACTTGTACGGTGTGCAGAATTTTCCCCTTTCTTAAATCTACTTTCACAGAGGCACAAAGAACATTGCTCGCTGGCTTGGCTCTGGTCAGTGGTGGGTCCCTTTGGAGCTGGCTGAAACTGGCCCTTATCTAACATGGGGCAGCTTCTGGATTCTTCTCACAGAGGCCACCCTTACACCCTCCTGCTACCAAAGCCTTGCCATGCAAACCCAATACACCAGGGTGTAGGTGTGCCATAAATTTCTCTGACCCTAAACTGGATGCATCTGTAAAGTGACACTAGAGCTCTTTCTGTACCCAGAAGTAGGGATAAAAATCTATATTAGAATTGTGTGGTGCTTTATTAACATGATAAAGAAGGCTATAAAAATACCCGAGTGTGATGGAGAAGATTGTTTTTCATCACCTGTAGAATCTCATTAGTCTACCAGCTGTTTCATTCCTTGCATTAAGAGCAACAGCAGGACCTTATTGTTCTCCTCCTCTCACAAAGAAATGTGACTGACCTCCTTACCATGTGCTGAGATCATTTGCAGGCAGATGAAGAATGAGCCTCTCTGCCACCTTCCATGCAATAATCTGCTTCCTGGAAGAAGGGGTGTCAAACAAAAACTACTGCAAGGAAGCATTTATCACTGCATAATCCTAGAGCACCAATTCTATTTTGCTGACGCAGCTGCAACCTGCTCCTTGTTTAGACATGCCCAACTTTCCTTTCAGTGCTCATTTGCTTACATTTAAATGTGAATGTCATTTCTCATTATTTTATATGCTAAGGGACAGATTCTGATTTTTTTTAAGCCATGTTTGGCAGAACCTTGTTTCAAAAATAATTCTATTAGCTTCAGTGGACCTAGGGGAGTACAGCTGAATAGCTGTGGAGAAATCCCAGCAGGAAGAGCAAGGAAAAGTGAAAGAGGAAGACAGCTGCAAGAGATTCAATCACTGTTTAGATTTTAATGTAGCTCTCCATCAGGCATTGATTGAAGTATTTTTTATTTTTTTTAATTATTATTTGCTGTAAAAGCCTCAGCCAGAGTAGGAAGAACCTTGTTTGCCCTTCTAGGGATGCCTTAAAACACAGATGCAATATTCATTCTCACTGTGTCATGTTAAAAAAGACTCCATGATTCTTTGGCTCCTAATTATCACCTCAGGAGTCTTATTTAGCTTACCTGTCATGAAGGTAAGAAGTATACAACATACTGTAACATTCACAAAGTAATTGGGCCACTTTTTAACCTTCCTTTATCAATAGTAATAAACTGCACTAATTGCACAATTCTTTCAATTTTTAGTCCTTTTTCTAAACCTGCTATAGGGATTTGCATCTTCTTTAGAGGCCTTAACAGATGTTAATTTGTATTCTTGTCTTTGTGGTTTGTTTTGTTTTGTCTTGTTTGGTTTTTCTTGTATTAAGTGCCAGAAAAAAAAAAAAAAAAATGTTTCCTAGAAGGATATTTAGTGTCTTTCATGTATCAGTCAGGGCTAAGCTCTTTCTTTTCTCATACAGAGGTGGTTTCTCCTGAGATGTATGAAGTCAAAAAAAAGGAAGGTATACATTGCAGCATGACTTGAAAATAAAAACAAAAGTAGAAAGTTAAGTGACCTATGGTATCTGTCAAGATATTTACATTTCAGGAATCTTTAATATATTTTAGTGTTTGAAATGCTCATCCAGTTTGAAAGAATTTCATCAAATCTAGTTGCTCTGACCAAGCAGGTTGTCAGTGCTGTCCATAGACAGGTCATAAGCATTAGAGGAGTTAAGCAAGTTTTCCCTTTATGGATGTCTCAGCACTTCAGTCCTTGAAATTCCTCATGTGTGTTCTGCCAGGCTGCTCTGTTTCATTATTAGGATATGGTAATTACATTACATATAATGGAGGCATCATTAGGATAACTTTTTTTTTTTTTTTAAATTCATATTATTTCATAATAAATTGTACTTGAAAGTAATAATGAATTGTTGAATTTCAATGAGTAAGACATTAAGGTTTGCATGGTTTTCTGGATGGCAGGCTCATGAACTTGGAAACAGTGGGCAGGAAGCATTGCCAGGCTGTTTTTTCATGGATTAAAGACTAATGGCTGAGAATTATATTGTAACCATGTTCAAAAACATCTGACAATGTAGGTTGGAGGAAAAGTATGAATAGTTGGCCTCTATTTTAAACATCCTGGAGAGATTGTTTTCTGAGCCATAAATAGGATAACAAAAAAAAAAAGTCAGATAGCAAGGGATATCAGGAGATGTCCAGTCCCATCCTCTGCTCAAAGCAAGGTCAGCTGAGAAGTCAGGCCAGGTTGCTCAAGCATCAGGACTTTAAAACCACCAAGGAAGCAGACAGCACAACCTCTCTGTTGACCTGTGCCATTGCTTGAATGTCCTCAGGGCTTGGGGTCCAAGGTTCAGGCCTTTGCATTTGTCCCAGTTGAATTTCACCACATTCTTGTCAGTCTGATTCTCCAGTCTGTCTAAGCTCCTTGGAAACTGGAAACTAGATCCTTAATTCCTGTGGATTTTTAATGAGGTTTAAGTACCCATGTTTTCTGGTGTCTTCCCATTTAACCTGTTCCTCTACAGATAATAACATGAAAAATGGATGGTTGCTATTATTATGGATACGTCTATCTTATGCTAGTTACACAAGGTTTTTCTTGCCTCACACCTCTGGCCTTCAGATACACTTTGCTGATGGTGAAAGGCAACAGAGAAGAATACGTCATGCAAAGTGAGATTCTAGGCAGGCTTCAATGCCTCTTGTGCATTTTGTTCTAGTCAAACCCATTCACAGACCGTGCAAAGGAAAATTACTTGTATAACTGTGCTTTTGCAGACATATGAAGGAAACCTAGCAGATGGGCTGACCTTATTATTGACCGGGGATGAACAGACTCAAGCCTGGGGAGTATTAGGTGGGGTGGCAAGGCCTATTCTTTGGTTTTTGTGCTGCCTCTTGCATAAGACTTCTTTAGTCCTAAAATACATGAGGTGCTTATATCTTTAGACCACTTCTGAAAAAACATGTAGATGAAAGGCTGGGCAGGAACTTGCCCACCATCAAAGCTACAGAAGTATCAGGCAGAGTGAAATAGTCATAATTCCCCTACCCCCTAGATCATAATGCAAGTGAATTCTCACTGCAGGACAGCATCAGCAAAAAGTGTTAGAAAGGGCTGAGACTTCCATGCTGAGAGGAGTGATCCCTAGTTTAAACAGATAGGCAGGACCACTTACATCAGATGCTAATTAGGTTTTAAGGTGGGGCAGGGAGGCAGCAATAACAGGAGGGAAGCAGGAGGCACAGTGCAGTTGGTAATTGCTTTATTATGTATAATGCGGTACAGCATGCAGCTCTGTGGTCTGCAGAGGTGCTATTTAGTAAGGGAATTGGTCACGGTCAAGTTTTGAAGTCAAAGGGCAGACAGTCACAAGACATCTGTGTGAGACTAATTCCATACAGTTTTTAATCCTTTCTTTCTTTATACTAGTATTTCTTCTCTTCTTGAGTGAATGCACTCCCTCTGGTGGCTCATTTACTGTCTCCATTTCATTTCGTTTTCAGTTAAGGCTGTATGGAAGCAACTGGCGAAAAATTGGGAGAGCTATAAGGTTATGCTTTTATTAGGCTAGCTTAATGTTTTATGTTCTCAGCACAGAGGGCACAGATGAAGTTTTGTTACCATAAAAGTCAGTCAAAGAAACTCTTTAAGTCTCAGTTCGGAGTTTTAGAAAACAGGCATACTTTGATTGTGGCACTGGACACACAGGGGATCGCTCCACGTAGTGTGCATGTTGAATTGTTCAAGCTACAGGGGTTATATGCTATTGGAATATACATATTCTTTAGATTTCCAAGAAGTGATTAACATATAATTTCCTGTAACTTGTTAAAATGTGTAAATGTCCTTGATGCATGCACATTTGTTTCTACTGGTGGTCTTTGGAGGTCTTCTGGTTGTGATAGATAGTCTTGTCGCTGTGTTCAGTGGTTGAACCCAGTTCTTACACATGCTCAGGTCATCTCCTTCTTCCTTATCTTATTGTTTCAATTTAGGCATGCATACTAAGCTAAGTCATTTATGTATCCAAGGACCTATGCATACCATGAGTTCCTCACCACTTCTTTTCAGACACATCCTCCAGGCCTGGGTTATCTTGCCCCCCTCCCAGATCCTGAGATACAATTCTGCATGGTCTTACAGGTAACACTGACTAATTAGTAAGGTGGCACCAGAGATGCAAAGTTTCTAGACTTTCTTCTATGTAACTAAACATAGTAAAGGTTTGGCCTATCCATTCATAAAACATTTCAGATTTTTTTCTGTTAGTCTGTCAGGGAGAGAGCCATATGTCCTTCTGATGCCATATCTGTCTAGCCATTCAAATGTCATTTAAAATAGTCTCCATTCATGAAAAAATAAAACTTAAAAACAACAACAAAACCAGTTCAAAAAGAACATTTCTGAGAAGAAGAAGAAAAAAAAATAATAATAATAAAAAAATAATCAGGTAAATGTTTTGTTGGGCTCAGTGACCCACTCTTTTAAAACCCAAGTTGATAATTCACAAAAGGTAAATAAAGGAAGTGTCCAACTCCCTCTTATTATTTTCCTCTTAAGTGTCTGTTAGGTCTCATGCTAGGTTTTTCAGGGCAGAAAATGCCATTTTCTGACCATAGAGTGATAGGAAAATAAATGCCATTACTGCTTGCAAAGCCTACAGGGAAAAAAAAAAAAAAAAAAAAAAAAAGTGCTGGAAACCATCAAAAGAGTGAAAAATCTTCACTCTGAATTATGAACTTCTTTTGGATGTGGTTTGCATGTAATCTGTTCATACAGGCAATTTATTTGCCTGAACATTTTATAGAACAATTATAATTGAGCAAAGCCAATCTTACAGTGGTATTCAGTAATTAAACACTATTCTGAGACTAGGAAATATCATTAGAAAGAGTGTTTACTTAATTAGATATCATGTTGTTTCAAAATGGAGAAACACAAGCAAAAACTGCTGCAAACTTGCTTGCTTGTAGGTTGATGTACTCCAATATGCAGTAAACATTCTGCTGTACAAGAAAACACTGTTTCCACAGCTCCAAAAGTTATATTTAGATGCTGAGTTGACTGTGTCTTTGTACTGCAGTGGAAGGACTTTGAGTCATTTTGGTGTATATGAGGCAAGTTTAGTTAGGACAAGAGGGAAAGAGATGGGATGTTTCCTTTTATTTCTCATTGTATACCCAACAATCCAGGTAACAGGCACCTTGGTCAGAGAGTGGCATCTGCAAAACACCTCAGTTCCTTTGTTTGAGTGCTTGCATAATTAGGCCAATGCTAATTTAGAGGCCAATCCTATTACCAGATTCATTTACAATTGTCTTTAAAAAGAGCTCTCAGTGACCATATAACACTGAATTAACTGTCTATCCCAGAAGTCATCTAATTATGTAATTTACAATTTCATTGTTGAGTTTCTGTCATAATTCACTTGATTGCATGTTTGTTGCTACAGTGCATCAATTTGAGGAAATTTCTGTTTCCTTACTCGGGAAAACAGTTTACACTCTCAAGACCAATTTGCCAGCTGGAGCATAGTTCTTCTACAAAAGGATGCAAAGGCTCTTAGAAATATCTGAAGGCATCATCATCTCTGCATTTATACTTTCACTAGTATGCATGTCAGTGATGACACATCACAATTAACTATCTGCATGAGAGGATAGCAGAGTATGTATCTGGAACATATATATGGAGGCATTAGTTTGATGCAGGACATATGTGACTAGCTTTAAGCAGCTGTCATGGATCTCCTACAACAGGTCCTTTGGGTTTTCAGGCATGTTTGTTCTACCGTGATGCTCAGGAAGGGTTTGTGAGTCCAGCCACCCTAGAAAGAGATCAGGAGATATATCTTGGTGTTGTTTTTCCTCCTTTTCCAGGGTTTTCATCCTGGGAGGAGACGGTGGTATTCCTAAACTGGTAACACAACTGTAAAGGGAGGATCATCACCTGATTAATTAATCCAGGGGGCTTTAGTTACGTGTCTGTATGTCACTTGACAATAGTGAGCAGAAATCTAGAGAGATACCTGGTTCATTAAATTTAATGATAACTGCATATTTCCCTCAGTCTTACCTCCATAGTATTTTGACAGAATCATGGCTTTAGGCATTTTTGTATTATTTAATAATCAGCATCTCAGCTGTTGTAAACAAAAGTGGAGCAGTGTGTACCATACTGATAAAAATGCCTTACCAAACAAAAACAGGAAAGAGCCAACCTCCTTTCAGTTTTTCTTTATTAAACTCATAATTTGTTGCTGGGCCTGACCAGATCTTTTAAAATGTCTGTTTCACTAACTGTTTTAAAATAAAGCACACTTGGCATAGTTTTGAAAGTCATTAATAACTGAAAAGATCCCTGGTGATATTTTTTAATCTCCTGACTTTTGCATATAGAAAAATTGTTACTATGATGTGCAATATATTTTGTAGTTTGATATATCAAACCCAAAGTTAATCGAATTGTTATGTCTTCACATTTGTCCTATTTATTTTGACATTCAGAGAATGTTACCACTTTTTAAATTTTGTCATAAATATTACTATCAATTTCATCAGTATAACATGACCATTTATACTGATGTATTTCAGAATGAAGAGATATGGCTTACATTTATTTGTAAACAAATGAAAATGTGCCCTGTATATTACTGAGGTCTCATTTCTGTGGGTTTTCTTTTTCTTTTCTTGTTTTCTTTTTTTTTTTTTTTTTTCATCTGACTTTCAGTCTGCAGCTGCAGAAAATGAAGATTTGGTATTGAAACAAACAAACAAACAAACAAAACCAGAAAACCTAGTATGCGTTGTCTTCCTGGCATTTGCTTAAATTGTGAAGGGTCTAGTTAGTTCAGCTTTCAGTGGAATGCAGCTTTTTTTTTTTTCTTTTTTTAAACTAAAAGGGAATTTGCTTGACCATAAAATTTACTCCTGCAGTCTTCATCCCATTGAACATGAAGGAAAGTAAAAGTTATGCTGATTTAAAGATCTTGTAGATCTAAGATATTTCAAAGAAAATAATATGTATATAAAAATATATTCCAACCTAGATGATTCTATGTTTCTGTTCTATATATTCTATATTTCATATATGTATATATGTATGAAAAGAACAAGGAAAAAGTCACTTTTTTAAGCAGTCACTCTCATTCTCATGACACTTACAAAGATGTCTTAAAAAATGGACTCTGTATTTTACACATATAGCTAATTTAATGCTCTTACAATTCACTACAAGCCTACCATTGTTAGAAAGAGATTTTCATGATATTTTAATAACTTTTTTTCTATGTAAATACCACTCTTCTCATCCTGAATAGGCTTGGGTGACTGGGGGAAAATAGCAAATATTTGGTAAAATTATGGTAACTGTGAAAACAGCAATTTAATAGCTACTTTTAACAAGATTACAATCTCAACAAGCAATCTGAAGAACTAAGTGTGAATCAATTTCAGCAGTTAACCATGGAAATCCATCTACTGAGTTCACTTAACAGGCAAGCAACTTAACAGCTGTGTGTGTCTGAAACATCCCCTTACAGACTCAAACAAACAAAAACTGTGTATTTCTAAACTCTCATTTCAAGTGTCTTCTAGACAAATCCTGGTTCCAGATGATAGACTGGTGCAGAATGACAGACAGGAAAGAGCTAGCAAGGTCCCTTCCACAAGGATTAATATTTGTAACAAGAAGGATAATTTAACTCAGTCAAAAAGTAAATAGACAAGGACTCAAAGATGGGATTCTGCGTCCAGGCCTTATGATGATATTCTTGAAGCTGGTTTCCTCCTGTTGTGTCTCAAATCTGTTAATTTTCCAGATGATGAAATTAGGTTACTGGTCTCCAGAGACAATTTGGGTTGTGGCATTTTCTCCCTTTGTGTTCCTTTAAAGGTGCCAAGGAAGAAAGGAAAAGAATCAGCAAGTGCATGTGGAATAATCACAGTTAAAAATAAAGGTGTGTTATTTAGCTCTAGCTTTAAGGTTATATAGTTTTTAACCCATCAAATAGATGACATACCTTATACAAATATATACACATATATATATTTACCTAGGAGCAAAACTCTTGGATCCATGAAGGGAAACCCAAATAGTACCTCTCCTTCAATGGCAACAGTACCTCGGCTCTAGGACATGAAAATCCTTTCTTGTCCCTTGTCTTACCAAATAAAACATGCATAATATAATAGCTGAGACAGAAGGCCCCTTTTCCAGCATAGATATGCAGTGCATCAAAAGCACTCTAGGGCCTATGTTTTCAACAGCACTTAAAATAGAAAGTAATATTATAAAATAAATATTACAAAAATATAACTTTATTACGGCAAGCCACCATCACTTCCTTCCATCCCAACAGCAAGTCCATAAAGGATCTCTGGTCATGAAGTGAAACTTGCTTAGAAGGCCTCCCCTAAGAGTCACGTGCTCTGTCTCAGCTTTTAGGGCGGATCTTCAATGCAGGGAGCCTCTCTGAGTTGCATCGTGAGATCTTCGCACTACTTCCTTCTAGATGGAGAATAAGGGCACAGATGTGAAGATAGAGATGTTCTTGGCTCTCACATGTTCGCTGATTCTCCTGGCAAGCTGCTCCAGCTGCCAGCACCACACGTGCCACTGTACAGGCAGGATTTTCATCTGTCAGGAGAGCAAGGTGGTCCAGCTTCCTCGGGACATCCCCACCAATGCCACTGAACTGTAAGTGGGGAGAGGGAAGGGCTATGAGCAGCAGCCTTCTTGCTGGCTTTCAAAATAAACTGCTGCCAAGGACTGGGTTTGTAGGGGTCACTGGGGAAACTTACACCAGCTGTTGGAAAAGCACAGAGCTTCCTCTGACACTCAGTTACAGCTTGATCTCTTCTTCCTCACTCTTATCATATTCACTTTAAAATCTCTGTTAAGAAAAGATGCAATATGCTATAATATAAAATATGGAGTAGATTTTAAACAGAATTCCTTGGTACTGTGACAGCAACTTCAAGTATAAGGTCTAAGCTTTCTTTACAGCGTGCTCTCACATTGTCAAAGCACGTAGTACAACTTGTCTGCCCCAAACAACTTGGTGAGCATTTCTGTCTGTGCTGGAGGAGCTTTCCGAAGGTTTGGGCTTATTTGCCAAGAAGCAGCTTATTGTTTTCTGTTTGGAAATCGTGAAGGCATTAAAGAAAGGGCTGCAATGAGGTTCAGAGAGTGACTCTCCTCTACCAGATGAGCAGCATGACTGAGTTGAAGAGAGTGAACCGTGTAAAGATACAATATTGCACTACTCAAAGATTTTTTTTTTTTATCTTAAAGCTTCTCTTTGTTTTCCATAAAGTAACATGAACAATATTGTATGGCAGCTGTTTTCTGTGTCACTGGAACAGGCAAGCAAGAAAACTCATGCAATGTCAAGTACATAACTGTGCAAGTGACTGTTTTCTTTTTTCTTTTTCTTTTTTTTTTTTAAACAATTTATATTGCCCCTTGCCTACACCCACAGGTGTCTGACATCATTAGGACATAACACAAAAAATGAAAGGAGTCGTCCTTGATAAACTCTTTTGTTAATAACTGAAGTGGCAAGCATGGAGGAAGGATACAAGGAAGAATTATATGTCCCTAGCTGAAAAACATGTCCCTATAAATATGTCCGTATCCTGACCTTACAGACATTGTTAATGTCCCACAGTTTTCCTAGTACGGAAGTTTTGTTTCATTCAGAAGTAGTAGTTGTTATGCTCGCTGTATAAGCAGACTGCGGTGAAAACTTGAGAAAAATGCCTGAATTAACCACATAAGGTCAGTAAAAGTTTAAATCATTCTCTCAAATAGAGGAAAAAATAATCCATCTGTAATTTGGGTCATCTAAATCTTGGGTGAATTGTGCTCCAGGCACACACTGCTAATTTTGTTTAATTTTGCTTTGATTGTTTCTTTAGATTACATAGTTAACGGCTGCCTACCAGGGATTAAAAAAAAAAAAAAAAAAAAAAAAGAGAGAGAAAGAAGCTTTATAATTATTTTTGCAAAGAAGTAGAATTTTAAATCACCAAAAACACCTGCTAGTGAAATGGGGTTTGTTTCCAGCAGATCCTTGTTAACTTCTCTAGGGATTTTTAAGGTTGCTAATTTGCTGGTTCTTGGGCACAACTGTGTGTTCCCTGAGACAGGCTGACTACAGCATTATGCAACTGTAAACAGCAGCTGAATTCTTTCTTCTTGCATTGTTGTAAAATTTGTAGTTTGAATCTTTTGACCTGACTCTCTTCCCATTTACACCAACTTTTGTTTCCTTGGGGCAATTTTTGTCCTGTTAAATCACTATAGCCCTGGGATTAATTTCAGCACAGCTTAAGAATTTGTCCATGGGAGGGGGGGAAAAAAAAAAAAAAAAAAAAAAAAAAAAAAAAGCTGCATTAGCTGAGGACTTTTAAAGTCACAGGTAAACCTTAGATCTTCATTCAAGGTCAAAAGGGTATTCTGGAAAGGTGTCTTCCTAAGCTGAGGACCCAGTGGGTTGTTTCAGCTGACTGAAACAGACTTTACCACTCCAGGTGCTGTTGCAAATGCACTGTTGGTAACAGAGAATAAGATCTCGCCATGTTTCTTCAAAACACCTCAAGGAGTCAAAACGGCTTTAAAACCAGTGTAGCAACGTGAGCATAGATGGCACTGGCATCTAAGGATCCTCTGTAGGACATGAACACAAGGTGCTTTTTTTACTTAAGACCTTGGTCTGTATGTTCTGGATATGGTTTGACATACATGTGTGTCTGTTGTTCAGTATTCTTGGAGGTCTTCACCTTCTATGACAAGGTGGTCTAGACAGCTTTCCTAAGCTACCCTTGTGCCATTTAGATGATGAAAAGGCACATGAAAGCATTGGAGAGAGAACAGCATAAGCCTCAAGCACTTCTGTTTCTTTGTGCTTCTGTTTCTCTACAGATGTTTAAGTTGGGACAGTGTATGTGGCATTACTAAGTACTGTGTTACTTAGTAAAAAAATCTCATTATAAAAATATTGTCCTCACAGAACAACCAGCCGTACGCTGTACAGCGCTGCAAAGTTCACACTCATGATACAAGAGTTGGGGCTCTGCTCCTGACTGGATCAGCACCTGCTTTGGCAAGGGTGGCACAAAGGGAAGAGGGGTTTGATAGAAGTAGGTACTGAAATTACTGTGAGAAATACATATGGCTGTGACTTAAAGCACTGGAGACAATCCATGAGAAAAGGGAGGCAGAAAGCTGAGATGGAAAGCTTAGGATCATTTGTGTCAGTGTGTTAATTATTAATCACCTGGGGGGGGACACGGACAACTAATTATGACAGTTCACTCCTTGAAGATTTAAAACAGTTTTAAGAGCCAGTGTTAAGCTTAGTCCAATCTTATTATTCACTGAGATGTCATTTACTCTTTGGAGTTCTTAACTAGAGAAAGTAACATAAACAAAAATAACTTGTTCTCAGAATAGAAGGGATCCTTCCTAAGACTTAGCAAACTAAGCAGAAACGTATAAATGTCAACTGGGAATACAACTAGAAATGCGAGGAAAAGCTTACTCATCTCTTACAGCACCCTTTCTTGCTTTTGTATTTCTCATCTGAGAAGAGCCTTAAACCACTCTTAGCCCAGGGAAATAGGGAGATGTACACAGCAGTTAGGGGCACCCACGTGGGCAGTAGAATATAACTCTTTGACAAAATAAAGCATCAGTACAAGGCAGTTTTGTAAGGGAATTGAGAGAAGGCTGCTTGGTCCAATTCTACTTGCAGTTAGCAGAGTTATGTGAGAGAAATATTAATATCAGTGTTTTATCTGCATCTTGTAATTGATGCTATTATATATTTAAAAAAAAAAAAAGTATTATGAAATCAAATTTGGTCGTACTGTATTCATTATAAAGAGAAACCATCTCCAACTCATTTAATTTCCTGATTTGCTGCTGCTCGTAAAGGTTACTGTCCCGATGATTAACTCTCCTTAGCTAAAAGTGAAGCAGCCCACAGCAGCAGGGAGATGTGGACCAGTAGATCCCTTCTGCTTTCCTGTTTTGTGTACCGTGGAGATGTTATAAGAAACATCTCTTGAGAATGGAGACTCCTCAAAGAAAGGTGACGAATGTGCCACTCAGATAAATAAAGTTCCCTTGTGAGCAATTGTTTAACATGTTAGCGTGCCAGAGGCTTCAGCAGGGGAATGGTGCCAGTTTTAGAAAAGAGCAACCAAGATGATTGAAATAATTGACAACAGAAATGGTCCATCATTTTGCACCCATTGAAATGCTGCCTGAGAGAGAGGAAAATTGCAGGTAACACAAATAAGGCCTAGGATTGGTCATATGTTGTTTTGTATTTTAAAATACCTTCTCCAGCTTCACTAACCAGATTAGCCATCGACAGAGCAATTTAGATGTATGTTATGCAGAAGGTTTTCTCCCAACTATCTGCAAACTATAAACAGTGGTATTTTTTCTTGCCCTTTGCATAGGTGTTTTTGTACAACTGTTCAAGGATATTTATTTTAGACTATCAAGTCAAGGCTGGGTAGATGTCTGCCCACTAGAACAGTGGCTGCCTTGAAATAGCAAGTTCTTTGTTATGAACTAAATGAGTCAGATGTGCTTCCCCGAGACACAAGCTACAAATGATGTGAACAGTAGCTGCAATGCTGTCATTGACAGCTGCAATTAGAATTTTTTATGCTTTCACACATAAAGTTGAAAGCACATTGAAACCTGCAAGCAATTACAGCTCTTACTCAGGTGTTTATACTGGAGTACTAACCTTAATATAAGACAGGGTGATGAAGACAGGCTAATGAAATTAAGACCCATGAAGCTGTCACATACACATGTTACAGTAGTTAATTATATAGTTAATCAATAAATCCATGCATTATCAGAAAGGGATTAAAATATTTGCAGTGCAGAGCACATTCTGGGTATATTGCATGCTATCTAAGACTTTCTTTTTTCCTTTTTAACCAGCATTGCTTCTGCTATCAGTGCAGAAAAGAAAAAAGTCTGCGGTTAGTGTTAAATTCTTCTCTTTTCAAATTTATGACCAGTTCACACTTTGAAGCAGAAAGCTATAGAACTTGGTGTATGATCACTGGCTATATATTGCCTGAGAGGTCCAATGCTTATGTTGGATTCTGTATTTGACATTTTCACTGGGAGGATAAAAAGAAATAAGCAGAGCATAACAGAGAATAAAGAAAAGCCCAAGGAAGGAAGTGACACTAAAGAAGGATAATAAACTCTGCAGGGCAGATCCTCAACTAGTATAAATCGTCAAGTGTATATCTCTATAGAAACATCCAGTTTCTACAGCTTTAGAAGCATTTTAAGATGGGGCGGTGCACTGTATGCAATACGAGGGGCTTTGTGCTGCAACACACTCTGCTGGATTACTCATTGTACTAGGGTAATAAATATATATGCGTGACTTTCACCTGACTTACAGTGACTGAGATGTATGATCTAGTCTGAAGATGGATTGGTGTGTGCACATATCTTTGAAATGATTCATATTCATGTAATGTATCTTTGAAATGAAAGTGCATTCACTTAAAATATAATGACAAGTATACGACTTGTTAAATCAGTAAGCCCTTTCCAGGGAAACACAGTGAAGGACAAGACTTGATTTTTGTTTTCATAGGGCACTGAGAGGGTAACAAGGTCTTACCCCAGCCTGTGATGCTGGGATCAGCTACTGATTGACTCCTGCTGTACAAATCCTGACTTTTCTAGCTGTCTCTGTCTTGCGCATGCACACAGAAAACAGAGCTGGTTCTCCAAGAGGCATAAACCAGCATCCTATTCTGTTTGGAACATCTCCACTCCCATTGCATTTTTGGAGATGCTTTGCCTATGCAAACAGGTGTCCCTAGGACAGAAGGTGTTTCCGCTCCCCTCCAACCAAACCGATAGCTTCAGTCTTCACTATTTTACTTATTATTCTGAGGCATTTAAGTCATAAACTGTAACTGTCAAATGGAAGTGCTCATTTTAGGATATTTAAAAACATTCCAGTTTAGGAAACAGAAGTTACAGAAGCACTGATCTCTGAATTTCTTAATTCATAAAAAGGCAACTGATCTCTGAATTTCTTAATTCATAAAAAGGCAAGTAATTCTTTGCAACTATGAAACTGAGGAAAGAAATATTTTTGGGGTCTTCATTGATGTGGGACATTTCTATTCTTCCTGTGTCTTTTTGTGTTATTGAGGAAGATAAAAATATTTACAGTACAAGTGATGTTCAGAATCAAAGATTTGCATAAAGATTGGCTAATGAAGTACATGCTTGTTTTTACGTTAGATCAAAGACTGTCCCTAGCACAAAAAGAACTGGGTTTAGGTCAGTTCCCCAAACGTCTGATAGCAGATGGAAATAGTCTTGTCAGCTCTGTGTACAGTCTTCTAGTCAGACATTTTAGATATAACCTGTTTCACTTCTGCTTACAAAGAAAAATAACTTGCTTATTGAATGGGTTTATTATCAATGTTTTTCTAAAGTGTTTGGAAGATTAAACAAATCATTTGCAGCTGTTTCATTTTCTTCTCTTGTCTGGAATAGGATATCTTCATCTTGGGTGCCTCCCCATTCAAATCTTGTCTTATTTAATTATAACCTAGGAGAGCCTGACAGTAATGTGATTTATAAGATGCAAGCTGGTAAACACCAAGGCTTAGCACAGAGGCACAGTGAGAGAGGAGAGTCCTGGTAAGATCAGAAATACGTAGTTTTCAAACTCAAGTGTGGTTAAAATGGAGAAGTTGTTAAGCTTAGGGGACATTACAATGGTGGATGGAACTCAATCTTTTATCCCTCTGATAAGAATATGAATCAAAAAAATCATCCTGAATTCACTAGTGTCCTGCAGTAGTTAATTTTCCCTTGCTCTGAAAGATATGCCTCACTAAACTCTTCAATCATATAAATTATTTCCTAGCTTCATTTACTCCCCTTTCTGTGGCTTCTCACAACTCATTGGTTTTCACTGCCCAGAATTAAAACACTAATTTTTTTTTTAGACCTTGTTGCCTTCTCTTTCTTAATATTGAAATCTGTTAGTTTCATGTCACATCCCATCCTGTGAGACCAAGACACTTTGGCCCAGAATCTTACTGATGCCTGAGTATAAATATTACTAGGTAGGAGAGCTCTAGGATGAAGTTCTTAAGAGTGTTTTTATGAGTTCGAAGGACATGCTTCTACGATGATTCTGTGTTGCTGTTGTAGTTGTTCAGCTTAGCTAAGTTACCCCCCCCTTCCTTTCATAGGAGCCTCAGGATATTTATGCTGAGGTGGATGCAGAAAGATGCATGTTTGTCCTCCCACAAGCCAAAGGGGTTCTCCTTGGGTTTGGAATATTACTGAAAATATTAGGTACATGGAGAGCTTAAAAAGAGGAGAGAGAGAGAGCAGATAAGAGCCAGAAGAACAGAATGTATGGTCATATTGAAGATCTCAAGTGAATATACTGGCCTGGAGGGGATAGCTGCTTTAAGTGCCTGCACTTTGTATACAGGAAGGGGGTCCTCTGAAGCCAAATCAAATTATCTAGCATAGCAAAGAAAAATAAACCTGTCAGACACCTATCTGAGGAATGGAAGAAATCCATGCAAAGTTCAACATGCTTCAGACGATCCCTTCTAACTTGACAGCTTTTCACTTTAGTTCTGCTTAACTTTCCTGAGTGTCCTTGTTCAAGCAAGCTAAAAGATAATTGGGATAGGTTCACAGCTAATTTAAATTGTCGTAGCTTCATTAACTTCAGTGGAAAGAACTGAGTTCATTTTTGCGGTCTGGCAATGAGGACCTCTGTCAGACGCTTGTTCATTTTGGTGGCAGTGGACTGGCAGTTTATCTGTGTGTGTATTTGGTAAACAAGATTTACTGGGCACAAAAGACAAGTATCATTTTTCCTAATGGTGTATTAGTTTTACACTGTGAAGGACAAGCACTTTGGTAGGAAAAGTCACTTTTCTTTGTTTAAGACCTTGACCTTTCCAGATAAAACTTGTAAATTATTTCACAGTCTTTGCCTGTAGTTTGATTAGACTGCTCTTATTAGCAGTGAAATTTAAGTCATTAAAATGAAGCTTATATGAAATTATAGGTCAGAGTCAAGCCTGGGTTTCATAAAAGAGTATAGAAAATTATTTCTTCTAATTGCTTTGCATAAGCTATAATAAGGAGCCCAATTGCTGCCTTTATTCAGGTGCAGTTTCCTTGATTTTTGTTGTCTAGGGTTAGAAAAGCATGTGCTTTGTTTGGTTTGCTAAATGTTTTCTTCCAAACATCCTTATGTGCTTCAGGAGCTCAGCCTGAAAGATATGGATGCTTCTTATCTCTTGTTACCTTATCAGGCCACTTCAATGTATTTTTTCCATAGTTAACTAGAGGAGAATTTGCAGATTTATTACATGCAAAGGGAGATGTGTTTCTGCATGAAATGAAAACAGCCTTTGATCCAACTGAGCATGAACTAGTCTTTGTTTTCCATAAGTATATTTCCATAACTTGTGAGCTTTCTGAGCCTGTGTCTTTGCCTGGACTGGCTAAATAATTCTCTGTCTTTGACTGTAACACATTCAAAACTTGATATAGTCAGGGCAGCCTGGACTTTGAACTTGTAGCTGCTGGGTGAGCTGTGAGCTGAAGCTTTCCCCTCTGTACACCCTCTTATCTGCACAAGAATGTGGTTGCTAGTCAGCATGTTAGCATATTTTGCCTGGAAATCCTGCTTTGGAAAAGTCTGTGCAAGACAGCCCTAGCAATGTTCCTATTTACTTAAAGTTCCCCCATAGCACACATGAAGTTGTGATTTCTGATATGATGGTTTGCTCAGATATAGCCAGTTACTTGGAACTAGTTTGTGAATAGTTATTTGTAAGTAAACTGTGAATCTTCCATGGTTTTCCAAAACCACTATGTGCATAAACATGGGGTGGGGAAAAATTCCTATTTTTCTGTTCTTGATTAATCCCTTGTTTGAGAATAGAGTAAGGAGGGAATGTATGTTGAAATTATGCTCAGTGGACTTTTTTTGGATTTGAAAGGGGACTGTGGAAGCCATGAATTTTGATTCATACTGATTTGAACTCTTATATTTAAAAAAAAAAAAAAAAAAAAAGCACCAAAAAAAAAAAATGCATTTCTGACCAACTGCTATTATTATTCCAGGTTCCTTTCTTATAGAAAGCTTGTGGTTAGCAGAGGCATGAAAGAGAAGTAGCACCCAAGAACAAATTAATGGAGAAATATTAGTGGAACGCAGCAAGCTTGGGGAGAGCCCAATTTACACAGAAAGTTCATAAGCAGGAACAAACCACTCCACAACTGTAACTGTTAATGTTCCATAGGCAAAATTGTCAGCTTGCAGCATATTGACTTAGTGGTTTGAGTATCTACTTTCATATAGATTTAATATAACATTTATATTATTTGAAAAATTAGCACTAATTCTAGTCATAGACTGTCTTTTAACCAGAAATATATTAAATAATTTCTCATCAGTCTCTTAGAGCTGACCAGCCTCTATCAAACTTAGGTTGTAACTAAAAACATTTCAATAGGTTCAGGACAAATCTTGCTTTCCCTGTTCTGAGATGACTTGTCAAAATGGGTGAGATTGCTTGTGTGGGTCAGAAAGGTAATATTTAATTTATATATAAATTACCACCAGGCCACTTGCTTCGTATGGGAAAATAATGAAGAATAGGAATTACCCTGAATATTGGAAGAGGAAGTGGGGAAAAACTGATGTGCATTTATTTGGGCTTAGTTTTCTTCAATAAAGAGCGTTGTCACACAGGCAGGCTAGGAATTCTAGTTCTGGAAAGACTTTCAGTGGTTTTATGTTCTGTGCTCTGCCTCATGCTTAGAAATGATCCCTGTTGTAATTCTCTTGCCAACTCTGGGCTTTGAGAAGTGTGGATTTCTGTGCTAACTTTTATTCAGCTCTGATTTCTTTGTTCACTTAGACCACTGCATGCAATAAATATACTCAGCTATTTACTTTTGTAGCCCAGTAAGCATGTTTGAGGACAGAGCCTATGTCAAATGGCATGTTATTCAACTGGAAGTACTTGCATCTATGAGAGCCACAGACACTCATCTAGGCCAGACAGCAAACTTAGCTCCAGCAGGTTACTGCCCAAGCTGCTCTCTCTAACATCTCCAGTCTCTTCACAGCTGCAGAAAATGAGCACAAATGATCAGCCAAATACATTTTTTTTCTTGTTAACTACTGAGAAATAATCAATGCTGAAGTCTTTTTTTAGAAGAGTCTTGTCTCACTGCGGGAATATTTACAGGCATATGGAAATTTCTGAGAAAGTTAGGTATGAGAAGAGGGTTTATAAATTCCCCAACTCCCCACTACTGTTGGAAGGTAGAGGGCTGATGCTAAAAAACTTGCCTCATCCCTGAAGTTTTCTTTGGCCAACAGAGCTGCTATGGAAATTGTTTTCTTTTCTTTTCTTGGAAAGTGGAGAGTCATAAAAGAAGTACAGACTGAGTCAGAAAATGACAGCAAAATAAGACATGCCCCAACAGAACAACAACTCTCTTTGGGTGGAATTACTGGTCTGGGGAAACGTTCACTGTATCTGAATCCCAGGAGCTATAAATTTCCTATTTGCAGTATATTGTTGCCATGGCAGTTGAAGCCCAGACCTTGTTCTTCAGTGCTTTGAAATCACTATTAGTGGCCCCTAAGAGGGAATACCTTACAAGAAAATGTAGAGTTTGAGTCCACAAATATTTGTACACATCCTAATTGCTTGCCCAAGCAGCTCTGTGGTGTTCCAGTGGGACAAATCACAGGTGCAAAACTACCCATCTCTATGTATTTGCAGATTCAGGACTTTGTGCTCTTGCACTGCACAGGAAACCACTCCAGGGAAAAATAAAGAGGTTGTTGAAAGCACAAATGAAATATATTTGTTAAAGTTAAAATATATTTTAAGCTATTAGTGAGGGTTTTAATTGTTTTAATAGGCCATATGGAGATGTGAAGACTTTCTTAGGGCTCACAAAGTTTGCTATAAATAGTAAATTTCACAACATTCTTGATAAGTAGGTAAATATAATTTTATCCATTTCAGAAATGGTAACGCTACAAGATATAAAGGAGAAGTAGTTTCCCAAAGTACAGGGTAACAAATAAGTAGTGTAGCTGGGACTACAGCCCCTTCAGGATCTTATTCATCAGACCATACTCTTATGACAGTGTATTCCATTGCTCAAAAATAAAAATAACTTCTGCACATTAATGTTACTTTCTAATAACTATTTCTTATAATGAAAAGGCTTTGTGCTCAGCAGCATGAAATACAGACCTGCTGGTTTTGATCTCCTAAATAAGGAGTCATCATGTTCAAGCAACATATATACAGTTTCAGGGTGTTTTTTTTTCCTCAAATGTATTTTTACTGACATGGTACCAGTGCATCATTACATTTTCCAATTTCTTCATTTGTGTGCTTTCCTTGAATCAGCTTCTGTCACTTAACTAGAAGACCAGCATTGCACAGTAGTGCTGCAGTCTAATCAAGACAGCTGAGGTGGAAATTTTTGTGAGCATTTCAATTACAAATAATTGTTGGATCTGTTATAGAATAATTTAGGTTGGAGAAGACCTTCAAGGTCATCAAGTCCAGACATCAACCTAAATTACTATGTCCCACCATTAAGCCATGTCCCTTAGTGCTATGTCCATACATCTCTTGAATACCTCTAGGGATGGTGATGCCACCACTTCCCTGGGCATCCCATTCCAATGCTTGACCATCCTCTCTGTGAAGAAATTTTTCCAGACATCTAATCTAAACTCCCCCTGATTCAACTTAAAGTCATTGCCTCACGTCCTATTACTTGTCACCTGAGAAAAGAGGCCAACACTCACCTTACTACAACCTCCTTTCAGATCAACACTCCCACCCAGCTTATTGTCATTTGCTGGTTTACTGAGGATACACTGAATCCCTGCATCAAGATCATTGATAAAAATGATAAAACTGTCTGCAAGACTGAGCCCTGGGGAATCCCACTTGTGACTGGCCTCCAACTGGGTTGAACTCTACTCATTATGAATCTTTGAGCCTGGCCACCCAGCCAGTTCTTCACCCAGTGAACTGTACACCTCCTTAAGCCAGTTTCTACAGGAGAATGCTGTGGGAGACAGCTTCAAATGCTTTACTAAAATTGAGGCGAACAACTTCTACAGCCTTTCTCAAAACTCATTACTTCTGTATACAGAGTACTAATTGACAAGTTTTCATTTTATATAAAATTACATAGTATTAATGTTGCAAATAAGATTATGTTGGCTTCCTTCATTTTTGTGTAGGTTTCTGCCATGTTATGTTGTTGTGGCTTAGGCCATAGAATTCAGAGTGCATTCTTCCAGGACTTTAGAGGAACACTGTACAGGCTGGACATTGAGATAGGAGTCTCAACGAAGCACTTGTCAAAGAATACTTTCCCTTGGGCATACTGATGTCCTGGTCTGGCAGGGACAGCCTTGTAAATTCAGGGCTGCGGACTTGCAGCAACTGCTGCTTGCCATTTTGTTTGTCTGTCAGATGCATGAACAGTCTGGAACAGTCTGGATGGAGTGCTGTATGGTACTAGAAAACAGGGAATATAGCTCTTTGTTCAAGGCTTTGATTTTTTTTTATTTTTTTTTATTTTTTTTTTTTTTGTCTGTGTCAGGCTGCCAAGAGATGGCCTTGGTTCTAGGCATAGAGTCATTAGCTTGGTGTCCTCCAGGCTGAAGAAATGTAATTGTGATTATCAGCTAAAATAGGGAATGAGGCAGGAGGTGCTTCAGAAGTTCCTGCTTGCATCTACCTGAAAATTTTCTGTATTCCTCAGAAAGCTTGTTAACTTTTGCTTTTGAAGGAATAGAAGGCTGCTCTTCTCTATAAAGGAATGTATACATTTCTGTAAAGTACTTTATCACAGAATCACAGTAAAGTCTAGGTTGGAAGAGACCTACAAGATCGCCGAGTCCAACTTCTGACCTATCACTAACAAATCATCCCCTAAACTATATCCCTAAGCTCTACATCTAAACATCTTTTAAAGACCTCCAGGGATGGTGACTCAACCACTTCCCTGGGCAGCCTATTCCAGTGCCTAACAACCCTTTCTGTAAAGAAGTTTTTCCTAATATCCAACCTAAACCTCCCCTGGCGCAACTTAAGCCCATTCCCCCTCGTCCTGTCACCAGGCATGTGGGAGAATAGACCAACCCCCACCTCGCTACAGCCTCCTTTCAGGTACCTGTAGAGTGCAATAAGGTCGCCCCTGAGCCTCCTCTTCTCCAAGCTAAATAGTCCCAGCTCCCTCAGCCGCTCCTCATAAGACTTGTTCTCCAGACCCTTCACCAGCTTCGTAGCCCTTCTCTGGACTCGCTCAAGCACCTCCATGTCCTTCTTGTAGTGAGGGGCCCAAAACTGAACACAGTACTCAAGGTGCGGCCACACCAGAGCTGAGTACAGGGGGACAATCACATCCCTGGACCTGCTGGCCACGCTGTTTCTTATGCAAGCCAGGATGCTGTTGGCCTTCTTGGCCGCCTGAGCACACTGCTGGCTCATATTCAGCCGACTGTCAACCAAAACTCCCAGGTCTTTCTCTGCCAGGCAGCTTTCTGTGCTTCTTTTTATGCTGCTATCCTACTTTTATGAACAACATTTCTGGGCTTTAGCTTATATTGAATAGAAATATTCAGTGTTTCATGGGTCCAAACTCTATGGATTCGTGTGGGTTTTCAATCTTAGAAACCCACAAGATCCAGAAGCCGTAATCTTCAATGTGATGTCAACTGCCTTTCTTAAAACACTGCAAAGATTGAAGACAGTGCACCTAAACTAGATGGAGGCCTAAATTTCACATTTGGCATTAAGTATAACATCATTGTAGGAGTTTCTGTGGCACTGAGCCCTTCCAACAGCAGTATCCATATTACAGTAGCTGCTGTCACAGAATCCAATGACCCTGCTTCTGTGTTAGCATGCTTAACAGCACGCTTCCAAATTATGCTTGATTTGCATGTTCACCCAAATGTTATTCCCTCTTGTTTATTTTAAAAGAAAACTCCATGGATCTTATTGAAAAAGTGGTGGCAGATAATAATTTCTGGGGAAAGGAAGGTGTCAGACCCATTCCTGCTGTCCTAATGCTATAATTGCAATACTCGCTATGTCAGAGGCTACTTATGCCAAATAAATGAATAAGCATCTGAAGCACTTGTGTGTTTCAGGGAATTACCCTTGAATGAAGGAGGCAGGAAAATCAAAACGCATACACAAAGACAGATAGTAAGTTAGTTGTGTCTTTCTGTACTTTCTTTACATATTATTTGTTCTTTTGTAACTCAATATATAGACCCTAAATATTGGTTTGGTGAATTATAATATCTTATACAAACTGTGACTTTTGTCGAAAGCAGCATTAAATAATCTTTTAAACAGTGCAGTCTAATAAGCAAAGCCTAGGAAATATATGTCCTTTACAACTGTCTAACTCAGAGCAAATGTTCATTTTCTCATCACTAAGAAAGTGGTATAAAATTACCAAGATCATGCTAACTTTTGCTCAATCTATTTGCAAAAATAGATATAAATGTTACCTTAAATAAGGGAGAAAAGAAAAAAAAGAAAAAAAAAAAGTGCTTGCATATGAAGTGCTCATTATTTACCAAGTGCTATATCTAACCCAACAGCTCAATGGATATAAATTAGTGTTACATTTTCTCTGAAAGCTAGTAACACCAATAACCATTCATTCTCTCATTTTTGCAAGACCAACTCTTATTTAAAACTTAAGGGACCTTTTACCATGTAAGATAGAGGAGGGAAAAAAAAAAATTGAGATCTTGCAAGGAACCTATAATTAGAAGAGATCTTAAAGTAATGATACAGACCTTTGAAACACAGCTGTATGTATGTAAAGATCCTGCAATGGTAAATGTGAAAGTTTACAATGACGTTTCTGCTTCAGTAGTGACACTGACTGTCATTTTTACTGGCCCTAAAGCAAAACCATAGTTAACCAAGTCTCTTGCAGCGGATTCTATCAGCTAGATAAGACGTGCAGCACTTAATGTACAGTACATTTGCTGATTGTAGATGTCTCTGGAGAAGAATGTGAGGCCAACTCATTATTTTGTTACAAACTCTGATCAGGACAATTCCATCTTTGCATAGAAAGATTATCATTATGTTCCTGATTAGTTTAACCTCTGTTCCCACTAGTTGGGCTTATGCATGTGATAAAAGGTCTGTCCAATACACATTGAAAAATCAGTGGAAGAATTCCAATTGGTTTCCATTGGATTATGCAGTTCTGGTCATCAGAACTAAAATGTCAGCTGATAAAAGGCAAGGAGCCCTGGCAACATTTTTCTCATACTATTCATGAATAAATGTGTATACAAATGAGAGTATTAGACAAAGCAAAGTTGTTATACATTTTTTTACTTCTTTAATTATCTTCTGTCACAGCAAGTTATCATTGCTTTTAATTAAGCATATGTCTTTGGAGTGGCAAGATGTGCTGCCTCATGCTTTATCCCTGCTGGAAATGTTTGTTTCTGTTTTGAAATGTTAATATGAAATGTCAGGGGGTAGAAGGAGAGCAGAGATTTCACATATCCTGGTATCAAGTACTGTATATTACATTTCCTAAACTCTGTCTTCGAGGTCAGCAGTCAAGATAAGCCACTGATCTGCAGCCTATCTAATTTGTTTTTCCATCATTTTCTTAAGTTGTCTTATGTCCAATAATCATTTCAGTGTAAGTGGCACTGCTGGGAAAATCAATTCTTCCAAACTGAATAGAAAATAACTTACACTACAGTTGAATCATAATTGGTATTTTGTTTATTTTGTCAGACTTGCAGTTAACTTCTGACTTCTTTGGCCAAGGAAGTTCTGTGCCTTCTGCAAGGGCACTGCTTGCTATGAAACATTATGAAATCTACTGCGATGAAAATGTAATAAAAAATGCTTATGTATCTAAACTGAATTTTCTGTCAGATGGTCAATATTATCACCTTGAAGATTAAAAATTCTGAATATTTATTAATAAGGTGTAAGTCTATTCTAGATTGCTTCTGAACGATGCTCATCACTGTAGGTGATGAGTAGGTGAATGACTTTCAGTAGTGTATCTGACACGTATTTTGTTATAATAAGGTTATAATTACCCTTTTGCTGTTTATCTGTGATTGAGACACTGCAACGAAAAAGAGTCTTATGTTCTATATGTGGGCACCAAACCCATGTAACCAATGGCAGCTTTTTAATGAGAGTATGAATGAGAGTTAGTGAATGTTATCTGTACAGGGCATTACTCTCACGCTTCTAAGGTGTCATGTGGTATGCAAAAAACCTTTTCAGTTATACTGTATTTGATCAAATACGTTCAGGACTGGTAGTTTGGACTTGGCTTAATTTTATTAGGAAAACTATATTGAAGGGGGAAGGTTTTTGTTTGTTTTTACAGTGGTTTCTTTGTTGTTGTTTTACAGCCTCCTTTAAACAAGAGAAGACATCTCTTGACTAATGTTAAGCTACTGCTTAGATCAATTTGATCTGTGCTTTTGTCCTTCTTCATAATTTGAGCTATTGATTATATTTATTAAAACCAAATCTCAAGAAACACAAACCCTAACTGCTATGCTATTCCAGATCAGGCTGCTCTGGGCAGTCTGATCTGAAGCTAATCCATTCCCTGCTGATTTATTTTCACTTTGTTTTCAAGCAGAGTTCTGTTCTGTGTTTGCTTTTTGTTGTTTTGTTTGTAGTTTTGTTTTGTTGCTTTTCCTCTCTCTCTCTTAGGGAAAAAAAAAAAAAAAAAAAAAAAAAAAAAGCATTTAATTTTACACTTCTAATGGGAGAATGGGAGCGGAGGGGTCTGGGTCTGGGTCTGGGTCTGGGTCATTTTTCTGATATACAAAGTGAGACCATGAAGTTTATCTGGCTCATATTTTTGTAGATTTTTCTCTCTGCACACCACATGATACCCACACTTCACACTTCCCTAGACCTGGTCTAAGTGTTACTAATTTACTAATTACATCTTCAGTGTATCTTCAACTGCTGAGATTTTTGGCTGCCTGCTCCATGAAAGCATTTGACACAGAGAATTACTCAGAGATCCTTTGCTTAATCCCAAGATCAATGAAAGCAGGATAACCCTGGGAGGAAGAGGAGGAATGAGTTAAAGTTGCACCAGGGGAGATTTAGGTTGGATATTAGGAAGATCTTCTTTACCAAAATCGTTGTTAGGCGTTGGAATGGGCTGCCCAGGGAAGTGGTTGAGTCACCATCCCTGGAGGTATTTAAAAGATGCTTAGATGTAGAGCTTAGTGATATGGTTTAGTGGAGGACTTGTTAGTGTTAGGTTAGAGGTTGGACTCGGTGATCTTGGAGGTCTCTTCCAACCTAGACTACTCGGTGATTCTGTGATGGTTTAGTGGGTGATATTGGTGGTAGGGGGATGATTGAACCAGATGATCTCGGAGGTCTTTTCCAACCTTAATGATTCTAAATTATCTTTTTACAAATTATTCATTAAATCTATCACTGAGCTTATGCCAGGCAAGCTGTATGAAGGAGTTCTGGCAGTCTGTATGCATCATGAAAAGCTATGTCATCTTGTTTGCTTACAATCTAGCTGACCCTTGGCCTCACACGATGCCTCTGTTATTTCATGTCTTTGATCAGCCTTTTTGCACTTCTCTTTACCTCTCCCAGTGCTAATATAACCTTTGGAGGTGAAGGGGATCAGAACTGTATGTAGCCTGTATTAAAACAGTGTGTGAACCACTGTTTTTTACATGGAAAATGGGGAGAAAGTTATTAGAAAAATAGTGTAGCAAACAGGTCACACAGAGCCTTTAAGCATTTGGGTTATTATGAGCCTGAGTCTGCTTTACAGTTCAAAAAGAAATCTGTTCCAGCTGCTACTATCACTTATCCCTGGTACAAAATTCAGGGCTTTGTGTGTGAAGTCTGGGAGAAGCCAATTCATAGCGCCCACAAGCTGTGAGCGAAGGAGGAGATCGCCTTTTGGTCAGTAGTTTGCTTCATAAAGGACCTAGTCTATGAGAAAAGAAATTTCAGTCTTGCTGAGTTTCTGATTCCCTGGCTATTTTCAGTAGATTACGTATTGCAGAAAGCTTCAAAGAGGAATGGTTTTGAGGAAAGTGTTTTGGGGGGGGGGGGGGGGGGGGGGGGGGGGGGGCCCCCCCCAAGGAAGGACAGGTGGAGAGGGCAGTAAGGAAGAACTTGAAATTTCATACTGGCAGCGTATTTCCCCTGGTGTTACAAAGATTAGCAAAATGACCTTAAAGTAGAGTTTGTGGAGAGATGAAGCATTTTTTAAATATTTTTATTATTGTAGAATGCTGAAACATTTTGGTGGCATTTATTTTTGGAAATGTTTTGTAGAGCCAATTCTGTGGGATGAAATAAGAGTCTAAATGAGACACTGAAAGCATGACCTCTGATTCAGTTTTACCTTTTGATCTGCTGTCAAAGACAGTACACTAATCCTTTAATCATTTTAATCTAAGGAGCAACCTCTGCTTCTGTGATGTACAAACACTTGCACTAGCTGTAAATATTGAAGAATATTTCAACACTTCAGTCTAGACAGAAATCACCTGCTCCCAATAGTGCTAGAAAAGGTGGTGTCCTCATGCTGGTATGTCAAACAGCAAGTCCTATTTTGACAGAGATGCCCTAGGCAGGTTTTTTGCTCCTCTGTGTTTCTCAGTGGAGAGATATGTGTCCCTCCAGCCCTGTCTGTCTCAGGGACATCTTGAGTGTTGTAATGTTTTTGTAGTGAATCCTCTTCACATATTTTACTTACATGAATTTATCCTTTTCTTCTTGAATGTCCACCACCCAAAGTGCCCTATAGAAAGGAGCAGCATAGCTTAACTAGATGCTTTGTAAGAATTAAGTCCTTCCATTTTTGTAACTCTTTTCACCTAGCTACTGCCCTGATCATTATGGACACTTGTCACCTTGCTCCTCACTCCCCTTCCAGATCATTTTTTACTATGGCATGAAGACCTTGTGCAGGTCTCTGTGGAATGCCTATTATGACATTCCTTCACTTAGATAACAGTTACATCCTTGTTTCTTCCAGTCAGGTTTTATCCAATTTCACACAAGAAGTTGTCTGTCACTGTCATTCAGAGACCTTATAATTCAAGAGAGCTGATGGAAAGGTGTGTAGGAAGGGGGCAGCAGTATAGGTTTCATCCACTGAGGCTAGATATTGGAAAGGATATATTTTTCAAGCATGACTGCTAAGATTTTTCTTTGGGGTCTTTCATAATCTGCAGCTATGACATGAGCAAGTCAAGTTTCTCCTGTCTCCGTTTCACCATTCTGTCAGCCTCTTCAATAGAATCATTTATGTTTATTAATTTTAGTTTAAAAAATATATATCTCTCCACAGAAGGTTCATCTTCAAGCAGAACTTGGAAAGTGAAAGCACTAAGCATATCTTTATTCTGAACATAAACTAAACTTTCATTTTCCAGTGTCATCAAGGTGGCATCTTTCTGAAAAAAAAAAAATACTTGCTTTCAGATTCGTTAAAGATCCATTTTTGACACTACTACAAGATTTTCATTGTTTGCTATTGATCTGTCAATCTTAAGCAAAATACTATAGTTAGTATTTTTAAGGATAGTGGTACAGTAGCTCTCCTATGGTATTTGTTCAGAGTCATCATTTTAGCATCTAAAGGTAAATCCATGTCTATTGTAAGGTAGATAAATAAATTCAGCATTTCTTAAAACCATAGAATTGTTTGGGTTGGAAGGGACCTTAAAGATCATCTAGTTCCAACCCCCCTGCCGTGGGCAGGAACACCTTCCACTAGACCAGGTTGCTCAAAGCCCCATCCAGCCTGGCCTTGAGCACTTCCAGGGATGTGGCATCCAAAACTTCTCTGGGCAACCTTTTCCAGTGCTTCGCCACCCTCACAGTAAAGAATCTCCTGCTAATATCTAATCTAAACCTACCCTCTTTTAGTTTAAAGCCATTACTCCTTGTCCTATCACTACACTCCCTGGTAAAGAGTTCCTCTCTAGCTTTCCTGTAGCCCCCTTTAGGTACTGAAGGACTGCTATAAGGTTTTCCCAGAACCTTCTCTTCTCCAGGCAGAACAACCCCAGTTTCTTCAGCTGTTCTTTACAGGAGAGGAGTTCAAGCCCTCTGATCATCTTCATGGCCTTCCTCTGGACTAGCTTGCATAGGTCTATGTCTGACTATTACTGGGGACCCCAGAGCTGAATGCAGTACTACAGGAGGAGTCTCACAGTAGCCTCCCTGAATCACCTCCCTTGACCTGCTGGTCATGCTTCTTTTGATGCAGCCCAGAATATGGTTGGCTTTCTGGACTGCAGGCATGCACTGCTGGCTCCTATTGAGCTTCCCAACAACCAGCCCAAGTCTTTCTCCTTAGAGCTGTTCTCAATCCATTCTCCACTCAGTCTGTATTTGTGCTTGGGATTGCCTTGACCCAGGTACAAGACCTTGCACTTGGCCTTGCTGAACCTCATGATGTTCACATGGTTGCAGTGGTGAGCTAGTCTTTGCTACTGTCATGGAAAGTGCATTTTATTTTATTTAGTACAAGCGGAAGTAATAAGGCTTCCTGGGTTTGTCATTTGCTTCTGTATATCAAATTGGTGATGTCTGTGGGGAAGAGATCTCAATAACTGAGAAAGAGTGTGAAGGAGAAAAGAAACTGTCAGGGGAATGAAGAATGAAATTGAAAGAATCCATCCACCTGCAATTCATATCCCTGTGAATGTTTCCCTCAGCAGTAGTTAATAGCTAATCTGAGAAAAGTTTGAGACATGGAAACTAGAAAGAGCTTGAAAGAACACCAGTGACTTCCAATTCCTGGTCAGCAATGGCAATAAACGAAAGTGTTTACTGGACTTCAAAGCAATGTGCAAAGTGTAGCAGTCATTATTTGAAAAACTCATTGTGGCTGTTGCTATTGCAGTGCAAGGACTACAAGCATTCTTATGCACACAAGAAGAGCCTGTTGCTCTTGTTGGTGCTCCCATGCTTGGTGTGCTATGTCCTTACTCCTCTTGCACAGGCAGCAGCACAACCAGGAGACAGCTGCTGACCCTTGGCATTACTTAGCTGGCATATTCAGATCAGATGAAGGCCTGAGCAGAGGACGTGAACAGGAGGTGTTGCTTCTTTACATGGTGCCAGAGTAAGAGGAGGAAGGGATTTTTCAACTTTGTCACTTTTGGTGTTGGTTATTTCAAAACATAAATATCTAAAATTCAAATGTACATTTTAGTATGTAAAAGGAAGGAAATGCTCCACTCACCACAGTGAGATGTGGGATCAAGTGGCATCTGGCCAGCATATTTCTGTATTAACTGAATCACCACAAGCCTAGCTGGTGCCCTGAGAACAGCAGAGAACATGCCGTTCACATCCTGGACCTTTCGTTTGGGAGATGCTGTTTTCCCTAGACTGCAGGCTGAGGCACTCATTTTGGCACTTATGATGCTCTTTGGAAAATGTAGCACATATTGGATAGCAGAAAGAATATTTACAATTACATGGCTCACACTCAGACCCAGACGGAAGGAAAAAAAAAAAAAAAAAAATACAATTGAGTCTCCAAGTGCTATTTCTTTAAGAGTTTCTGACTGCTCAGGTATTCGAGAATATCAGATATCTCATTGCAACTTCAAACAAGGCTTTCAATGTATCCAAATGAATCCAAATATTTGCTGGTGGCCCTGGTACTTCTTAGGCTGTGTGCACTAATTAAGGGAAGTAACAATATCTTTTCTCTTTATTTTATTATTCCACTATATTTCAGCTTTGTCCTATTAAAGTTGTTGTAGTGGTTATGAGGATACAAAGAATGTGAAAAGAGGTTGAAAAGCATGCTACTTGACACACTAGAGGGCTGAGCAATCACCAGTTGTATGAAGTTGAACGGGAAAAAGTTCCAGATTCTGCACCTGGGATGGGGCAACCCTGGATATACATACAGACCGAGGGATGAAAGGCTGGAGAGCAACCCCACGGAAAGCGATCTGGTGGTTCTGGTCAGTGGCAAGTTAACAGTGTGCCATGACAGCCAAAAGGGCCAACCATATCCTGGGGTGCATCAAGCATGGCATTGCTAGCCGGCTGAGGGAAGTGCCACTTTGTCTGCATGGGTGTGGCCTCACTTCAAGTTCTGTGTGCAGTTTTGGGTGCCACAATTTAAGAAGGACATAAAACTATCAGACAATGTCCAAAGGAGGGCTACGAAGATGCTGCAGGGTCTAGAGGGCAAGACATATGAGGAGTGCTTGTAGCCACTTGGTTTGTTCAGCCTGAAGAAGAGGAGACTGAAGGGAGACCTCATGATGACCTATGGTTTCCTCATGAGGGTGTGGGGAGGTGCTGATCTCTTCTCTCTGGGGACAGTGATAGGACCCAAGGGAACAGCTTGAACCTACACCAGGGGAGGTTCAGATTACATAATAGGAAAGGGTTCTTCACTGAGTAGGTTGTTTGGGCACTGAACAGGCTCCCCAGGAAAGTGGTCGCAGAACCAAGCCAGCTGGAGTTCAAGAAGCATTTGGACAATGCTCTCAGACACATGGCTTGTCTTTTGTTGGTCCTGTGTGGAGCCAGGATTTGGACTTGATCCTCATGGGTCCCTTCCAGCTTGGGATATTCTATTATTCTATGATCTTTATAATGAATTAGTCGAGCAAGATGACAAAGGCATGTTATTTGATGTTTTGCTAAACAGCAAGGGTTCAGCAACACATTATGCAGAAATACTTCCACTTTGAAGAGGGTTTTACCTTCAGTAAGTCATCCAACACAGAATTTATGGAATTTTGTCCCTAAACAATTTGTTTTAGTCAATAAAAATAGCATAATATCTGGAGAGATTGCAGACTCAGAAAATCCTGAGGTCTTAGAGATAGAAACACTATACACAAAGGACACCTGTCACCTTTCTGGTATGACCTCAACTGATGAAGAAACCACTGCTCCTCTATATAAAAGGTCTTATAAATAAGACCTTTTTAGACACATTCTTGGGACAGGAAAAGAGCTGAAGTGACCAGCTGTGCGTAAGCCAGATGGCTATTCTTGCTCCAAATCAAAAGAGGGAAAGAAAGTTTTGAAGAAGACAATACCTGAAAAGCCCCCTATCTGCTTAGATTGTAGACATTTTCCATTACCCTATTTTACTTGACAAGTTGCCGGCAGGAAAGAACATAAAGTAAAACACTCTCTGTGGAAGAACAAAATACCTAGGACTTGCACAGTGTTCCTTTTGTTAGGAAAGTATGAAGAGATATTAATATAAATAGATGCAACACTGAGAGTTTGCTTAGAATTAATGAATTTTTAATAGCTCCTCACCATAAAGAAGGTTGTAAACATCAAGGTCAGATTTCAAGGAAGTTGCATGTTTTATCACATGCTGTACATTTCTCAAAGGCCCCTGTAAGTTAAGGAATGAGGAAGTGCTCTTCCAAAAGTAGCGTAGTGTCTCACAGGATAATCAATACTAATAAAGTACTGCTATTTGTAAAAATAAAGCAATCGCTATTTTCTGGTTCTTTGTAACTGAGACAGAGTAACTTCATTCACTTATGTTATTTATCTTAGACTAAACACTTTTCACAGCATGTCTTTGACATTAATAGAAGCAATTTTGTCTGAGTTTTCAAGCTTACTGCTGGCGTTTTTTGTGGGTAACTCATTCCTACTGGTTAAACTCTTCCTGAATGTGAGAGTGGTAGCTGTGAATCTGTTCTCTGAACCTAAAGAGGACTTATTTGTTTTTGCACTTTGTAACCTGTGACAAACCATTTTTATTTTATTTTTTGTATGTATGTACTGAAGAGACCGACATCCTTGCATCAGAGGGTATTCTGCACTCATTCTGCTCTGGGCATGTCATTTGTGTTTGTTGAATGTGCTGCTTATTACTGACTTGCATCTAAATCTTAACAAAATTATTTGCCAGACACTTTGCAAAATGAGTTGACACTTCCAGGTGACTAGCCTGAATAATCACAACTCTGCAGAGCTCAGTTCCTCTCCAGCTTTATTTCAGTTTAAAAGCAACTCATCCTAAATAGATGCAGAATTTTCTCTAAGCGAGGAGCACAGAACTTCTCAGATTGAGCTGTGGCCCTGGTGTTTCATCTCTTTTCTGGTTGTGATTCTTGTAATCTACTTTTTTCTCCATCCTGTTTTTTTGGTTTTGTTTTTTTTTAAAAAAAAAAAAAATCCCAAGATCCCAAATTCACCCAAAGCTATTCAAGCAGAGGTATTTAAAGTAATTTTGGAGCTTTATTTTTAGCTGTCTGCATGTGTGTCCTTAGAAAGAAGCTATCTGCAGCATAGTGGGGGTATGAACAGTGTTATTGTTCAGTGAATGCTTTGTCCAGAAATGAAAAGTGTATCAGTTCTGAGACTAAACATGCCATGTTTTTTGGAAAACTAAGAAGAGGAGGGGAGTGAGCTTACAAGCATGTTGCTTGATGATTTTTTTCCAATCTTGTAGTATAACTGATGCTTCTTTTTTTTTTTTTTTTCCTCGCCAAAAAATTGTGTCCTTATCAGCTGTTAACTGGTGAGAGGCAAAGCATGCAACTTATTAGCTGACCTAAGCAGGGACCTGGTAGAAAAACAAATCCCACATTTCCATGTGCCTGTGAGCAGCACTGCAGCTCTGTTGGGGAAACAGGACCTCAGCAGGGCAGGCAGAGAAGTGTCTTGTTATCTATGTTACGGTATGGTGGGCACTCCAGTGAAACATCAGCTGTTCCATTAAAATGCTTCTCTACAGCTTCTTGTGTCTGGATGGCATTATTTCACCTAGTAAGTATTCACTGCATTTAAAATAGGAATGCCATCACTACTATTCATTGCATTTCTAATCTAATTTTAAAAAGAAAAGGAAATTGATTTTAAGGGAGACCACTAGTAAAAAAAAAAATGAGTAAATTATCATGAGCAACTGCACATATTGCCTTTTAAATTCAGACCTGCAAAGCAGGCAGGCATTGCTGACAACCGTACCATCACAGTTCTAATTGTATTTACTTTGTCTGTGCATTACTTTGTTTAATAGTGCACGAATGAAAACATTTTCTTTCCCAGAGGTGCCTACTTACGTCACTGCCAGACCTGGAGAGATTCCTGAGTAGCATACCTGAAAGGATGACACGTTCTCTCCCAGATTTATAGGACATTTTTCAGTCAAATTTATAGTACATTTTTCAGTCAAATAGAAGAATGGTGTGACTGTCCTGTCTTCAGAAAGGACACAAACTTGCGTGCTGCCATAATGTTTGCACTTTGAGTTTCACTCCAATAGTCTCTTGTAAAAATTTAATGTTTCATCAGTTTGCTTATTTTTGTTTGTGGTTGCCAGCTGTGATCAGATTTCTTCCATTTCTTCCATTTTTGTGGAATTAGAAAGACCAAAAAAAATAAAAATAAAATAAAATAAAATAAAATAAAATTAGTATTTTACAGTAAAAAGATAAAAGGGTGACTTTCTGATTATAATGCTGACCTGAAACTCAGGATCTCTAGTTACAAGCCATGACCATGTGACAAATTTCCTTTGTGGTCTAAGAAAATAGCTTCTGGTTTGTGTTTGTATAACAAAAGCAAATGTAATTATTTATTTTGAAAATTAAGGGGAAAGGTCACCAAGATACTTGTAAGAATTTCTTGTACCCAATTTTCTTTTGGTTTTGGTCTGACTAATCCTTTGTCAGGACCTGATGCCTCCTTTAAAATATACATACATATATATATATATTACCTAGATCTTTATTTTGCCCATTGATTCTGTTAGGAGGTCTCACTGAGGGGAAGTTTGGATGTTTGTTTTTCTTTAGAATACTCTCCTTTACCTGCTCTTCTCACCCCATGTTCATTATCCAGCTACAGTATAGATAACTTTTCTTTTCACAAGCATTTGAATTGTTTGTATAGCTGATTTAAGCATGGACAGATCACAGTATGTGAATGCAGTGATTAGATGCTTCCAGCCACATTGTGTACATTAGCAAGGGATTACAGTTTCTCATAAGTCAATCTGAATGTGTGTAAAGCAGGGGTTCTCAGACCCTTAAATGCACTGATCATGTCTCAGATGGAAAAAATAAAAATAAATTATAAGACTCTTCCTCCATTATTCAAGCATGTCTGTGCCATTCAGGTCCTATTTTTGCAACAAGTTTGTAAATCAGTTACATGAATAGTCATTATTGAAAAAATATTCTGCTTGGTTTTAGTTTTCATTTGGATGATGGAGCATCTCTGTGAAAAGATGAGCCAGTAGTATGCTAGAGCAGTGTTTTATCAGTACTGATGCCATTCCTCCTAATACTGTCAGACATACGAAGTCTCACTCAGACTCAAAGTCTCATGGAACTGAGGCAACTTATATAAATCTTACTCTTCTTTTTTTTTTTTTTTTTCCAAATTAAATCCTCATGACTGCTGAAAATAGCTTTAAAACATTATATGAATGCACTCTAAAGACTTGGAAACTAAAAAGGAAATAAAAGCAATTTTTTTGCATTTAGCTCAATGATATTTGAAGCCTTCTTTGTGATGGCTTTGGATCTGGTTTATATGTTTTGAATTCCTCTTTGCATGCCGATAGGAAGGGGGAACCATAGCTATGTCCAAAAGCAGCTACAGACTGCTTTGTAGATTACAGATATCTTTCCCCTAGACAGCTGATTTTCACACCGATCCATGAAAATAATATTTTTAAATGCAAAATTTAGAATGTTTAGGTTTTATTACAGTTTGAGAAAGGAATCATACATTCATACATACATTTGGTTGTAGATGAACATATTGCAGCTCATACTTCAAGATTCACAGGGTCCAAAGCCTGTCTGGGCTCTGCATGCACCCTGAGAACAGTGTTCTTCCCCTTGGTTCAGAGCACCTGCCTTGAGCTGTGTAATCTAGCCACCTTCATGCCAAAAAACATGAAACAGCTGCCTTAAAAAAAAAAAATCTAAGAAAAACAAAAGGCTGAACACGGGGTTTAGAGAAGACAGTTCTGCTTAGGGATTCAGGCAGCTCACTGACTTATTGTTAGGATTTCTGTGCTCAGTGTATGAATTTCTACTCCAAAATCAAAACTTATTTTTTTTACCATTAACAAAGTAGGTTTTAACCTGTTATATTAGCAAATTTCTATTTTCCCGTAATGATACATTGAAGTATTTCAAAATATTAACAAAAATATTTATTTTATGACTAATTTAAAGAAAAGTATTTTTATGTTCCTGTATTTCTGCATATTCCTCTTCCTAGGGACATATTAATTAGACCCAAACCCTAGTCAGAGATAAGGAATTTCAATGAGTTGGGGACTTATAAATTTTCTTTACAACTTTAAATCAAATTAAATCTGAGCTCAAAAGAATTTCATGATTCATTCCAGTGAGAATTAAGACAAAATTTAGGGCCAGGCTGACACAGACAGATTGGTTTACACCATCTAGGACACAGTCTGCAATGTCTATTTTTTTCTATTACAGAATGAAAATCCTTCACTGTTGCATTGACTCACCAAGGAAAAACACAAAAGAAAAAACATGGGGCAGGTTCTTGTATTTTGTCAAATGAACACCAAATAGGTCATGGCATCATATTGTCTTCTCCTGAAATATAACAGTCTCACCTATTGCTTGTGCTTGTACCTCAAGCACATCACCAAAGCAAGATGCAAAACCAAAGAAACAACAAAATAATTGCAAAGACAATAAATTACATTTTATTGTAAATCTGTCTGACAAAATACACACTGCTGGAGGATTAGATGGTGATAACATCAGCCTATTAGCTCGGAGACTAGATTAAAATGGTTTTCAAAATTCTGTATTTATTTATTTGGAACTGAATTTGGTTATTTAGTATTATGGTCACCGAATCTTTTGGGCTCTTTTATTTTGTTTTCCTTTGGTCGTTGAGTTATAAAGTTCATATCTGATTGACACTGTTGATTCTAACATCACGAATTTGCCATTTACATAAGCCAGGATAGACAATTCTACAAGATGCGTACTTTCTGATTAACTGTGTAGATCAGAGACACAGTTTTAGAGAGTTTTGAAAAAAACTAAATTCAGCCATGCTTAATGAAGCAGGAAATAATGTGGGTTGTTTTTTGTTGTTGGTGTTGGTTGGGTGTGGCGTTGTTGTTGTTTTACTAGTTTAATTTATATTGATGCAGTCTTTTGTTGTGCAAGGTTATTGCTGGAGGGGGGAGCTTTGTGGTGGAAGGAAAGGAAGGGAGCTGGGAATAGGGGACACCAGCTCAACAGGAAGAAATTCTGGTGGAGACCTTTGCCAAAGAGTGTTTTCATAATTACTCAAGAAAACGTCTGTGGGACCAGGGTCTGAGAATTCTTTTGATGAATACAGAAAATACTGCATTTCACACTTAAGAGACTATCCCCACAAACACAGTGTATACTGATTTGCCACTGCACCCACTTTACATGTTTTCCATGTACTTCTGTTTCTAGAGAATATTTGCAGACCTTTATGGATCCACTTTTCTAATCTTGACATTTACCAAGTCTTTTTACTTACCCACACCTTAGGCATCAGATACTTCAGTAATTACATACAGTCCTCTATCTCTTCTTGGTGAAGTCAGTCTGATATCTGTACCTGAATTCACATAGGACTGAATGGAAGAATATTATTTTTTCAGGAGGATTTTTTCCCCTTCACATCTTATGTTATGTCTGTCTGAACTACTTCAGCTGCAGAAGACTCTATTTTAAGAAAAAGTTCAATAAATCTCTTTGTAACTGAAAATGTTAGAGGGTTATTCAGGATCACTTTACTAGTACCTGATAGTTTCTGTTCTTTGCATCATGTCTCCTACAGGCTTTGAGATTAACTTGGCGCTATGATATTTCTCTTATACTAGACACAGCCATACAGAAACAAGATGTATTTGGGTTGTTTGCTCTTCATTGTGATATAAGGTTGTGTAAGTCATCTGTGTAAGTGGGTTCATATTAACTGAGACCTTGCCCTCTTAAATAGCCAAGTTTAGATGTCTCTGTATAAAGAAGTAAATCATTAGGAAATAGCTCTGATCTAGTCCTGACAGGTCTAGCCTTAATTAGAAACAGTTTTTTAGTAGTTTTCTAATAAAAAATCTTACAGTTATTCAGGAGATGAACAAAAAATGATAAAAGGCATATAAAATGCACAAAACTTAGGAATGAAATGTGAAAACCTGTGGGAAATGTGCATGTTCAGTCCAGAGAAATATCTGATAGTAAGCTTTATTGTCTCTCCAGATGTAAAAATATTTTACTGCACAAAAGAAACCAACTACTCCCAATGGTCAGAAAAACAGAAGTAGGGAAAAAAACAGTTAAATATTATGCAAAGTTGTACATTTAAGTGTATGTTTTTACTGTAATTTTTATATATATAAAGTGTGTGTTTGCACAACTGTAGCAGCTAAATTTAGTTTCTGTTAATAAGCTCCCGAAGAATCACTTTCAACAGATGTGTTTAAATCAGAATTTAGAAACCTCTCCAGCACTTTAGGGGTTCTATGCAATGAGCAATGGGCCAAATTTAAATCCAGTTTATACTGCTGTACAAAGGTAATGACAGTAGTTATTATACCCATCTTCTATTTCCAGACATGTAGGATGTAGAATAATCATGTTCACCATTTGTATTTTGTTTCATTTCCTGTCATTGTTTCTGCTTTCTCATTGTTATTTTTTAAGTTTTTGGTGGCTTCAATGCTGGGGGCCTTGCTAGAATTTCTAGGATGTAATGTAGCATATATATTGATAACACTGTTACTGAACTTTGGACTTATATCTTTTATTTATTTTTTTTAATCTGTCCAAAGGAAATCAAATATGACTGTAATGTCTCTAGAGAGAATGCTAGGGTTAAGATCCCTCTTGTCCTCCCTCGTGGCACAAGGAGTATCATAGCCCTGACTGTGCAATGCTTGAGCTGCAGCCAGGCACAGGGAGAGGTCTCTTGGCTGCTGAGCACCACTTGGGGTGAGAGGGGTGCTTGAAGCTGAGACTCGCGTTCCTTGTGTCTGTCCTGCTGCCAGGGCAGCCCTGAGAGAGCTCAAAGCCTTCCTCCACTTCAGCAAACCTGCTGTGAGCAGGGGCTCTCTGGCTTTTTGTACACATGGAGGGCATACAAGACCTGGATGCTTTGGAGTTGAGATGGAGACCTGCATTTAGTTTCCTGGGGGCTAGGTCTGCACAGCTTCCTGCTTAGGGTACAGATTTTTAGATCACCTAACCTTTGGTCTAACCTTTCTCACGCCTTGTGCCAGGCACCTGGCTCTTGGTTTTTAATTTCACATCATGTGCCTAACTTTTATGGTTTTCAGTGCTTTCTTTGCAGGTGCCTAAGTCCTAGCATTACTTTTTAGTACAAATAATGCATCTCTCCATTAAGCACCTATTTTTTAAAGGATGCTTTTGTTTGTTTTGACATAAAACATGCTTGAAAATAAGTGGTCTGTATTCATTTCTTTGACTTTAAATAATTCCAGTAACAAAAACAAGGAAATGATTATCAATTATTTTCCCCATGTGCCCCAGCAAGAATTTGTACTGAATATCAGTATCTAAAGTACAGATTGATTCTTGGAGCCTAATTTGTGAGATTTATTGACCATACAGCATGCCAGTAGTTAAAATGGACTCCTATTCATTACACAGTTGATAATTCAACAAGTAGCTGATTCTAATTTTCAGTGTTAGTTATAACATTAAAGCTAACTTTATTAGCCTAACAGAGACATTTAAATACAATTAACCTTATTTTTTTAAGTGGAATGTGTGACTTTAGCTATTGAACTTCATTTCTACTTTAGCAGCTCCAGGGCATCAGAAATGTAGCTCCTGAATTCTGGCACCTTATTAGCACACCAAGGCAGGCTATTCAACAAAGAAACCCAAAGTTTGATCCTTCTGTGCACTTATGGCTTTACTTCTATGGGTAACCTCATACATCAGTGAAGCTTCTTTCTTTTTATAAGTTTCAGCATCAGGCTGTAAGTTCTTACTGTGGTAAAAAATGGCATAGGCCAGTATCTAATTAAAGAATTGCAAACCTCTTGATGATATACAGAGAGAGGATTCATTTTAGAGTATTGCCATTAAATATATATATATATATATATATATATATATATATATAGGTGGCTTTTCAGACTGAGCCCACTTTCTAGGGTTCCAAATTCAGGCATGTGTTTCTACAAAGGAGAGGTTAGAAAAGGTTTCAAAGCAGATCAAAAAGTTGCCTGATGGTTCATCTTTGCAGCACTAAGCCTGCTGGGTGTTCTGCATGGATCCAATATCTGAACTCTGAAAGTACAGACATAGCTTTGCATGCATTACACTAGCCATGTTTTCAGTAGGGCTTTACAAATTGCCTGATCCAGGTTAGGCCTTTTCTGGAAGCTCTTTAATCCTTCTAACATTTGCATAATGATCTCAATTCTGCAATACTTGTGTGACAGTATTTAGAAGCTTTTACTGACTTACGTTAATAATTGTACAAGAATAATGGAATACCAAATTTACCTTATTATCTTTCAGGACTGAGAATACCATGCATATCTTAATGCTTAAAAAAAAAAAAAAAAAAAAAGGCAAAATTCACTCCTGATGTGATCCCAGTGGCATCTGTAGAGCTAAATGAGGTGTGCATTGGCTTTGTCATGTGTAAGTAAATACTAGGTTGTATTTGGGGATATAAATAAGGAGGTAGATCCTACTAAGATCTACAATTAAAAAAAAAAAAAAATCACTGGGCAATTCTGTCAGAATAATACCTTTCTCCTTACAGTTTTGACTAAAACATGATAGTCTCATATGACAATTCTAAATTAATCAGCCAAAATAAGTAAATAAAAGAGGAATCAGTAAATAGCCTATATGAACAAAAAGAAAGAATGTCTCTAATTTTTAGGTATTGTGTTTAAATGTGCAGGACTACACAGCAGATAATACCAGGCTGAGTTATCCATTTCTGCCCTTCTGCAGATGTTAAAATAAGGCAGCACAGACACAGACTGAAAGGAGATTCCAAGCAATCATGCAAAACCAACTCTTCTCTGAGATGATTACAAATAAGACTAGCAGGCATGCTCAGTGGAAAAATAATAATAATAATAAAATAGTAATTCAGAAAACATTTTCATGGGAAAATAGACCAAGAAACTAAATGATAAATTGATCTCATGTATGTAGCCAACATTATCTGATGTTTCATTTGTGTTATCTGCTTGGTGTTTAACACCTGAGAGTTTGAGTATGACTTCTGTTTATGACAGTACTTCTCCCTGCAGACTCACTGTAGGGTTTCTCATGCCTCAGCTATGCTTTCTTGACCTGGCCTCTACTCATATGCATATCATGGGAAGCATGTGTCTTGAGCAGTTCATGTTTATATATGCAGTGATTTGTACTAACTACCTATGAAAGATTAAATGCATGAAAGGAAATACTTACCTAGCTTATACCTTATTTCTCCTAAGTGAAATTACAACTCCAAAGTTATTGCTCCTAAGTGTAGTAAATATCCTACATCTCATTTTATGAGTAATATCAGAAGTTTTGTGGTAGTCTTTTTTTTTTCTGTGATAAAATAAGAGTTCAGGTTAACAAAAAGGTTTATACGGTATTTTAAATACTTATTCTTCATAAAGTATCTACAGTGACCTTTAAAGATGATTAAATTTTTGTCTTGGTTCCTGTGTGATAGAGGTGTATATTCTGAAGTCCCAATTTTATGGCATATTATGAATTAATTAGAAGAGAAACTGTGAGAAGCAATGAAGAGTATTAAAGTGGCACTGATGGGAGATACTATCTGACTCCTTAAATTATCTGTGCAACAGCTTAAGGCTTATCTTGCATAAACATGCATGTAGCACCTTACGACATTGTGTAAGCATCTCATCTTAGTCCAGCTCCACAGAGCGGTTTCGTCCTGTGCTGGAGTATCTCTCAAAAGAGAGGACAAGATGAAAAAAACACTGTTACCTCCTAGCATGTAACGCAACTGTAGTGACCAGCCGTTTGTTTCTTACTGAAACCAACAGGGTACTTGCAACATACTGGTGGATGCTTTTTTCCCACCAGCTCCAGCAGCAGACCAACACAGTGCTGTGATTTTGGCCCAGGCAGGCAGCTGGAGACCCATGAAGCCTATGAACTTTATAGCTATAGGCATTGTTTGGTCTGGAGAAGAGGAGGCTCAGGGGAGACCTTGTTGCTCTCTACAACTTCCTGAAAGGAAGTTGTGGGGAACTGGGGGTCAGCCTCCTCTCACCCAGATAACTAGGGACAGGACTAGAGGGAATGGCCTCAAGTTGCACCAGGGGAGGTTTAGTTTGGAAATTAGGAGACATTTCTTCTTAGAAATGAGTATTCAGGCATTGGAATGGGTTGCCCAGGGAGGTGGTGTCATCACCATCCCTGGGGGTGTTTAAGGAAAGGTTGGACGTGGTGCTCTGGGACATAGTTTAGTGGTAGTAATGAGATGATTGGACCAGATGATCTTGGAGGTATTTTTCAACCTTTATGATTCAATTTCTATTCTCTTCTATTCTAGGCCTCTTCTATTCTATTCTAGGCCTCTTCTGTACTGACAAAGGCTGTCACTCAGGTCTTTATTGTGAACAGTGAATAATCACACCATTTTCTCTATTTTCAGGAGATTTGTCCTTACCAAGATGAGGGTCATTCCAAAAGGAGCTTTTGCAGGACTTCATGACCTAGAGAAAATGTATGTATTTTATCAATATTTACTAGGAAACAGCCATTTTACTTTAAACAACAGTTTCTAGTTGCAGCTCCTTTTACTGCCTGTAAGCAACTCCAGTCTCTGAACTCAACCTACTTTCATCTCTCTTTATTTTTATATTGAAAAAAAAAAAAAAAAAAAAAAAACAATTTCTGTTCCAAAACATTGTTGTCATAAATGCATTTTCATATCAACAAGTGGGCAGTCCTTGGTCAAAGGTCAGCAGGGAGTGTCATTGCAGTCACACTCAAATATTTGTGGTCAATGGTTTGATGTCCAGATGGAGACCAGTGATAAGTGGTGTTGCTCTGCAATTTGTATAGGGACTGGCACTGTTTAATATCTTTGTTGGTGACTTGGACAGTGGGATTGAGTGTGCCGTTAGCAAGTTTGTGGAAAATGCTAAGCTATGTGTTGCAGTCAGCACAGTGGAGGGAGGACTTGAGACACGGGCCTATGTGAACATCACGAAGTTCAACGAGGCCAAGTCCAAGGTCTTGCACCTGGGTCAGGGCAATCCCAAACAGGAATAAAGGCTGGACAATGACTGGATTGAAAGCAGCCATTAAGAGAAGTACTTGGGTTGATGAAATACTCAACATGAGCCAGCAATGAATGCTTGCAGCCCAGAAAGCCAACCATATTCTGGGCTGCATCAAAAGAAGCATGACCAGCAGGTCAAGGGAGGCAATTGTTCCACGCCACCCTACTCTTGTTAGACTGCACCTAGAGTACTGTATTCAGCTCTGGGGGCCCTAGTGGGGGGACGTGAACCTTGAAAGTGTCATGGGCCTGCTGGAGTGAGTCCAGAGAAGGCCATGAGGATGATTGGAGGGCTTAAGCAACTCTCCTATGAAGAGAGACTGAGGGAATTGGGGTTGTTCAACCTAGAGAAGGGAAGGTCATGGGGAGACCTTATAATGGTCTTTCAGTACCTAAAGGGGGCTACAGGAAAGCTAGAGAGGAACTCTTTACCAGGGAGTGTAGTGATAGGACAAGGAGTAATGGCTTTAAACTAAAAGAGGGTAGGTTTAGATTAGATATTAGCAGGAGATTCTTTACTGTGAGGGTGGTGAAGCACTGGAAAAGGTTGCCCAGAGAAGTTTTGGATGCCACATCCCTGGAAGTGCTCAAGGCCAGGCTGGATGGGGCTTTGAGCAACCTGGTCTAGTGGAAGGTGTTCCTGCCCATGGCAGGGGGGCTGAAACTATATGATCTTTAAGGTCCCTTACAACCCAAAACTTTCAATGAATCTATGAATTAATAAATGAAGTGCCAGAAGACCATGTGAAATGGATTAATTTGAGATTTTTCTAATAGATCACAATAAGTCAGTGAAAGATTAGGGAGGAAAGCACTGCTGTTTGTAAGCCAATTCTAATGAATAAAAAGGACTGTTCCGTTCGTGTTTAGAGCCAGCTGGGAGGATGTGAGAAGTTCCTTGCAGATGATAGTTCTGAAAATCTTAGCACATAAAGATAACAAACATCTTATTTTAGTGATAGGCTTAAAGATATAGTTATGAGCACTCTAGATGAACAGATGTATCAGGTGCCATTAGTCTATTATGAATGTATTGCAGCCCTCCACCACTAGTGTGATCATGTTTCCTAATATTCTTTAACTACAGAAAATCTATGAGTTAATTGGTGCTAGCACCAGAAAAGAAAACAATCACCATCAAATCTGAACTGTTCTGGGGCAAGTATGTTTTTTTCTAAACGATTTCATCTGTAACCTACTCATGTTTTGTTTAGAAATATATCCAGTATTTGCACTCTTACTGGAGAGGATCACAAACATGCTGTTTGTCCAAAAAGGAGAAAGGACTCCAAGTAGGAGTAGGGAAATACACTTTAATATTTTATCTTTTCAGTCTCTCTGTATAAGGGCAAAACTGGAAAGGAATCAATTGCCAACATTTCTTTGTTTCAGCTTCTCCTTTTTCCCCTCAAACTCTTGCATAAATAAGGGATATAGCAGAAGATGGGCACACCAAGAGACATGGCAAGTAAAGCAAATGTATTTTGCACTTTAAAAAGTATAGATGAATGAAGAACAAGGAGTGAATATGCTAGGGGGATTCAAAAGTTGTTGGTCAATATCAAGCAGAACCACAGTAAATGCTTATTTTTCTTGGCAAGAAAAAGTCTTATTTTCCATGGTCAGGAATTACCAGTTAGGGGTAAGACCAACACTGTGTCACCTGTTTTTTTGGCACTTGTTTCTCTGCAGTCATGCTGGATTCCTTTAAGCCTAGTTCTTATGGGAAACCATTCAGATCCCTGGACTGTGAAGTCGGCTGCAAAATGCATTGCTCCCATTATCTTTAATTACTCAGAAACCATATGTTGGATATGTATGAAGTTAACGATCACATTGAATACGATGTCTCTTCAGTGGTGATTTATTGTTGACCCAAAAAATTACGTATGGAAGAGAGCTAAATATGAAAATATATCTATGTGCTATTAGTACCTGGAAGAGAAATGGGGACAGTCAGTTTATAGCAAAATATATTTGAAAATAAAAGTGTGATAAATATGTAAATGAGACCAATCAACATCAACAAAGAATGCAGTATTTGCAAATGGAGTGGTAAACAGATAAAATTTGAAAATGATCACAAATCCAAAACCTAATCCATAAAACATTTATCAGAAATATTCATGATAATATAGGGGAAAAAAAAAAAAAAAAAAAAAAAAAAAAAGTGCAATCAAATGATATATTTGCATACAAAAACAGAGTCTTTGTATGAAAGCTTCTTTTTCCTTGCAAGATCATGCACAAAAAGGAAGCTTAAAGCAAACTGCAGTTTATTTAAGGAACAGAGCTATTAATAATCTGATATCTCCATGTGGTAAAATGTAGATAGCCTGATGTATACAAATGAGATACTTCAATGTATTGCACATAAGTGTTCACATAGCACTAAATAGATTAAAAATTAAGAGAGTGACGATATGTCCCGAGTGTGTTGCTGATGAAAAGCAGTAGCTTATAAAACCCAAAAGATCTGTAAATGTTTTCATCAGTTATCATCTCTAGTTGGTTTCCAACATTCAATAACATTTTTCATTGTTCCTGCTTTCTTTATGCATTTCAGTTTCATCCTATACATCCAAACAACTGAAAACCTTGAACAAATTTTTTTTTTGCCACAAAATGTTGAATATTTCCAGTCAAGTGCTTTCAGCCAGACTCCAGTCATGGTACCCATGGAAGATCTTGTTTGTTTTCCATTTGTACTGTCGAAAGAATCTCCAGTATGGACACTAACTCCTTACAGAAAAAAACAGCGTGACCTCAAAATGTCAGCATGGAGAACCTGGTCTGCCCTCCCTCTGAAGCTCCAGTTTTAGTTACAGATCAAATTCTTGGTTTTCATCACATGCGAAATACAGATGTTGGGGGAAGAAGAAAATTGTCACTGGAAAACTTCTACCATTTTGTGATTTTTTTAAAAGAATGAGAGCCCATTTGAAGCAACTCCATCTTGTCTTTTTCTTCTTGCCCATCTAAATTCCTTCAGATACCAAAAAATATGAAGTGTCCATTCTGCAGACTGTCACATGGACAAATATTTTCCAGGAAAAAGATCTTCTTTTGTTAAATTAAATATTCTAAGTTATGAAATACATTGGCAGGTTGTAATTATGAGATTTCTCTTAGTAATGGTGTAATCTAAGTTTTCCTATTGAAAACTTTTTCAGAAACCCACAGGTCTGAGGAGCAGCCTAACCAGCTTACTGCTATTAGCTCTGCAACTTCTACACAGCTCTGAGTTCATGTTAACTTAAATAGGTGTTCAGGGGAGCAGCTTTGTTATTCTCATTACAAATTTAGTTTTCTGCTGAGAAGTCTTGTCCAAGACTAAACCGGACCATGGCAGTTTTCTAGACTCCTGTTCAACCAACTTATTTACACGCTACCAGGACTGATTAATTCTTCAGTTACTAAAATAAAAAGCAATGCCAGGCAGGCACATAACTGGCAAAATCAATTCGGCATAATCTGCATCTGCTATGTCATCTTCAACCTGCACTGAAAGTTTTTAACTTGGAGGAGAGAAAGCCTGAAGCAATAATCTGAAGCAGAAATCTCATTTCTTCTCTTGCTAAGATTCTACAATGTAGCAAATTTTTGATTGTTGATTTAACAGTGCTTGACTCAGGCGTCATATTTATAGGGAGTTTGGTGTGATCCTCAGAGGCTGAACTAATGGCGGGGAGAATTAGGATATTTTAATGTTACTCTAGGGAAAGGTGAATGCCTCAGTCCCACTTGGAAAAAAAAAAAAAAATTGTCAGAAATGCCTGGTGCTAAGTATGAGCTTTTATTTCAAATCTTGGGCTGAGTGTGCTAGAGCAGATAGAAGAGGGATGGTGACTTGTAAAACTTAGCCAAAAAGCTAGGGAACAGTTGCAGCTCCAAGTCATCTGGACAATAGAAGCAGTCTGAGGATGCTGGTCTCCCTTGGTTTTTGAAATACCCCTGTAATGATTTTTGGAGGACAAACCAAGTGTGACTTAGGACTTTGTCATGTTCCTGATCTGTGTCATTGAGAAAAGATACTCAATGTAGCCACCTTTCTCTGAACAGTGATATTGTAGTGAAAAAGATAGTATTGTCTTACCCTGTACAAGCCAAATAGCCTTTACTTTTGTATTCTGAAGCACAATCCCCTTGAAAATTCGTTGTTAGTTATTCCTTCTTTTAAAAGGTTTAAGCTAAAAAGCTAAAAAATAGTGCTTTACTTCATCATTTGCTATCAAACATAACTTGTGTACAACCCAAGGAAATTCAACCATGTGGATGAAAAATTTCTTGAACTGCAAGACATCACAGAGAAACACCTTTATTGACTTTATTTTGTAGTTTGCATTAATGGGAGAAGTGGTTTTCTTTTACATTTCTGGCAACAGCACATTTTATAAACACAAGCCATACTGTGATCATCACAGCTTGATGAGCTAGATACTTTATGAGAGCTCTGAAAATCCTGGAAAGTATTAAAACTTTTAGAGTTGAGGGAATCTGCCAGAGTTGACAGTCCTGGAAACTGAAGTCTTCTGTCCATGGAAGACAGAGAGTATGTAAGCACTGGATATCCCTGGATCGTATATTTATTTCATCACTCAGTGCATTCAAGATTTTATGGTTTGTTTTGTTTGGTTTTGGTTTTGTTGGAACTATTGACCCAATAATGGTTCATTTGAACAGATTCTGCTGGTCTGCTGTGACCTAGATACATGGGCACCGGCTAATTTCTTATATGAGAGCAAATCTGATATGATGCCAAAATCTATCCTATTTGCTCCATAGGCAGGTCATGAATTTCTTTTCAAAATGAGTTGTCATTTAGTGTCCAAACCAAATGAAGTACTTGAGAACTGTGAAGATTCCTCACGAGAGTAATTTGAGACACGCTAAAGTTGCTAAATCAAGGTATAACTTGCTTCTCATGAATAGAAAGGAACAAAGTTCTTCATTTGATTGTAAAAACGTTATCAGGAGACTCTGACATAGTGGCAAGTATCACTGACTATAAGTCTTTTGCTTTATTTAGCAAGTTTAAGCAACTGGCAAATTGGTGAACTCACAATCCAGACCTTCTTCAATAGTAGCCATTAGAGCTACCGCGATAGCAACTGGCTAAGGGATGTCCATCACCCCCTCTGCTCCTGAAATTGGTTTCAGCACATAGATCAGAAAGAGGAGAAAGAAGGGATTGGGAGGCAGAAATTGTGTGATCACCAAAGGATGAGCAGTTTATGTCTTCTGGTCCAAAGAAAGCTCGTCAGCACACTGCAGTTTCTCAAAATTTTCTTGCACAGTGTATTGCATTCTGCCTCATTCATTATACGAGAGGTAGTGATTAAACATAATCATTAAAATTCTTTTGAGAAAATGGATAGGATTCAATGTAGCCAATACATTTGGAACTTGGTTCAAGTCAGGAGCTCCTTTCCATCTCTAGTTGTATTCATTGGAAAAATCTGTTGCGCCCACCCCACCCCCAAGAAACAAAAAATGAATTTGCAGGAGCTGCTGTGATATGTCATTAAATAATGCATGTTTATAAAAATATTTATTTCTAAGGTGGAAGGGGAACACAGTGCGATTTGAGTATCAAAATATGTACTGAATCAGGTAAGGATCATACTTTGGTAATACATACTCCAGGGTATATTCTCAAAATGTAACTCCATGGATATTGAATTCTAATCTATACTATAGGAAGTTATGCATAACATTCTGCATCTTAGGGGCATGTCATGAAAATAAGTATGCTACTGAATTCTTTTAAATGAGTCTAAATATGCATTTTCTGTTAGGGAACAAGGAATTACAGTTCAAAAATACTAAAGCCAGTAATCAGCAGAGGCAAAGAAATTCAAAGTTCAGGCTGACATCCCAAAGAATAAATCTTTCACTGGGGCCAATTTTATGATTTGGGGTTTTGCCCTCCCTCTCCATGGTCTAATCCTGTGTTAACCAGCAACATCTAAAGGCTGCCCTGCATCACACACTGGTATGAGGGCAGTGATAAATCACATGAATTTTCCAGGTTCCTGAGGGTGAACTCACAAGTCTCAGTAGCCCCTGACACAGTTGATTATCCACATTTAACAGTGATCTGTGATTTTGAACTCTCTTGTCTGTATTGGAGTGTTTGTTTGCACTTTAGGCCTCTGGTTCAGCAGAAAAAAAATCATGTAAAGAAGCTTATCCTGCACTGTATGCATTCCTTAGCCCAACAGTGTCCGGGGTTTCAGTCTTCATTTCCCCATTGCTGTGCTCTGCCCTTTGAAATAGGTTCCTATAAATGGAGTTTGATGGGGAGCATCCATGCAAGCTTCTCCCAGGGCACCTGCAACATATCATCAGTGGAGCACCTGGGCAAAGCACTGCCTTTTGCTGCTGTTTCTCAGCAAGGCACCAAGTGGCTGAAACATGTTTCCTTCTAGAATGAAAGCCGTTACTTCAAATGACTATTCTCCAGCCTTTGCAAATATCATCTGTGGACAGCAAATTTCAGTGTTTGGTATGAAAACATATGAGGCTTGTTATGCCCTTAATTAAATTTATGTTCTGAAAGTAGAAGCTGTGTCTTGTGTTCTAAATACAATAATAATGAACCAAGACCTTTTTTTATATTATAATCGATAAATATTTTGCAGCATCCTTGCCTAGCATTCTGCTTTTCCTTGCCAAAGCTTATCTGTGGAAGAGATCTTACATGCTATAATTGTTGTCACCCCCTGCACAGTTACAAAAAAGTGAAGTAGACATTTAATATCCATGTCAGTGACTCACTGCTGATGTCAAAGAGCAGAGATTTTAATTACAGCTTTGTAATACTTCAGTAAATGCGTAACCTGATCTCAATCTTTTGATAATGCTTTGGTGGAACAAAATCACAAATAAAATTAAAGTACTTAAAAGAAGAAGCTAGGAAATGTAAAATCAGTTCATAGTGTCCATATAAGAATTTTCTAAATTTCCAGTTTAAAATGTCCCTGAGAATCATACTAATATGATTAGTGTATGATTTTAATTGCAGTATGTTAGAGTGCAAAAACAGAGAGAGTATTCTTTCTATGTGGTTTGGTATCCTCATGCTTGCTGATACAAAGAATTTCCATGGTAAAATCTGGGGAAGGAAATGTAAAGAGGCTTTTGTCTACCAAAAAAAAAAATAAATAAATAAATAAAATAAAAAATAAATAAAATGCAGCTCTGAGAGAACTCAGAGCATTTGGAATCATAGAGGTTTCACTTCACTTGGCTGTTCACATCAAACATGTAGCAACTCCATCTCCTCTGCCTGACAGACTTGCTGGTGGGGGTCTGTGGTTCCTGATGCACCACTGTGCTGTTTTGGCAGGACTTTGTGGGAATCTGGGTGACGGCATATCCCAAGAGGCATAATAGTGCCATATCTTTCCAGGTATATCCAGCCTCTGGGTTTGCTTTAAAAAGTACTGCTACTGAATAAATAATAATAACAATAAAAAAAGTATGCATTTTTAAGAAAGGTAGGGTTTTTTTAATTTTTTTTTTTTCTATTAATCTTATTTCTGTGTGTTCCTAACTGCAACAGTGAGTGCAAAATGTGTGACCTAGATGACACTACGCCTGACTTTTTTCAGATGGGATTTTATTCAGTATTTATTGTTACCATTACTAAATGTTTTTTGTTAGAAAGAGGAAAGTTGGCACCGGATTAGAAATGGTAATTCAATTTGAGGATGTCTTCAGGAACATCTTCCCATATTATTTTTATCCAGCTTTTCCATTTATTTTAGAAATAATGCTAGTGGAATTGGCATGTTGCAATGAAGAATTGCTTCCTGTTGCTCTACAAAGGCTGATACAAACCTCAACATTTATGGAAAACAAATATTGAGATGAAGTCAAGACACTTATTTTCTAAGCAGGAGATGTTGATTCTCTGGCAACACTATATTGCACAGCCTTTATTTCTATTATGCCAAATGATTGATGTGGATTTAATCATTAGTTTGATGGCTGTTTTACTCAGTGGAGAGGCAGTTGAGCATTTCATCATTATTAGTGAGCTGCATTTTGATTTTTCTATAAGACGCTGCTAGCCTCAATTCATCCCAGGTGGAAATCCAGAGTTTCATTGTGCCCATTGTTTGCTTTGTGACCAAGCCAAGAACAATTTGCATACAAAATACAGTGAATATTTGTGTTGATTTTTTAAGCAGGAATACCTTTTTGATGATCTCTGTAAACGTGCTTCATTCTTTAAAAAAATAAATAATAGAGTGGTACCATTTGTGAGTAAACTAAACATGGAAGAATATATATTTATATGTATGTATATACACATGCATACCTGTATATGTATATACGTTTATATATAGTAGTCTGGAAATTATTTCAGTTGTTAGGATTTAGAATGGAAAAAAGAAGCTAAGCCAGAAAATATTTTGAATGTTTAAGGGAGCCAACACAGCAGATGGAAATTGAAAACAAATGTGAGAGAAATGCAGAATGTTGAAAAGCTATTGGTGTCTGTGTGTTTTTCAATGCAGTCAGCAGAGAATTAGGAGCTGGGGATAGTAACAGGTGTCTTTCCCTGGTCAGAACCTTGTCCCTAATAGCTGCTAACATCAGTTACTGAAGGAGGACAGTCAAGAGAACATTTCTATGACAATTATGGAATAGTTTCTCCAGATGGAGAATACATTTTGTCCATCTCCTGGGGTGCTCTCTACTCTGAGGAGGAGAAATGCATGTAATAAATGATAAGGAATAGCTGTCCAGTGAGGATGCTCAGCACAAACTCCTTGAATGGTCTCCCTACATTCTCTTTGTGCTGTGAAGTTTCACCACTAAAATAGGGAATAATGCAGAATTTCAGTGGTGAACTAAAGTAAGGTAGTCTTTTTTATTTGGAAGCATGATTTAGTTCTGTCTTGTTTGTCTATTCAAGAGCACAAAGATTTGCATCTTTATGTGGAAATGTTTATCCTTTCTATGAAGTAAAGATGCTCATTAGACATGTCAGAGTCTTTTCAGTCTTATCATTTATTTTGAATGAGATTTTATGTTTACGTTTTTCAGCTTTGTCTTCCATAATTTTAAGACTTCCTGTGCTAGATTCTTAAGATTTTGGCTTTTCTAAATGTTCAGTTTGAACGGACAGGTAGGATACAGTGGAATGGATTTGGTTATTTATTACCTCTGTTCCCAATTAGATGATGATCCTTAGGAAAAGTGACAGCGGCAGAGCTCCCTGGAGGAAGTGGGATTGGGCATTCCACTTGCAGGCGAATGAGCATGTTCAAAGGGGAGCAGCTTTGGGGTACTACAAGTAGCAGGAATTTTGCAAGCAGAGGTGGAAATGTGCCACTTAGAGACTGCACTGGGGAGCAGTCTCCAGTGATGAATAGGTTTTCAAGGAGGTACGAGCAGAGCTTACTGCCACTAGGAATAAGTCATCGAGGAACTCTAAACCTTCTCCAAAGGCTCTGGAAGTAAGGGGAGAGAGGTGTTTAAACACATTTAAATTCTCTTCCACCTAGCCTCAATTTCCTTTGAGGTTTTTCTGCTTTATAGTTAATTATCCTTGTTTATATTTTAATAAAAACCACTTTTTTTGAGCTTAAAGGCCTTTTATTCTTCTTTGGATCATGCTATACAGAGGAAGGTCAAGACAGATTGTGTCAAAGCTCACAGCTTGAAGTGCTGTCATACAGCACTGTCCAGATTTCCTTGCCATTACATTTTCACTGTGTGCTGTGTCTTTGCTTCTCCATTTCCCGAGATCTCCATTCCCCAAATCTCTGTGCAGAGATGAGCTGCAGTAGAGAGGTTATCCCCAGCAGAAGAACAGAGGGCAGAAACAAATGGCAGGACATTTTTACAAAGAGGCAAGTAAATAGATCACAGTACATCTGTGACAGACTCCTGCCTCAGTATAATTGACAACACACACTGTTTATTTAAATATAAGCTTTTTTGCCTGTGTTTCTTGGTAGCAGATGTAGAAGTGCTAACAAGTAAAGTGGCTTTTCATGAACCTTCATCTGTCAGTATGAAGGAGCCTGTTTTGTGTTCCCTAGGCCCAGAATACCTCTGAAAAGCACATCACGTTTTCATCCAAATGTGCTGCCAGGCACAGAGCTTTCAGAGTAAGAGAGTACATGTTAACAATTGAAAAAGATGGTTAAAGTGATGGGAAAATTTTTCAGTGATGTGCACTCACTCGGGTCACTAGAGGAAAGACTTCCTAATGTGATGTCATCTGAGCACTGAACTTGCTTAAATCCCATTTCTGTGTACTGTTCATTCTCACTTTATTCCAGGTTTCAAGTATCCTTCCCACATAGAAATGTTGATTACAAATGTAGGGACACTGATAAAAATCTATGACATATTTGTTCTTGCTTTGTGATGGTGTGAAGTCAACATCAGTCCCAACAGTGTAAGCATAAGGTATCTTTTTGTCTGCAAATCTAATATTTCTATTCTCCATTTTTTGTCAATTTGTTGATGGTTTAAAAGCTTTCTGTAGTCAGATAAGTGGCAAGGTTCTCCTTTGCCATGACTTCTTTTGTTCATTGGAGAGTGAGAAACAGCAGAACAGCAACCATCCACTGGGGGAGATTGTCCAGGAGTCTGCTTATTCTCTTCTAGCCATTATTGGCTCTCAGTATCCTTTCTTAAAATCTACTGAGCTTACTCCAGCAATGACCTTGTCTAATCATATTGATTGTTACTAACTGAAGGCTAATTAGGAAGCAAGTTGCTATGGTAATTCTTGAGTCATACATATAAAAAGAAAATACTGCTAAAACCACTAGTTCATGGTGACTATTAACATAGTTAAACAAATTAAAAAATATAATTCATTCAGATTAATTCTGGCATTCAAATGAAGATACAATATGCAACAAGGAAGTTTTTCCCTTGCCACCACACTTTCCTCTTTTGTAGTCATTTTGTTCTTTTATTTTTCTGTTGTAAATTATGCATAATTTTAGGACCAAAGGACAAAGTAGAATTTGGGTTGTTCTTCCTTGCTCCCCCATCCTTCCTCCCACACAAAATATGCTACAACAAGCTTCCTATGACAGAAGGATGACTCAGGCAGAGAGCAGTAGGACTTGGAACCCCCAGAATTCTAGGTCACTTTTTCATATCCAGTGCGCATATGTGTGATCAATGGTTTATTTTCAAATGGGTAGGCTGGTGGATTGCATACCATGAAATGGTGATCTTGGATTGTACCCTCAGGAGATGTGACTCATTACAAGGTGTGGCTGCTGCAGCTGGCTTTAATCAAAAGCCTCTTTTGGCCAAGCTTTGAAATGGCTCTGCAAAAGAGCTGGTCACTCAGTGGGTGACCAAGCTCCACCATGGGACACTGTTAGATTGCTTCGGCTGTGCTGTGGCTCATTTTTGGATGAATGGAGGATTTCATCAGTCATCTCAAATATTGTCTTTCCATCTTACTTTTAACTAAATGTGACCCAAAGGAAAATCTCCCAATTTAATAGGAGTCCTCTTTCTCCTCCTTTGGCACCTTACTCAACAGTCATGTCAGCGCGCAACTTTTAACTCTCCTAGTGAGTCTCCATCTCCATCTTCAGATCTTTAAGGAGGAAGAAAATAAAAGAGAATGCACCTGTTGCTACTCTTCTGGACCATTTGAATGAGGAGGCAAAACATATCTAAGAGAATCACTGAACTGGATGGGATATAGGAGTGTACTGAGTTCAGGTAGTACCCAAGTGAGTGTGAGTTTCTCGGCCCTTCTCAGTCTTCGCTGTATGACCTTACCAGCAGCTGAAGAAAAAAGTGAGCAGAACTGTAGTCACTGTTAGCATTAAACTCTATCAGTAGGTCTCATAAATAAATCTCTTTGGTTAGTTGGGACTTGAGTGTTTGTACAGTTGTATTCATTTAACTGAAACTGAGATATAAAATTGACTATGAAGTGAATGCCACCTAAAAGAAAAGAGTACAAGCTTATTGATTAGAATGGAGAGAGAGAGAGAGTAGAGGCTTACTGATTAGGATCAAGTAAATCTGAATAAAACTACACTAACAGTGAAATGAAAGTATACAATTGGAGGCTTTGCATGGTCCTTAAGCTAAATAGGTACCCCTGTAGAAATAAGTCCTGAGCCTACCATTTTGAAGTATTCACTTCATTCTAGCAGCAATTTAACACACAGGGAAGCCACAGGTTAAAAGCCCATGTACTTACCTGCTACTTAATCCATCCAAACCAAAGACTACCAGCTGAGAATGGGAAACAAGGGATTCACCTGGGAAATCTTTTCCCTTCCATATTTCTTAACCAGAGTGATCTTGCAGAGGTATCTTCAAACTAGTAGAAAGAATATAACAAAACCACATTGCCTTGACTGTCAAATTATTCTGTGTAGAAAAACAAAGTATTTGTTGTTCTTGCTGGTCGCTTTCTGTTTATTGTACATTCCTTCATGTAAGAAAAATACAATCCTCCCCAGGGATCCACTCTAAATCCTTAGGGCTTTGGGTAACTTCAAGATAGAGCATCTTTCAGAGGGAGAGCTGATGATGTTCCATAATATGCATTATATTTTTTTCCTCATTTTCTTGTGAAAATAAGCTGCTCTAGACTCAAAATACATTTTGTTTTTAGCACTTAGCACTTAGCTTCTAGTTTTTAATTTGGTATGTAACACACACAAAACATTTGTTTAAATTTGAAAACTAAATTGTTCTCAGAAGATTGCTTTCAAGTGTCTACACTTCTGTTTCCCTTTTTGTATTGAGCTGTGTGGTTTCTAGAGACAATAATTATTTTAAATTACAGAAAAATTATACACTTCTCTAAAATTTAGAATGTTAATGTAAATACAGATCCAATGTATTAAAATCAATGGATTTCCATGCCTTCTACAGTAAAGTGTGAAATCTCCTTCAGTCTCAACCAAAGCAATGATAGTAATCAGAAATTATGCCCTTCATTTTCCTTTTTTTAATTTTTAATTGCATTTTATCAACACAACTTTTCCAAATGGTATTTTTTGTGGTTTGGGATCTCTTCTGTTTTGTTTTCTCTTCTCTTTTTTTCCTCATTTATCAGTAATATTTTTTTCAAAATGCTTTACTGGAAACAAGAAAGGTTTTGCCAGGCTTGTGTGGTGTGAGTACACTGCAAGTCCCAGTTTGTTTACACTGTTACAGGAAGCCAGACAGAAAAATGTCATAAGTATATGCAGTGCAGTATGGCAGGGGAAGAGATACAGCCACTTCCAAGAACAGTGTAATTTCTGTATTCAAATCACATTTCTTTTTCAGCCTCCTCCTTTAAGCTGCGTGGCTACAGGGGAGTATCCAACTTACTTTTCCCTTGATGAAGAAGGAAAAACGACTTCAGATAAGGTTTTCTGCATCACCTCTATCTTCAATTTCTTTCTGTCTCCAGTTAGCCGTGACACAGGATTATGTGGAGAAGAACTCCCAGGGAGACCAAAGCGGTCTTACCTAGGAGAAACAGATCACTCCCTAGCATCAGGAGTTGCCTTCTCAAAGGTTGCACCTTGTTCCTCTGAAGACTTCTCTGGAGGAATTGGTACTTAAGACTTCTGAAAGGGCTGAGTCCAGCCTGAGTTGTTTCTTGTGAAAGCACTGTAGCTGCAGATGGTAGCAGGAAGGCCTTTTTTTGTCTAAACTTTCTACAAACATGAGGTTACACAGCGTTGTTGTGCCAGAGACTCTCATAAACAAAATCCCTGTAAATGGAGTTAGATGTGCAGAAAGGCTCCTGCTCACTAATAATAGTGAGTAAGCACCATCATGTGGCTATTATTTTTATTGCTTTTTTTGGAATATTCTGTGTATAAACACACAAACACAAACAATACATTGTATTAATATATTGGATTTTCACTCAGGTTACATGACATAATTCCTTCCCCTGTGAAGACTTTCTTACTTGTGTGCGGTCTTGCAGTGTTTGCAAGTGAAGAGGATTTTTTATGCCAGGGAAATTCAGGTGGAAGCATGTGATTCCCATATGAGCAAAGGTTTCATTGTTAAGATCTGATCATTTATTTGTCAAATAAGACTCTAGATTTACTGAATCTGGCTTCTCTTTGCTGTTGTTAGCTGCATGGAAAAAAAAAGATTAGGGATTGTATGTAATTCCCATTTTTGTATAGTGTGTCATCTTATATCTTCCAAGAGAGAACCTGCAGATTTGGGATTACTGGTGATTTTTCTCTGCTTTTGATAGAACAGTTGCCTCAGTCAGGTAAGTCATCCTCGTTGCATGTTCATTTTGTAAAGCTTTTGACTCAGTAGCTTTTTTCTGGTGTTAGTGTTTTCCATGGTATTCTGTGACAAAGAGTGGTTTGGATTTAACTTTGGAAGCATAGTAGATCCCTTTACCAAGTAGGTTATATCTGGGTGCCCCAATCGAGCAAATATTTACCTAGTAGGGTCTTGGCTGAATCTGGAGCCAAAGCTCACAAATAAAAGTTTGTGGGGTCAAGCATTCATTAGACAGAAAATACAAGAATAGTAAGTAGTTTTTATGGAAGGAATGAATGAACACAAAGAGAAATGAAGACAGAAGGAAATCTCTGTGACAGAAAAATATATTTTGCAGGGATTGTGGAACATTGACTAAGAGAGGCCTAAATCCTTTCAAGAAGACATTTGGAAGATGTAGTGGATGATGGTAGCAGCTGTAAGATAATGTCTGTATTCATAATTATTTGTAACATTAGACAGTGCAAATATCTTTCTAATGATAGGTCAGGGGGATTTATTTTCACTGAAGTAGTTGTAACATACTGCATGATGCTCTAGCAAATATTCAGGGTCTTCTCATAAGCCCGGGAACATTTTTATTGCCATAACTGAGGAGTAAGAAAGTTTCTTTTTACAATTTTCCCCTCTTAGATAAAAAGTTTATTTGTGCATATGTGAGACACTTGTTATTCTGGATCTCCCCATTCTGTAACGCATTGGAGTTAGTAATGAACAGTTTTCCAGGGACATCTCCTTTGTGTGTCTGCTTTCTTAAAACATTTTAAAACTGGCTGTTAAAGTGTCCAGGAATATCTGCTTCAAGATGGTCTCTTTTGAAAGACTTTGGGTCCTGTAAGCCAAAGTCTAAGACAATATGCCTATTGATATTTCCCTAAAATGAGTTTGAACTGTAGTTTGCTACAGGAAGAGTATTGGGGTCAGGCAGGTGTCAATCTTCTCTGGAGCAAGGCTTCCAATTTCTTCATTCAGTGCTCTCCTGGTTGATTATCCCCAGCATAATTTTCTCATCTGCCCAGGTCATTCTCAATAAAGCTATTCATCATTAGCTGACTACCAAAGCCAGGAAAGAAGCAATAAAAGATAAGTGGCAATAAACACTGCTAGCCCATTTCCATGGGAGTTATGAGGCAGGCATAATGCTTGTGTCAGCATCTCTGAATGAGGAGGACCCTTTCTCAGCTGAACAACCACCTTCTTTACCACCAGGGTCTCAAGATCCTCTAGGGCCCATCATGTCTGAGAAAGAAGTACCACTGCTAGGGTGGGTGCTTATATTTTCAAAGAATCTTTCTGCCTTCCCTACAAGCTTTCATAGTCAATGTAGAACTCTAGTGACTTCATCACCTTCCCCACAGCAGTTGGGTTGCTGGTCAGCCAGGATGCTGGGGCAGCAGGTATATCTGTCTGCCCAAGTGGCTGGGCAGCACCAGGGTACAAACATCTTTCTCTGTGCCACCAGCTGTGATCGGGAGGACTGCGTTTATGTTTCATCTCCTCCAGAGAAGGTCCAGGCAGGGCCTCTCTCTCTTTTTAACTGTTTCAGAAAGAGCTTCCCAATACACATATAGGATCTCGTATGAAACCTAAATCTCAACACCTGCATGGGTATTGCTTATTAAGTACTTTTGCTTTATAGCTACTACTCAGCCATTTTCCCTGTAGTTTCCCTGTAGTCACCTTCCAAAACTTCACACATGGCCACAGTAACTCTCAGTCCACTGCAAGCAGAGTCACATTAGCATTCCCCTATTAAGAGCAGCCTGGAACTGCTTACTCTGAAAAAGAAGTGGAGATTTGGAGTTTAATTTTAGACCAAGAGAGCAGCCACAGGGTAGCAGCTATCCATCCCAAATGTGAAGTAGAAGCATGGTGGTGCAAGTTCAGCATTGTATACTGCTGGCTCCAAGCCCTGGAGTCTTCTTTCTGCTGAAGGCAGCCATTTCCTCCAAAGACCTGGTCCTGCTTTGTTTGACTTGCAAGGCTTCATTCCTTTTCAGCTTTACTGGCAATAAACTAAAATTAGTGTAATACATCCCCTCAGCTCTAGAGTATGAGATATCTATTCCCAACCCCCCCCCCCCCCCCCCCCCCAACTATACTGATTATAAAATCAATTCTTATGATGATGTGGCTTCTGTGGCTGGACTTGGTCTTTATCAGCTCCAATTCTACAGACTAATCACATGCTTTTTCAGACTAGAGAGACCAATTTAATACTGTTACATGGACAATTAATTTAATGCAACCAAACTCTCAAAAGACTTTCATCTGGATTGCTGGCATGATGCTAAAGTAGTGATAGAATTAAAAACCCTTTTGCTTCAGTCAGCCATGTGGAAATTTGTGTTTTATTTTTCCCATGCCTGAACTGATTTACTTGAGAATATGGTGCCGTGCCCTTTGGAGAAGGCAGGAAGACACAGTATTAGCGCCTCCTGATAATCTCCTTCAAAGATTTATGTATAGACTGTTTTGTTCTAAGTGTGAAATCAGTATTAATACTCAGCTGGCTAAATGGACATTATGCTTAGTCAGGTCAGTATGCCATGTGTGTATATCTTCAGAAAAGTAAAGAGATGATGAGAAGAGTCGGTGTTTGAATTCATTTTTGAAATGTCAATAACTACTAAGATATATTAGCCTGTAACTCCCTGGTGTTCAATGAATCATAGTAGGGAGACAAGTTTTTCATGTTCACAAGGACAGTGGCAGGATAAAGTGTCAAGTATCTATTTTTAAAAGGTTAAAATTCTCTAATACTTTTAAGAAAAATAACCTTTATTTTGTAACCTGTCTAAATCAATGTAGTAGTATTTTGCTGTCATAGTAAAGGGAAGTTTTCAAAAGGAGATTCCAGATTGGCCTGGTTTTGATCAGACCAAAACAAATAAGAGCTCTTCAGTCTTCCACACTGAGACTGACATACCAGTGTCAGTGTGGACAGAGTGTTTAATTTTTCATTTTGGACACATTACAAGCTGTTCCCAGGGGTGCTCACCCAATGAATTCTGGATGGGATTCTCTGTGTGACACCAGTGACTGTTAATTCCTTCTTAAAACTTGGCTTAATTTTTGCCTCACTCAAACATCTGAGTAAAACAGACCTGACAAATTGCCTGATATAACTGCAGAAGTACTCTAAAGAATATGTATATCTAAAGGAAGGAAAAAAAAAAAAAAATGTTGGCCTTCCCCCCCCAGCCACCATTTTTGTTAAATCAGTGCAAATTTATTGTTTTTTTTGCAATACAGAGTGCCAAGGGAGGCCACCTGCACTGGGAAGTGGTACCTGATACCTGTAGTATCACTGGTTTCCATTTCATGATCTATGTTAAACACCTATCTCTCTCTAGAATCCCAGAGTCAGAGAGTCACAGAACAACTCAGGTTGGAAGGAATCCCAAAAGATCTTCAGGTTTAACCTTCCATGGGAAAAGGGAGCTTAGCTTAGATGAGATTACTTAGTACCCCATCCAATTGCATCTTGAAAACCTCCACCACATTCCTGGAGAGGTTGTTCCAGCGATAGATTTTCTAACTGTAAAAATTTATTTCTTGTATCAAGATGAAACTTCTCCTGCTGCAATTTGTACCCATTGCACCTTGACTTATCCACGTGGCTCCTTGTGAAGAGAAACCCTCCACCCGCTCTGTAGCCACCAGTTAAGTATTGCAATACTGTGATTAGGTCCCTCTTGAGCCTCCTTTTCTCCAAGGTGAAAAGACCAAAATCCTTCAGTCCTTCCATCCTCATAGGGCAGGTTCTCCGGCCTTCAGATCATCTTTGTGGCCCTCATTTGGCCTCTCTCTAGTCTGTCAGTATCTTTTTTTGATTTGTGGGGACCAGAACTGGACACAGTAATCTAGGTGTGGCCTGGCAAGCAATGAGTAGAGAGGGATGATTGCATTTCTGTCTCTGCCAGCAGTGTCCCTGTGTATACATACCAGTATCTGATTTACCTTCATTTCTGTAGTGCACACCCTGTATATGGAAACACACACACACATGTTTTTAAAAGCCACATATTCTATCGGGGAAGAAATTGCCCTATCCCTGTCTATGTGCTCCACACTGATCCTGAAATAATTTTTTCTCATAATAGACAAATAAATGCCCAGTCTTTTATTCTTACATTAATTTGAAATGTGAGATCGCTTGGCTGTGAGACCATTAGTTTGTGAGTTTAATGTAGTCTTGCTTTCGCTGTAACACTTTGATTGGTTTGAGACTTCTTCAGAGGACTGCAAAGAAACCGGCATGAACTATAAATTCCTTGCTAATAGAATTGTTTAAAAGGCCATTTCAATGTATCTCGATTTTTATAGATGGTGCTTGCATGCAGCTAGCTAAAAGGGGAGTATTTCCTATGCCTCATGGTGGGCTCTGTTGCAGATGTCATCGAAGCTGCAGTACCAGCCCTGCCTGAGGGCAGCTTTGCAAGAAGGTCGTCTTCCTCTTCATTTTCCTGATCTCTCCTTCCTCTAACTATTGCACATTGAAACACTGCCCTACAATCAGTTCTTTCTGAATAGATAATAATGATTACTGTTTGCTATGTTAGCAGCAAACTAATGGATGTTTCTTTGTGTGCTATTGTCATGCCTTAAAGTCATCTGTTCTCTTTAAAGAAAAATAAAAAAATTATCCTTCATAAAACTCTTACCGAATCCTCTTCCCTCTTTTAGGCTGTGCTTGAGTAAATAATTTATGCTTTTGAGGATCACTGTTTATTTCAGTAAAGCTGTGCATGCAGTGGAAACTGTTTAGGCAGATGCTTATGCATTTTGCAATATTGGGGTGTTAGTGAGTGATTTGAGATTTTGGGGGTGGTTGGTTTTTCTCCTTAGAAATTGCCCCTGATTGTTTCACATACCATATATTCAAAGGCTTGCATGCATCAGGAATTACGCTCAAATTACTGACTGGATTTTCTGTGATAGATAGCACTGGTGCTAATACTATCATTCATTACAGGCAAACAATGTAATAACAGTCCCATCTTTTGTCATGATGACATATAATAAGATCTGCATTATGAGCAATCATCTACTGATGTGTATTTATACTGTAAAACAAATCTCATGCACAAATACTAGCCAGGAATCTGCTTTTTGTGTTTGTAGCTATTGCTGCAGGTGTTATTTGCTCTCTTCTAGAGAGGATCCGAGTCTGTTGAATTAGTTGTTTGGTGTGAGCAGCATTAGCTTATACTTCAGGTGCCAAAGATACCACTATTTCCAAGACAGTGTTCATGTTTTTGATTAGTAGGGTGTGCATTTGGCACTATTTATGAATGAATACATTGTTCACAGAAATCATGCAAACAAAACCCACACCGGTGCTCATTGTTCACAACATGTGACTTCTCTTTTAAACTGAATCATTCTTTATTGCTCAGTTTTACCTGAATGACAGCCTGTAACAGGTACATGGAGACTCCCAAGGCCAAGAATAGCAAGGGGAAAAAAAAAAAAAAAATTGTCAAGGGGGGACATTCATAAGGAAACCAAGTCACTCCACAAATATCTGATCCTCCCTCATACGAGTATTATTTAATTCTTTTATAAATTTAATCTTTTAAAAATCAGTTTATAGATTCCTATTCCTGCTCCTCTTTCATTCCTTTTTTAAATCTGTATTCTCCTAACCTTCCAAAGTGTCATGACCTGTTCATGCACTACTTTAATCAGGCCTGTATCTCCCATTTTTTAAACCAAAACAAAGCACGTAATTTACCCAGTCCTAGAAAGCCAAAACACTCTCTTGATGTAGAAACATTCTTTTGTAAGAATTAGATTAAAATGTTTATGTTGTCCAGATTGGTTCAAAGTTAGATAACAGACTGAATCGTAAAAAATTATTATTCTTGACAGCCCTGAGGGGGAGATCACTACCACACTGTGGTTTCTTAATAAGCTTTTTTGTCTGTATAAGGCCAACAAATCTGCAGCACTTTGCCCTGAGCTATTTTGTGGTGTGAAATCTCTTCTGGCTAAACAGATTTATTTTGGTATTAAAAGTTTTGCTTTTTCAGTGTTGGGTTGTTTGGTTTTATGTTTGTTTGTTTGTTTTTTGTATGTTTTTTTTTTAGAAAACTGCTTTTTAGACTGTGGGAAATGCCACAAAAACATCCTTGGTGGAGACTTGTGAGTTAATTCACTGTGGTACAGCACAGCAGGGGCAGCACCAGCTCCCTCCACAATGAATGACAACCCTGGGAACTGGGACTCATCTCCTATCTCTCCCACAGACTTGCTGCATGAGACCCTGAAAAAGCCACTTTTCATTTCATACCTGTTTTCACCACTTCCCTTTGTCTGTTTAGGTGGGAAGCTTTCAAGTGCAGCATCCCTTGTGGTGGCTGGGTACCTTGCATAGCATGAAGGAAACCAGCTGAAGCATTTTGTTGGTGATGATACCTAGGTGATAAAGAGGGGCATGTTCACATGTGAGCTGGTGTTTCAGCACTATTAAACTCTTTCCCATCATGGTGTGACTACAAATCACTCCTATTGGTCAGTCCTCATCTACTTTTATTTGCTTATTCTCTAGTTACCAGAGCAGAGAGCTGGATTTCTTCTCTAAATGCTTCGAGTATGCAGAGTTATTAAACTAAAAAGTACCAAACTACTGAAGTGTTTTTTAAAGCAGAAAAGGTCAGATGAACAATTTATCTTCTTTTGCAAAGCTTTTGTTGTCTTAAATGGGTGAGTAATTTGTCAGGTGTACTCCAGTTGTTGCTTAAAGGTAGTGGAATAATTTTTATATTATTTGTAATAATTTTGGCATTTTTTGACTGTTGACTGTGCACTGAATCAATTGTAGCACAAACCATTATTGTACCTCAGACCTATTTGAATCTATTTGCAGCTATCACAATTTCAAAAGAACAAGTTATCCAGGAGCAAGTGATGACCACTTTATAATCTGACTATTTATTCAAGGTTTAATTCCAAATATGTGCAAAGTTATATTACCAGAACAATCCAATAGGCCATCACACTATCACCAAGTTATGTCTGCATTACAATATTTACTTCCAAGAGTTGATCCCAGCCTGGGAAATAGCATTTTTGCAACATTTTCAAAAATGGTCATGTTGAATCTTTTGGCATGGTCGTCTTCACCCCAACTTTCCTGGTCACTGTCAGCATAGGGGATGGAATCAGGAAGGGTTGCACTGCAATAATTCCCCCTTTAGTTACCAGGAGAATTCTTGAACTCTGAATTATATTAAAGCCTGAGCTATGTCTTTGCCATCCCATAGATTAAGGAAGCAATGATATATGTCCTCTGGACTAGCAAAAAGATGCATTCTGGTGTGTTGATAACAGAAAACTAGCCATTTTTATTCTGCGGTTCTGTGGCTGCAAGTGGGCATTAATCATATATAGAAAAGATTAAATAGGGTTTTCTCCAGGGTATGGAAGAGTTCTTCACGTCTGTGGTCTCCAGCTCCTGTCAATAAAGATGTGTCTGTTGGTGACTTAATTTTAATCTTTGAAGTTTACACCAGGTCAATATAGCAGCATGTCTTACTTGCTGAGGCTGTGTCATATTTCTTGGGAACTTCATAGCTGTTTTCTCCATTTCAGTCACCTTTCATGCCCTATTTTCTGCACTGAGTTAAAAGCTTTCATTAATTCTCCATCCGTAATTATTGATGTCAGAGATCCAATAGCCAGTGGTGGTGCCTTCCAATACTCAGGGTGCAGGACTGCTGTTTTAGATACAGGCTTCAGCCTCAGAAGATGTATTGTTCTGGACTCTCATTGTTTGCCTTTGGTGGCAGCTCATAGGAATTTCTGAGGTCTGTTTTATTATCTGATGTCCACCTGATTTTTAAAACTGATCTGTAATGTAGGAAGAAGTTCCATGTGAGTTTTTCTCTTGTCCGTTCTCTGTTTTCACCCTTTGGCTGAAAACATGGCTTGAAATATCTTGACTTTTTAATTATTTTTCAGAGAGATCTCACAGAATGATGCCTTGGAGGTCATAGAAGCAAATGTGTTTTCCAACCTTCCCAAACTACATGAAATGTAAGTAATGAGCAGTCTAAATTCAAAGAAGACAATTATAAAGATGCATTATAGGCAAGTATCAAGGTTTTGCATTTCGGTTCAGGTAAACTCTGAAGAATCCATAGTTATACAAGACCATTGGAAATCTCCCTCTGCCTTTCCCATGTTCTTATCTGAAACCTATCGTCAAACCACTGCTGATATCAGAAAGCGGTCGGGTCTGCCAGTCTGTGGTAGGCTGTTATTTGGAAGCAGATCTGCTCTCAAAAAAATATATGTATAATAATAATCTGTCAGTGTACAGTACTGCTACATCCTGGGGCAACCACACACAGACAGTTTAAGATCAATATATTGATGTATTTCTTCCGATGTTTCACTTTCTCTTTGCAGAAGAATTGAGAAGGCTAACAACCTCGTGTACATTGATCAAGATGCCTTTCAGCACCTTCCAAGCCTTCGATATTTGTAAGATTTTTTTGCTTTTTGAAAGTACTATCATTTTAAATGATACAGATGTCTTTCCATCCAACCTGTGCTAAGCAATTTGATGATGACAAGGTAATGCCCAGTCTTCGCTCCCCTCCTCACACACTTAGTTGCGTATTGTCAATCCACATTTTCACACCCAGGTCTGCACATGGTCCTCAGAAAAGTTAAAGGTAATATTATCTATGAAGAATCTATGGAGATTCTCCAACGATCTCCACATGCTAAGTATTTGAGCTTTTCTAAGTAACATGTGGAAACCGAGTGATGAGAGAAGGATGTGGGCATTTATTTTATGGCTATGAAAACAGGTCTAGGTTGAAATTCCTCCTGAGAACTTTAGGACAAAAAATGTCTCATCTGTCTTTTCTATGGCTCTGTCTTCTGTTATACTTCATACACATAGTCTTAAGCATTCAAATTCTCATTTCTTTAGCAATGACAGTGCTATAGCAATGATTTTCACTAACACTGGATGCAAGGTGATTAAAACCTTAGAATGCAAATGTACTGGTGTATGCTATAACTTCATTTTATTAGTCAGCTTCATCAAGAATGCAGTTTACACAACTGTGGTTGCCACATCTGCTCTCACGGGGTTGCCATCACAATTCAGTGATAATTTAATCCATCCTTAAAATAAACTACTACCCAAAATATTTTCACAGCTTTTAGCATGTGACCTTAACATGACTAATGACATCTCCTCTGTTATGTATTAATACCCAAATGAAGTCCAATTAACTCAGTTTAGCAGTAATTGTTTTTAATGGCTGTAGCTTCAATAGGCTCCTGCAGTGCTCTTTGCCTAACAACAGCATATATACCAAACAGGATATTATCTGGACTTTCATATGTCCATCCTGCTGAGCACATATACCCAACCTTCTTTTCCTTGCTCACATAAGAAGCTTTGCTGATCACAATACCTACTTTCGAGTAAATGAGTGCTTAATTGTCTGGTTAGCTGCTTCTTAATGACGGGATAAAATCAGGTCAGTGACCTCAATAAGCCTGAGTGTTTCGAGTCTCTGAAAATCAATGGTGTCTGGCAAATTCTGGGCTCAGAAATGCCAAAAGACATTGGCTTGAATTTGAAATTCAAGATTCAATATTTAAGATTTGGACTTCAAGAGATAAGGTTTACTTAGCACTATACAATGTATCCAATTTCGTACTGACTCCATTCCTTGTATCCCATTAATTAGGTAGTTTATTGACATTATAGATGGTTTCCACTGGTCCCTCCTTTTTCTGTTTTTCATAGAAAGCTTTTCCAGAAACAAAATGATTTCGTGATTAGAATATTTCTTCAGATTTTATCCATGGCCATTTAATTCATGTTCATTTTCATTCCAAACCTTTTCTTTAATTTAAATTGAAAAAATCCATCTTTGGTGTTTAATACACTAATGGATTAATATTGCATCCACTATATATTTTTTTAATTTTTATTTTAGGAGGTAAAAAAAGACTTTTGCAAGACATAGTACAAAAATGCAAGAAATAGTACAAAAGTTTCAGACATCATGGCTCCTAGAGTCTCAACTACTTACTGAATGTGTCTTTCGTATTAATGACAAGGTTTGAGGTAGCTGCATTGTGCATATAAATCAGTGTAACACCTTTGGCTTTGGTGACATCAGTTAACATCACAGGGATATGGTTAAAACACTTTAATCGAGGTAGCTTTTCAGCAGTTTCTGAGCTATGTTCCCCACTTAAAAAGGGTAGATGTGTCTGAATTAGTAGACCTGAACTTGCAGTAAGTTTGCTTACCCTCAGATGCCCTGGTCCCCCAGGGGCATCTCCAGCTGGGGTCTACACCAGCTTTCCAAATACACCACAGTGAGGCAGCAGAGCTGGAGAGGAAATGATGTACTTGGAGAGGTCCTTAGCCCAGTTTTCTGCTGTAGACCTTGCTGTAAGACCTCTGTAATCCTTCCTGGTCTGTCCCACAAAGCAGAATAGCTGACACAGACACCCCTGCATCTCAGGATAAAGAAGTTTATTGAGACCCACCCACAACCAGCACACTAGAGCAGGGGGTTCTGGTATGTGCACATTGCTCTGAGCTTGTGATTCTTTCTTAAGTTTCCAGCCTCATTGGGAGGCTGGCAGGGGGTATGAGACATGTAGTCTGTCTGATTCCTTATGACAGTGCCATGGCTATAACAGAAGTGTTAAAATGCAGTTCAGAAAATCTTGCAGAAATATATATATATGTATGTATTTACTAGCCATTTTCAGAAGGAAAAAGAAAAAAAAAAGAAAAAAAAAAAAATTTGAGACAACTAATCAATGTTAGTGCCTGGGATGGAGGCTAGACACCATAGCCCATCAACTGACCTTTGCAGCTGTTGCTTCCAGACTTTATCTGTGCTGCTTCAAAAATAGTCATATAGCCACTAGATCTTATTTATTGGCAGGCAAGAAGCTCTGGCTAACATTGTCAGCCCTCTCATCAGCTTTATGGGCTCGTTATAGCCAGTAGCAGTTGAACATGAATATGCTTTTATCTGTGTCAACTTGAGTACAAATACGTTTTTCCACTCACTCCCTTTGTCTCCTGCATCATCATTACTAGTATGGCAAAAATACTACGGCAAGACAAAATGCTTTTAAAAGGCAATGCTCAAATATCCTAAGCCTTCTAAAAAAATGCAACCTAAACTTTCCTGCCAGTCTTTTAGAAGAGGATGTGAAGAGGATTGTTAATTGGTCTTCTTGGATATGTGCCAAAGAGACAGACTGCTTCAAAATGGTAACTTGTTGACCTTTTCATGGGTACGAGATTATTTGTCTGGCTCTCATTAGGGAGAGCTCTGGCATTGTCTGTTTAATAATGCAGTGATGGCTTTTCAAACCTATTTTCTTTCCAAAATTAGTTCTGTATCCTTTGGTTGTTTTTACAGTGCATGCATCGATGTCCTGTATTAAGCAATCTCATCTTAAAATAGAAAGGTTTAAATCTGACACTTTTTTCAGATCAATTTTAAGGGCATACGGCTAGATTGTTGGTGGGAAGGGAAATTTAGGCCATAAAAATGTTTTTTATCTCTAAAATATTTTTCATTATGGAGAGAACAGCCCAGCCCCAAAGACGTGCAGATGCGTGTACGTGCCTGTCCTTATTTCAAGGAGAACCTGACACACGTATTCTTGGTGTGCTTCTTAAATCCAATCTGTATTTGTTGCAGATGCAGCTAGTCATGCCTAATAGAGATGTCCACATTATCTGCAATTGTCCACAAATTGATGACCCTTTTCACAGAATGGGTTTTTCAATAAAAAGAAGTGATGATCCACTCCATCCTTTTGCATGAGAGTCTCGTGTTTAAAGATCTTGCCCAACAGTGAGTGCCATGGATTATAGACTCAGCATAGCCTGCAAGACCAGTTCACGAGTCAGAGGACTTTCTTGCTGGAGTGCAGTACAAAGTCACTAGCATGATTAAGGGGCACATAAATAATAATTCTTGAGTGATGCTGTTTTTAACTTGGCCTACCTAGCATTTCCAATTTAGCAAACATCCTCAATAAGTTGATGGGGTAAGCCATGGTCCGGGTTTTCTCAGAATAGCTCCTACTAACTTGGTATTAAAAAGGCCTGGAAATTTGCTGTATCTGGAAATAAGCAACCAGAATCTTCCAGGAATTAGTTACTGAAAAATTTTTGTTCTCTGGTGCTCTTGGTGCAATGTTTTCTTAAATGCTGACTCCAGTAAGCCTTTTCAGAAAGATAATTAAAGCTTTGGAAAGCAGCCATCAGCCATTTGAAAAAACAGATTCTTACTGAGCTGTTTATATATGGCAAGGGGGAACTCAGTTAAAGCACGGATTAAAGAGGACACTTGTTTAAAGCAAGGCTACTAAGGATGTATACATTATATGGTAAACATATTGACAAAACTGTCCTTCAAGAAAGATATTCAGAAAATTGGATTATCTATATTCTAACAAGATTATCCACTTAAAGGCCTCTGGAGATTTGCTGACTGAATAAAAAGAGAAGAGAGATCTAGGCCACACTCTAGCTAAGTATTCTTTGAGTTTTTTTCTGCAATTAATTAAAAGAACATCCTCTCCTACTCCTAATCACTGTTCTGTGCCTCTGTGCAATCAGTACCTCATACCCTTAGATTTACTTCAATATGTAACAATTTGTTGAAGATGCTTTCCTCTTCATCACATGCTGCTCACTCATGTGATGTCAAATCACCATTTTAAACTGAACCCCAAGCAATTTCAGATTACTTGAAAGATCGGTAGTACTGCATCACGCAAGGCTTTGAATGTGTTTATTCACACACATAAGGCAAAAGCCCTGCTAACCAGTACTGCATTTTGGACCGTTTGGATTAAGTTGCCATTGGGTGTAGTGCTTGAACAGCATATAGTAGAGTACCATCATCCTTCATTACCGGAACAAGAGGATCGAGCTTTCCTTGGGAAAGTAAAGTAGAAAGGAAAGCTTTTCATGTCTTCTTGGTTCTGCAATAACCACACAATATTTGGAAGCAGTTTGCTTCTTCATTTACCTATTAAAGCAAATGTGTGCTGTAATTTGTATTTAACAAGTGGCTCTTAAAATGAATTGCATGAATTTTTAGTGTATGACTCATTTAAAAGTAAAGGCACCTTTCAAATAAAACCCTGCACTTCTCCAGTGATTTAGAGAGTACTTTAAAATCCTATAAGGGGGGATTTGAAGGTTCTTCTTCTATTGCTTTTAATTTTTTTTTTTTTTTTTTTGGCTAATTCCTTTCACAAAGTATAAGTGCAGAAGTACTTTAAACAATAACAGGCTTATGAAATCCACCTGTTTCATTAATCCTGCTTTCTATTTAACTACATGCAATAGTTTTTCAAAGGCATTTTTGTAGAGCTTTCTTGGTCACACATGACAGCTGTGATTTTTAAGCTAATGTAATGTCAGACCACTCTGACTCCTGGGATGAAACAGTCAATGACATTTCAGCAGCATTTCCAAATTGCCTTCATGAATATTCACTACACTTCTTTAATTTTTTCCTACATATAATGCAATGCTTCTTGTTATGAAGAAGATAACCAGTTGGTTTTTCAATATGAACCTCTGAGAATATCCAAATACCGCCTCAGAGAGCTCAGATGAGTATTCCTACAAGTGAATGACTATTAATGGACCTTTTTGGTCCTTATGGATTTGGTTGTCACATTTGGCTGTTTAGTTTCAGTTCAGTTTGTAAAACTTCAAAGTCTGCAACTGTTCTGAAATGGTCTAGGTTTATAATAAACATCAAATGAATGCTGTTACTTTTTTCCAGTCTCAAGCAGTGCTTTTCATCACCGTCTAACACCATTCAGGAATGAATCTGCCCCAAAAAAATTGTGTCTGGTAATGGAAGAATATTGTTCTATTTAAGTGCCAAGATAAAAAATGCCTTCCATATACTACTAATACATACCTTAAGGAACCAATGTGCTCAGTAAAATATTGTCTACATCTCACACTAAAAATACAAAGAGATAATAACCCTTTCAGGAACCCAAATTTTCTCTTTCTTTGGTAGCATCAGCATGGTAATGAGACATTTTGGTGGCTGGGACAAACTCCAGCTCCTCTTTCCTACTGCACTTCCCCAGCCAGGCATTCAGCCCTCCTTCCAGCCATCAAACAGCCACAAACCTTCTCTGTCTGCATGGCAACATAATTTGTTGCTCCTGTCCTACCCTTGCTACTGTTCTGGACAACAAAAATTGCTTAAATTGGACGTGGTGCAGCACTGTCAATAGCTGTCCCCCCTTTTCTTCACTGTCTGGGCTCAGAATTCTTCTTCAAAGTCAGCATTTCTGGGATAGTGTTTCACTGATGTGAACAGCAGAACAGTAAGCCAGCAGTGCCCAGCATGGTGGGAGGCTGAAGGTGGCTAAATGAAGAGGATCAAGACCATTTCCCATCAGGCAAACTGCTGAAATGTTCCCATGTATTTGGTTCCTTGCTATCAACAGTGCTTGGGAACAAAGCGGCTTAAGTTTCTCTCACTTTCATGAAATAATGATATTTCCAATTGAATTAATATATCATCATTTTGATTAGAAGATTAACATTGTGGTAAGTTAAATTATTATTATTATTATTATTATTTATTATCTGAAGAGCTACTATGAAAATTGTTGGATTTGGTGCTTAGTGACATGGTTTCATGGGTGACATTTGTAGTAGGGTGATGGTTGGACCAGGTGATCTTTGAGTTCTTTTCTAACCTTTATGATTCTATGAAAATAATTTTCCCGTGTCTGTGTGGTTGATTTCTTAGAATATGTTTGGGAAATTAATACTGAAGATTTCCTGAGATCATCAGGAGGAAATGTAATTATTCCAGACCTGTTTTCTCCCTTGACTGCAGTGGGGGAGAACTCAGCTTATGCTTTTGACAAAAACCTTTTTACATTACAATATAAAGATTCCTGTGGGTATATGCTGCGTATGTGGTAAAAGTCTACTTTTTGTGGCTTACATTTTAAGTACAATCTGCTTTCTTCTTTGTTAGTTATTGCTTCATTTTTGGGACAGAATTAATAATCTTTCTACTTTCTTCTTTAGGTTAATATCAAATACTGGTCTTAGGTTTTTACCTGTTGTCCAGAAGGTGCACTCCTTCCAGAAAGTTTTACTGTAAGTCGTAATGCTTTTAAAAGCTCCTTTTGAACATTTTGCTGTTCTAACAAAATCTTTCAAGATGTGATTGCCCTTGTGCTTGCTTATTACCTTCATGATAGCATTTTGAGTTGCACTTTTGTAGGCGTTGATGTTAATGTGGCCTAAAAGGTCTCGGTATTCTCTAGTTCTCCTTTCTGTCAAGGATTGTAGCTTGCAGTCTACTGACTACTCTTCCATTAACTACATTATAAATGCACAGCCAGATGTCTCTGGGGACTTGCAGTCCCTTGAGTTGTTTCACTCATTGAAATTCATGCCAGGCTGGTGGAAGTGGAAATTCATTGCCATCTGGTGACAGTTCTCTAGCCTGCATGGAAAGTTGCTGATCTTGGTGCCATTTTCAGTAGACAGATGGCCACAGCAAAGAAAAACAAAAAGCAAGGGAAAATAACTCTACTGTGGTTCTTTTTCCTTTCCTTTCTTTTTTTTTTTTTTTTTTCCCCACTGGCAATAAAACTGTCCAGGGAATTAATTATATTTTTCTAAGAAAAATTCCAGTGCCAACAGGGGGATTAAAATGTAAAATTTTGTGTGAAAGCAGGCTTTTTTAATGTTAAAGCACTTTTTTTCTGGAAAAAAAAAATGTATATCATCAAAATTTGAGGTTTTTCATGGAAAAATATCTTGACAGAAATTTTCCCATCTGAGTATAACTGAAAGCAGAAAACCTGGGAAATAGGCAAATATTTATTTTCTTCTTTTGGACAAGATATATTATTGTTGCATAGGACAAGTTTTGAATCTTCAAGTCCCTGATTAGAAGATTAAAATCTGCAGAAACATTAATCCTGCAATTGTCTTACTGAGAGCCATCAGTATAAATAAAAATGCATAGAAAGCATACAGGGAGGCACTTGAATGTTGTATACACACATATAATATACAAAATATATTTCTGTAATATGCTTGTAATTTTGATAACTGCCCTTCAGGGCTCCTTGAAGCCATAAAACAAATGCAATAGATGTGGAGCTACAGAAACTTCCTCCTGTATACCTTCATCATCAGTCTTAACTAGACTTGAATTACCATGTTTTGCTGACCAAGAGATTTTTTCTTCAGGTGAAATTCTTCACTTTCTGTAGAATAACTAGGCTTTGACATTGCTTAAGACCTGAAATAGACCTTGGTTCAAACCTTGCCCCCACTAAGGTCAATAAGAAAATTCTTGCTGGCTTCAGCTGTGCCAATATTTAAATTTAAATATTTAAATGGGTTATTGAGGTTTATAAGGGCCTCATTGTTTCCCCTTAGCAGTGGGAAACTTTTGCTTCCATGGGTGCTGCACTCCTTCCCTATTCCTACCTTTGCTGATCTCAGCGTGCAGAAGTGTGAAAGTGTCAGCTAATGCAGTGTTGTGGATGGTAACACTGTTGTGGTTAAATAATTGTCAGTACGAGATAATCTTGGAATAGCTTACTTCAAGCTTTGCAGATAATTCATTTTGTTCCATGCTTTCCAATGGAAACAGCATGAAAACAACCATATCCCCAGTCTAAATTATGAGTAATACTGTTTAACTTCTTTGAGGTCTATTTTGAGCAAGCAACAGAATGTATATCTGCCGTTCTTTTTGTGCATCAGTCAAAACTGTTCTAAGACCGAAATGCATACTTGTCACTTCAGCAAACTGAACTGACAGGGGTCCCATGTCTGAAGTTCTTATGCACATACAAAAGCTTATAATCAAGCACATTGACATTAGGAGGGAAACTCTTCATGGAACTATATTCATTTAGGTACCCTGCTGAGTCAGGCTAAAAAGGCTAATGGCTTTTCCATCTTCTGTTTGGGAGGCTCAGAAAAGTAGTGCCCTCCCAACCACTCAGCTTGCATTTTCTGGATAGTATATTTTCTGGAGGAACTATTCCATCCACATTAGGATGATGAGACCAAGCTTTTATGCATTTCAATGGCTTAAACCGATCTTGGAGGCAGGTATGGAGGTGTGGAGAACAAGAATATAGAAATGTTTTGCCTTCACCTTCTTCTATCAGAAAGGTTTGCTCTCTTAAAATCTTAAGTCATCAGCCTTTGCATAAAACAGTTCCTCAGACTGAATATAAGGAAAATACCGTGTTTGAAGTATCTTAACATATTGAGAGTCTTACAAAAGTGCAAAAAGGTGTAGTTTCTATTGTATTTTATTTTTCAGAGATATTCAAGACAATATCAATATACGTACAATTGAAAGAAATTCATTCATGGGCCTGAGTTCTGAAAGTGTGATTCTGTGAGTAAGACATAAAAATCCATTCTTGTTCTTGTTAGCTTGTTCCTTCTCCAGAATTGGGTTGAGGATTCCAAAGGATGGTCTCTTTTCTATTGGCTTCCAAATTCAATTTCAGGTTTTAGACTTCTCCTCTACCTACTACCCCCAAAATCTCTGTATTCTGTTCTACTGTCATGCAAAATGAACGCTTTTGTGGGTTTTGTTGTATTCTAATTCTGGCCCTAATTTTAGAATCACAGTGTAGAATGAATTTTGTAATTACTGGTGCCAAGGTTAAATATATTCCACCTACAACAACAATTCATGTGATACAAATTGTATTCAAAAGGATGGTGTGACTCATAAATATTTACAGTCAGACACATCATTCAAAGCTTGTTACTCAGGCAAAATATATGTAGATGTTTTGGAAATATGGTATATTTGTATACAAAGTTAATGCATTGATACAGGCCAGTTCACTATGCAGTTTCATGCTGTGTGGTTAGATGACTTTTTGTTTGACTTGTACGGTCGTGTTTTTTAATAAACTACTTAGCTTCTTTGATCCTTTCTGTTAGTATATCAAAATGCATTGTGTGCTTAATAACAAGCTGCCTTCATTTTGCCTAGCCAGACTGGAAAAATTTCCCAGTGTCTGTGCCATTTACCTCTCACACCAAAATGGAGGAGCAAGAACTGATTGATTTGGTTCAAACTGATTTGGGTGGGACAGAGTCGGGCCACCAATACTTGAAGAGAGGACAGTAAAAATTAACTTGGCTGTTATCTCTCCTTTTTCCCCATCAGTTGTCCACAACCTCTGTCTATGTCAAATTCCATGAAGTTTTAAACACACACACACAGCTGAGATATTAATTCTGTTAACTCAAACATGTTCAATTAACAATTCCCCAAATGTACTTGTTTATCTTTTCTCCTGTGATGATAGTATTTGCTATCCACGTGAGACTTGGCTTTGTCAGAGCACTGTGTAGCACATACCTTATTTATTTCCATAATACTACTATGGGGTGAGATATATATGCCAGATTTTAGTGGAATTTGATGTCCCAGTACCCCTCAGGCATTCTAGACACCCAGGCCCCATTGAACTTTCAAAGCGTGGGGAGAGCCAGTTTTACTAGGTTTACTGTAGCAGGCTCCCAGCATGTTCAAGCCAGTAATCTGGATTACATATAATCTTACCCTATGCAGGGATCAACACAGAGCAGGTGAATTTTAAGTGGGTTTTAAATATACTGATCTAGCCAGGAAATGGTGAATAAAAGCCCATATGTCCAAGCTCTGGATCTGTGACTCCATTGTCACTTGTTGCTATCATAAGACTTCCAGTTTATTCAGGGGAGTAAGTAAGGATGCTGGTTGAAGTGAGGAGAGAATTTGTCTCAATAGAAGCTTGTCCAGGTAACGATGGGGAAAGAAGTACAATGAAACCTTGGGATTTCGTTAAAATTTTGTTTTCTCTTTTTACTACCTGAATGCAATTTACCAGGTGACAGAAATCCACACTGCAAGGCAACAGTAATTCATATTTTATGTCCTTAGTATCTCATTGTATTAGCATAATATTCAGTGAGAGAAAACAGGAAGAGCTAATCCTGTGATTAAATGCATATATATCAGCTTGGGAGTTATGAATGGGTAAGACCAATGTAATGTAATAAATGTTTTAAATGCTATAAGCAGGGACATGTCTCTCCTGTGTGCCTGTTCAGTCATGTCTAATAGTGTATGCAAGCGAAGGGGACAGTGACAGTTTTCTTGATCTGACCTGACAGACACTGGATTTATGCACATCTTACTTCCATGGTCAAAAGAGTAATCCTTTCAACCAGACCCATAACTGATTTTCATGATGACCTGAGCTCACCACCTCAGATAAATGGGTCACTTGCTTGCTCAGTTTTCAGTGTGAATTAGAAACTCTACGTCCGTGTGTGCTGATAGTTTCATTAAATCACGCCAGCAGTTTTGCCACCTATCAAACTTGTCATGCCCTGTTAGAAAGAGCATGAGTGGCAAAGCAACAAGATGAAAGATTGCACTGTAAAGATGATAAATATAACTGACTCAAATGTAAATTTTCAGGACCGTGAAGGGAAGAGATGGAAAGACATTAAACATTAATTACTTAATGCACTACATTAAAAACTTGGCAGAAAGTCCCCCCAGTTCACTACCTGTGTCTTCTCTCAGGAGAAGGATCCTGGGGAGATGGAGATCAGGAAGGCAATATAATTTGAAGAGACAACAGGTGCAGGAAGAACCAGCTGCTTTCCAGGCAGTTTGTTAATAGACTCATCATTTTTAATTACTTGATCTTTTTTTGTTTGGTTGGTTTTGGTTGGTTGGTTGGTTTAGTTTGGTTTGGTTGGTTGGTTTGGTTTGGTTTGGTTTGTGGGGTTTTTTTGGTTGGTTGGCTGGTTGGTTTTTGTTTTGTTTTGTTTTCTTGTAATTATAGGCAAAGGTTAAGCTATTTCAAAAACATCTTGAAAAAAGCATATTGTAGATGACACCAACAGCACCAGTAGGAAAGGTTCTGGTCTCACCCATTTTGGGGTTAACCTGGACCAGCTTTATTAGATTCACTGGAGCCTTCCCAGGGCAGCAGAGCAGCACCGGTGTCTTAATCAGTTCTACTTACGTTTCAAAAACTTACTGTAGCTGTCATCTCCTATGATAATGCTAATTTGCCCTGTTCATATCTGTATTCTCTAAATCCTTCCTCTAACTATTGGGAGCTGGGATCAGATGGGATTCACAGAAACTTCATAATTTAAGCATCTATTTAATAATTTTACTTGTTTGAGATCCTTTTCTCTGATTTTAATTACATACATATAAATAGTGAACATGTCTAAGAATGCATTTTGTTTCTCTGTTGCAGATGGCTAAATAAAAATGGGATTCAGGAAATTGAGAATCATGCATTTAATGGAACCTACCTGGATGAGCTGTAACTATTTCTGTTGTTTACTTTCTGAAAAGCAATTATTAGAAGGTAGCTATTTCTGCAAGGTTTTTTTTAAATTATTTCAGATTGATTTAGCATCAATATTGTGTTTTTCAGAAATCTAAGTGACAATCAAAACTTAGAAAAATTACCAAATGAGGTCTTCCAAGGAGCCAACGGGCCTGTTGTTTTGTAAGTAATATTCAGATTTTGTTTTTGTTTGTTTGTTTGTTTTTTCTCATCATTAAGCCCCCAGAAAAGGTCAAAGAAGAACATATGAATACAAGCCTGGATTTCAACGTCTCACAAGTCCTGCAACTCAAAATTGGAGGTGTAGTTCTGAATATAAAAAAAATGGAAGCCAAGAGAGTCTAGTCTAGATCTATGTTTTCACCCCATCCTCAAGGTTTTGGGAGTTTTTTTATACAGGGATTTAGTTCCAGATTCCGCTACATGGTGGATTAAGCTCTGTAAGAGAGTATCTCAGCTTCACTATTTTTTTTTTCCAGAGAAAATGCTGTTTGTTTTTTGTTTGGAGCAAATTCAGGAATAGGTGAATTAGTTGTCAGTGCTTAAATCTGAATTGCTCCCCCTTGAACTATTTAAAACCAGTGAAGATCTGCCCTGCATCTCTAAAGCTTAGTCCTATAGATAAAATCCCTACCCTGCAGGGATAGGGATCCTTATATATACATACATACATATATATGTATACATATACATACATACATATATTACACACATATATCACACAGTTACAGGAGGATCTCTGGTGGATGATAAGCTGGAAAGCAAGATCTCAGCAGTAGAGAGTTCAACAATAAGATGCTCATGTCTCTCAATCACCAGCACCTCATACTACACTTTGACAAGATGTAAAATACCTGAGAGTGAGCACAACATCTTGTGAGCACCAGCAACACGAACATAACAGCTGCAGCAAAGACAAAGGTGTATTTTTTGTGTCACAAATTTATTGGCTATTTTCTTTCTTCCCATTTATCCTGGATGTTCAGAGAGGGCTAGGAGTCACCCAGAGAAGGTGAAAACAGGTATTGGGAGCTGCTGGAAGATTTTACACAGAGGTTAAAGTGTTACAAATCTAAAAAAAAAAAAAAAAAAGGGGGGGGGGAGCAAAAATGACTGGTTAAATTTGAGTTCAGATAAGAGCACTTCTGAAGACCTTTTTCCATGTTGTTATGATACACCTATGATACACCAATGATACAGTGAGCTACCATATGGGTTACTGCATTCTGCCCTGCTTCCATCACTCCTTCAGTGACTTTCTCCTTTGGAAAAGACTAGCACTGGAGCATCTTTTCAGCAATAACATCATTGATGTTTCTTTGGAAAAACATTGTTTCCTGTAGCAAAGACTAAATGCATTTTCTTTGCAAGTTGTAGCTGATTCAATAGGTTTATCAGAGTGATTTGGCTGTAGTTCAGATTCATTTGATAGTTCAATTTCTAACACTAAGTTATTTGTGCAAGAAGTTTTCTCTTCCATTACTTGTATATCCACTGTTCTATGGATGGGAAATTACCTTTTTATCCTGACTGAAATCAAGAAAGCTACATCTGTCACTATAGCTTACACCTGAAATGTGCTTTGTGGAAATGATTGACCCATAATATCTTTGCTGGGAAAAATAGTGCTGTTGAAATAAAATTTGTGTAGCAAATTGCAATGTTTTATTAGATTGAATGTCAGGATGTTGTAACTCTTGTTCTTCCTGAACCAGTGCTCTACAGTCAATTAATACCAACTCCTATTTTATATTTCAGAATATTAAAACAGCATGAAAGACAAACACAAATAGTAATGTCAGAAAGCACAAGCCTTAGCACTTTGTCTGCTTTATACTTGGCTGCACAGTTTCAACAATCAATTCCTCTCAGGCTTACAGCTTTTGGCTGAATTAGAATCTCTTTTGGAAAGACATCAAGTTTTGAGTTACAGGATTTCAGTGCTGACAGTAAGCAAGTAAATCAAATGGCTAATTACTCCCACACATATACACATTCCTTCTATACAGAAATACACTTTATTGCTAACTTAAAATTTTGTAGCTTCAATTTTCATCCACATTGTTTCGTTTAGTCTTTTTCTGGTGCTCCCATAGCTGTAGCAGCCTACATAAGCTTTTACTGGCGACTCTACAAATCTCTGCATTCTATAAGCATTAAGATCATATTGGGAGTACCAGCAAATTGCAGGAAGCTACGGGAAGTCTCTCAGACTCTCCCTCTCTATAAATATAATTCAGCTGCTTAATGATGATCCATTCTAGGCTGAGTTCTCTGGCTGCATCCTGCCTCAGAAGCAGGGCAAGGTATGTCTGTGGTCTGTCCTGTCCTTGTAATTTTTTTTCTACAGGAGACCTACATATGTGGGCCATGGGAGAGCTCCAACAGATATCCAGCTAGACAGCTGAATCCCTGAAGCACAGCCAAAGAGTAGTTTAGATACAACTGCTGAGAAAATTGGTCTCACTGATCACTCCTCCCTGATGTCTGCTCTGCCAGCCACATTTTGCTCTCTTGCTATGTTCCTTTCAGACCTAAACAGGACTATCAACTGGTCAGTATTTTGACTAATTCCAGTAACTGATTCCCAAAGGGAAATGGAAGTGTTTGTTAGAAAAGTCAGATTCACTTTGCTGTTCCTGCACCAGCTGCTGTCAAAGCTGATGACTAGCAGCCAAGCATTAATAATATGACATGTATTCCTGTCACTGATGCTTTCTGGTTTGATTTCCTACTGCTATTTTATCCTCTAGTTCATCTTGCTTATTTAATTTACCAATCCTGTAACTAGGGAAATGTCCCAAAGAAACTCTGTGCTGAGTTCTGCTCCGTGATGACTCAGTGGATAAAGCGACCAAACCATGTACACAACGTCTGTGTTTCTTTTTTTGGGGGGGAGTCTGCTGATGGTGTATCGATAACTATCCCTAAGAGGCAACCCAGCATGCCCTGCAGCAGTTTACAAAGCACTTTTCTCAGCTCACTTTGGTTTATGGACAATAACGAACAGAAAAAGTAACAAAATTTTTAACAGAAGAAGTTTCATTGGAAAATATTGAATATTTATGAAACTGTTTAGATATGGCCAGAGACACAGTAGTATTTTAGCTGATGGAATATCCAGGCAATATTCCTATTCATATTTACTTGTTACTTCTATGCAGTATAATAGTTTGGAGGCGCTGAAGATTTCTAGCTAGTGAGACTAGGAAAACCTTTCTGATTCTTGTTCAGAATAATGAACCCTTGTGAAGTTCTGTAGGCTCTTATTGATGCCATGAATGATACTGTCTGTGGATTTAAATAGAAAACTGCTGTGTAGTTGGTAAATTATGAATGCGTTCTCTAGGTGACAGTTTTAATTAGGCAGTGAACTAAGGACAATAGTCAGTCCATGAAACAATTGAGATTGTTCACTGCAACCCAATTACTACTTTAGGTGTCTAAGTCAGAAATCAAAAGCCTAAAATTTCTCTTCAGCTGCTCCTGTGAGACACAGATCAGCCCCAAAAGAACCTCAGGACCAAACCTTGGCTTCTCTCAGCCTGACCTGTAGAAGTATTTCTGCCTCCACCAGTCCATCTTGTCCTTCTTGTCCACAGATGTTATGACCCTAGGTCAGGACAACAGCATGGGGTCCATCTTCATTCCTTTGCTTCCACAATTCACTGTCCAGTTGGCAACTGAAGTTGCCAGCAAGCTACAGGTGTTAATACCGCAATATGAAAATGGGCATACCAGCGGGGCAGGCACAGACTGCCTTCTGAAGATGTTACCTGAAGATGGGATGTTCTTTCAGAGCCTGGAACCAAAACCTCCAGCTGTGGGTACAGTATGGACCCAAAGATCCTCTTTACCCACAGCCAGTAACTGCTTTATTAACTGAATATCAATTTCTTAGATGTGACCACCCTACCCTACAGACAGAGTTCAAACTGAGACATTTCCTGGTATTCTGGTTTTGAGAGAGGAGAACAGAGATGCAAATGTGTGTGTTGTACATAGAGAGGGTCTGAACTTCATTGTATGCTGCCAAAACTTGGTCTCCCCCTCACGTAGCACCACTCTACTGCATTAATATGGCAATAAAAGCAATATGTGCCTGTTAGGTAATAGAGATAAAATAACATGTTGTCCTGGTATCGTACTGTTATAGATTAATGTACCTTGGGAGGGGAGGCATGGAGAAAATGACAAATATTGTCAGTTCAATTCCCTTATTATGGGAAATTCTTTTATTTTGTGAGCGAATAAAGAACAGAGCAGTCTCAGCAAAAACTGCATTCTGCATTACTCTCATGCCATAAGAGCATGGGAGCTAAGGCAGGACAGGGTGATTTTTATGTAGTCCATTTCACTGTTGATCTAAGAGAAAGAAGTGTGCACTTCTGCTGTCGCAAGCTGAGGGACACCATCTGTTCCTAGCCAAGGAAATATGTGGATGTTTTGCCCAAGCTGTTACACCCTGGAGCCATGGAGACAGGTTCTGTGGAGATGGAGCACCATTGGTCCTTCTTCCCTTTCCCTACTTGTGTAGCACAAGTCATAATTTAGTGTTTGCATAATGTTTTTCCCAGTGAAAGCCTCGCTGATGCTCTGTGTGATACATTTGTAGCTGCTTCCATGAATGTAGCTTCCATCGCTGCCTTTGATAGCCCATCCCACACAATAATTGCCTTCCACGTAAATGCACCTCTCCTAACCTCCTCTAATCTTACCCCTTCCTTTGCTTCAGCCTGAATTCTGGAAATATTTTGATATTTTTGTTCCTCAAAGTTTGAACTACAACACTTTTGCCTCTCTTTAATCTCTTTTCTTTCCTAATGATTACAAAATCTGGTATCCTCAAACTCTGCTCATATCTATAAGCTCCTGTGAGATTCTCTCTTTGTGCTCATTGCGTTTTCCGTGGTAGGCTTTGCATGACGTGATGTTCATGAGGAACAAAATCACAAAATTCTCTTGTGACTTCATCAACCTTTTTTTTTCCTCCTGTAACAGTGTTCTTGGATGATTGGTGTGTTTCTTTTAGTAATTACTAAACCTAGAATAATATGGAGCTAATAGTTTATGTCATTGCTAATCTTTACCCAGAGGGTTGTGGGATCTTCTTTTTTCTCATATCAGACTAACATCTCTTGATTGTTGTTTGCAGTGAATATTAGTTAATGTTTCCTTGAGAAACTTAATTTATCACCTGATCCTGTTTTCAGCACAAATTTCCAGCTGATCTCTTTTTGATTGGTACTCTGATACTGACTAGGACAGTCTAAAACACATATCTACTGTAGAGCTGAAGTAAATTTGCTTTTTGTCATGATTTTCATATGTTTTTTTAAAGGGATATTTCCAGGACAAAAATCAGTTTCCTGCCAGGTCACGGATTAGAACTCATTAAGAAGCTAAGAGCAAGGTCTACATATAATTTAAAAAAACTTCCTGATTTAAGCAAATTTAGATCATTGATTGAGGCAAATTTCACCTATCCTAGCCATTGCTGTGCATTTACAAACTGGAAAAGACAAAAGTAAGTGATTTCATTTGTTTTTCTTTTTGATGCTTCTCAGCCATTGATAGTAAATTAAACAAACTTCTTCAAAATCTGGATATAGATAAACATACAATACATACATGTTTATTCATGTTACACAGTGCACTGCCTCTCCATTCCAGGTTGGTAATGAATTTTGATAGTTGTATTAGCATCGCCATTTTCTCCAGCTGATACTCTAGACTGCATATGTCATAGGGTCATCTCTCACTGGGACCTGCTGTCCTGGATCAGCCTGGAGCCACACTGAAGATATCCAGCAGAAAACATGATGATAATCTTTCAGGAAGTAGCTGGAAGGATATTGGTGTTTCCAGAGAAGCTGGTCAGTACTTCGCCATCAATTCAAGTGGGTAACAGAACTGCGGATTGATGTTAATCTCTTAACCTCAGGAAGCCACACTGATGCTGGAACCAAATAGAAGAGAACAGAACAGAACAGTTCACTTGGAAGGGACCTACAAAATCATTAAGTCCACCTGCCTGACCACTTCAGGGCTAACTAAAAGTTAAAGCATATTAATGAGGGTGTTTTCCAAATGCCTCTTGAACACTGACAGGCACAGGGCAACAACCACCTCACTAGCAAGTCTGTTCCAGTGTTTGAGCACCCCCACAGTGAAGAATTTTTTCCTAATATCCAGCTGAACCTCCTCTGGTGCAGCTTTGTACTGTTCCCATGTGTCCTGTCATTGGTTACCAGAGAAAAGAGACCAGCATCTCCCTCTCCATTTCCCCTCCTCAGGAAGTGCTAGAGAGCAATAAGGTCACCTTAGCCTCCGTTTCTCCAGACTACACAATGCAAAAGTCCTCAGCCTCTACTCACAGGACATGCCTTCCAGCCCTTTTACTGGCATTGTTGTCCTCTTCTGCATGCTTTCAAGTATCTTAACATCCTTTTTATGTTGTGGATCCCAGAACGCCACACTGTATTCAAGGTGAGGCCTCACCAATGCTAAATATAGTGGGAGAATCACCTCTGCCACAGATACTTCATCTGTAACATCTACATACACGTGATTTTTGGACACAATTTCTGAAATGGTTAATCTAGGGCAATCCCCTTAAACCCAAATTTGCTGGGACAGGGAGGTCTTTTTAGACTCCCAAATTAATTTTCAGTACTTGTTTTAATTTGCCATCATCAAGGTACACAGAGACTTCGTGTATTAATGACTCACATTGAGTACTTTCAGCTGCTCAGATAAACTGTGAATGTTACACATGATCTAGTTAATGAACCTCATGAATTTGTGCCACTGGAAAACCTGAATGATTGGTACGTATGGGAACATGTTATTGTTTGAAGGTCTTCTTTTAATGGAAGTCCTCAAAAACTTGGAATTTGCCATGGCAGGAAAAAAAAAAAAAAAAAAAAAAAAAAGAGAAAAAAAAAGTATTATGGATCATTGTTATAATTCAAGAATTCAAGACACTGTCTTCAGAAGATGCCTAAAATTTCAAAGAAAAGTAAAACCATACATAAAAAGAATAAACTATTTGTAAGCTTCATTTAAATACTTATAATAGCCATTTATGTTACTTTTAGCAGTGTACTGTCAGCAGGCAATGCCTGATCTTGCTATGCTGATAGCTAGTACATATCACCTACATGTGTGTTGCAAAAACTACAGTGAAAAAGTGCAGGTTTGATATTGGACACTGCAGTGGTAAGGGAAGTATCTGGCAGAATCCATCCCTCATTGCCTGTTTCTGACCCAAAATTATAAACTTTTTGCTGCAAGAGGTTATTAGCAGGTGATATTTTCACATATTTCTACAGGCTTACTCAGGCACAGTGGTTGCCTGCTAATTAGAAATGGTTCCAGTCCTTCCAGCACTGGGGGCAGAGTGGTATTTCCCAATGAGTTCAGAGGAAGCATGTTTAGTTCTAAAAACCTGAATCTGCAAAGGGACTTTGATATCACTTTTTAATACATATTTTTGAAGGTACTTGACTTCTGGGCTGCCTGAGCCAAATCAAGACCCAAATCCTAGAATCCACACTGGAAATTAGGCAACAGGGCTTTTCAAAATCAGGTTATGAGTTACCGTGGAAGGAAAGCAACAGGAGGAGATGGCACTGAGCTTTTAGTAAGCTCTCAGCATCCCCTCACTCTGAGTAACTTCTGAGTAACCACAACTGAGTAACCACAATTACACAGGGGAATTGAAGCCCACAGTACTCACTTCCCCTGTAATACAGCTCCGCTTTTGGGCACCTCTGCCCTGGCAAGTAAGAAACGAAGGAGCACGCTGACAGCCTTTCCCACAGCCTGGGTGAGTGTAATTTTGCAAATAAATGCCCATGAACTGCGCAGAACTGAAAAGCCAAGTTCAGATGGCCAGTGAGCTGTGCTGGAGCACTACACAGTGGTGGGGCTGCTTCTGGAGCATGCCTGGCCATGATTCCACCGTGCCCTACAATATGCATTGTAATGTAATGGTAAGAAATAGAATACAAGTTGGAGATGCTCCTCTTTGCGTTGGCTTTGTGAAAATTCTTGTATTAATATGAGCTCCTCTTCTACTGCTCATCCTTAAGGGTGAAGGAGTTTTCAGGTCAGAAGAAATCACAGATAATTCGTGAAATCCAGAAATTGTGAGTTCACAAGTTGCCTAAATTTAAAAAATAAAAATAAAAAATATATGTGTAAACCAACTGGTACCCTATGTGGAACTTTCTAAGAAATAGTTTCTGAGTTCTCGTGATTAGAAAAAAAAAAAAAAAAAAAAAAAAAAGATGTCAAAAATGCAAATAAATACCAGAGCTACATAAATGAACTTAAACTGACTTACCCAGTCTCTGTTGCCCCCCATAGAGAAAAAAGGTCTTAAAATATATCTTCTTGCCCTTAATGGTGCACACATTTTCTAGTTCTATTCCTCATTGAATATGTTTTTTCTACAGGAGGACAGCTGAGCTCCAGAATACCCCCAATAAATTATCTCAAAAATATTTTTTAAATTAATGAAAAATTCTTCAAACAGCAGAAGAAAATGACTTAAGATCTATTTTTGTAGAGTTAGTAAAACTGAATTTTTAGGGTGCATTAAGAACCTTTTTGTTTTTCTAAAGTAGCTATACTTAAAATATTGAAAAGGATGTTAATTTATGTTTTTAGAAGCTAAAAACACTTTTGAAAGAATAGCTATTCTTTAGTTACAGAGACTTTTTTCCATTTCAACTTATTCTAGTAATTTAATTCAAAGAATGTTCCACTTAATTGTAGCTGACAAGGCAGGAAGGCATTTGTTTATTATAAAGTAGATGTAGAAAAGGAGAGACACATTGAAATCTAGAAGGACAAGGGAGCAAGAAACAAACTGTGCCTATCTCTGTCTATCATTATGAACTCCTGTGTTAAATAAATACATTTAGATAAACCATTTTCTGTATATAGTACATTCAAGGTAGTTTTGTTTCACTGTTAAACAACTGATTGTTGGTTTCCTATATTTTAATATTAGTTTTCGACCAACTAGACTAGGAGAGGAATCATTAGGAAAATAGCATTCATTGTCCTGTAAAAGAAATGCATCACTGCTGGGTAAAAAAATATAAAAATTCAGACTTGAGCTCCACATATATTCTGATATATGATTATTTGAATAAACATACACATATAAGCTGTATCTCCCTGATCAACAGAACAAAGTTGAATGTATTTATCTGTTTTTAATGGTTGACAAAAATATATTTTAAAAATACTAGGCATAAATACAAAACAATTAGAACCAATGGTTTAGATAATTTTTTCCTGTTAACTGCATTTAAACACAATTAAAAATTTCATTTCATTCATACAGTCATGTGTCATGTACTGAAATTGGTGGGAGACCAATATCCTCTCTCCAGTTTAGAGATAATACGTGTGCATGTTAGTTCAGTGCTGTGAGTCTGAATGTGAAAGGTATTCCCATGCACTTCAGCAGAGATTAGTCACATATGCAGCAGCTACACCCACTTGCATTTCAAAGCAGTTTTCTTGACAAGATGTGTGTGCATTCAAGACTGCTCAGGATTTTGAAGAGTTATTAATAATCTGCAATGTTTGCTCACACAACGTCTAGTATTTCTTTGGCAAGAGCTGCACTTGGTTTAGTGCAGCAGACATTTCTTATTCTGGTGGGAAAAGTGATGTTACCTGACTTACTGTGCATCTTCACAGGAGCCAGTCATTCCCCTATAACTGTTTAGGTCTCAAAATATTTCCTGGTAGTACAGGAAGTATAAAAAGGATGCCTCATTACACTATAAATGCATTTCTAAGGATCACTGCAGCATTTGATGCTCACGTGGGAAATCTCAGAAGGAATTAAGTCAGGGGTGTGTGGCCCCTTACTGGCTGCCTCATTTGTGTAAGGTTTCCTATCTTTGATACTTCTTCAGCACTCGAGAACCTTAGATAAAATAAGTCTCCATAGTAGATAGTGAGTGATCACCTCTCCTAAACATATTTGCACCAGCTCTGTTGTGCTAATGGAAATATTAAATCTGTTATGGAGGCAATGCCTTCTAAATTTTGGAGGATGTTGCATCCAGTACAGACCTGCCAGACTGAGACACAAATTAAAATGTTGGCAGTTTTGTTGTTGTTGTTGTTGTTGTTGTTGCTTTTTTTTCCCCCATTATAAGAAGGATTTTATGATAAATATTGATCTGAAGATTTATTACACTGGAATATTGTGATGGTGGCCTAACACGAGCTAACCTGCTTTTTAGGACAAGGCTGATGTAGTGTGTTGAACTCTCACGTTCTCCTGTGACTGGAAAATAACATAATTCAAGCTTGGGTAGGGTAGAAGTTGGATGTTAAAACCCTCAACTTGACATAGCCCACTGGCTTCCTTGATATAAAGATCATCTGCTTAAAAGATCTGCATCGTTATGACGCTGTCCTTACACATGATCATTATTTTTTGGAGAAGCTATCACTTGAAAACCTATTTTTTTTTTTAAAGAACATGGCACACAGAGTTGTGTTTGGGCCTTGCTTCATGAGAACATGATAGCAGTTGCTCCCTACTCACTTGATGTCAGTTTTTGGTAAGGATGTTTGGTTCAAGATAGGGCCTAACACAGAGCTGAGGTCTAGACTCTTTATTCTGCTAATTACGTTTCTCAGCACGAGATCCTGCTGTCACCAGATCCAGATGGAGTGCATGAAATAACTACTTGCACAAGGATAGTTATATTTGTCAGAGTGCTTTGCCAATTTTGATGTTGCTTTTTAAGTTGTCCTTTCTCTGGTTTATTATTCAGAGTGTTTACTTGAGCAAAACTATGTTAAACAGCAGCAGAGTGTTAAAAATTGTCTGAATAAATGGACTATTATGATGCTTGCCTTCTCAAAGGAAAGCAAGGCCCAATCTCTTGCCAAAAATGTTTTAAATTTTTGTTCTGAGAGTACAAGGGGCAAAAATCTCAGGGCAGTCAGTACTGCATTATGGCTTTTCTTTCCCTTGGGAGTTTGCAACTGCCCATCACTCTGCTTACAGTGCAAGGAAGCAGCCAGGAGACTCCTCACTACCTATCCTCAGAAAAAACATAGTGGCTAACTCTGTGGGAGTCTGATTTTGTTTGGGAGCTCTGGGTGTTAAAAAATTCAGGAATGAATAAATAATAATAATCAGAAATATTTCATTGGCCTTACATAGCTGTCTTACCTATTGGATAGATTTAGCTCCAGGTAGTGCCTCCATAATTTAGGAAGATGTTTATTTTTAACTCATAGCTGGGAAGCAATTGAATGAAACCCTTTTCTTCAGTTCATTTACAAAGAACTACTAATTGCAGTAATTTTCAGTGCCCTCAAGTGCCTGTTACACTCAAAACTGAGGGACTTTCTCATCCATTATAGCTCCTTGGAAGCATAAACTCCCTCTCAGCTAGAGAACTGTTGATATATTGATCAATATGCTGGGCCCCTTACTCATCCTTACGCAGGTAGAACACAGGGGAGCAAAATGTAATGCCATCTTATTGCTATTGCGACCTCCATAGTGCATATTTGACCTCACAGAAAATCGGCTTTCTGCCTCAGTTGACAGGCAAGATAAAAAATATTGATAATAGCAGAGGATGCTTGAAACCTCATAGGAAATGTTCCTCACCTTCTGGTGCTGGGCCTTCATTAGTTTTTCTTTCTTCCTTTTCAACTTGATTTTTGGAAGATGTAGTGAGTGCACAAAGTCAAAGGGTAAAATTGGGTTACAATAAAAAAAGAATCCTCGCTTCTAATCTGCTACAAGTTGTTTAACCATTTCGACCTAGCTTGGCTAGGAAGCTGTCCTCTCGAGTGTACTGCAAATCAGGGTGAAAGATAACCAAGGGTCCTGTCCTGGAACATAAGACACCTAATTTGCTTTCTAAAGGATAGATGAAATTAGGCAGAGTTGAACTGTGTTGGTTTTGGAACACACTGTCAACGGTTTTACTTGCTAACTCAAATTAAGTCTGGATCCGTCTTTATGCAAAATAATGGATGCAAGTTTCTGGGGCAGCAAACTTCAAAGGAGGTCTAGGAGAAACTTATTCAAGGCTGACCCTTTATTTCTTGCTAACACACCTTGATATTTGTTAGCTTGATGGAGCTGAGCTTCTCTCAGCCAAAACACTTGTATCTTTCGTTGGTCTATGCATGGAGAAGATGGGCTTGAGGTTAATCCTCTAGGAAACAAAGCTAAATACATACTGTTAAAAAAAAAAAAAAAAAAAAAAAAAAAAAAAAAAAAAAAAATTAACCTTCAAAGGAATTTTTTTCTTGAAACTCTCTTCCTTTATTGATTTTTTTTTACTAAAAATTCCCAATGTGTTTTAAAAAGGCCTTCTGACAGAAACAAAAGCAACTATTGTTTCTACAGAAATGTTGATTTAGTTTGGCTTGGCTTGGTTTGGTTTTACTTGTTCATTTCACTTTCCTCGAAAAACATTTTTTTAAGTAAAATGTTCTACCATGTCTGGTGTTTGTATCTGTGATGGCATCTAGCTTTCAGAGACTATCTGGAAACCCTGCATGATCTGAAATATGTTATTTATTTACTTTAATAGCCAGTGACCAATATGATATGATATACTTAAAATGAATTGCACAGACTGGAGCTGTTCTGTGCCCTGAAGGAGTTTTGATATTGAATATGACACACTGACAAAATCTTTCGGAAAAAGGAAATTTAAGAGTAACACCAATGAACAGTGGAGTGATTCTGATTATACAGACTCTTTATCTATATGCACAACTGAATTGTCTCATTCTTCAAAGTCCAGTCATATGTAGGAATTCATCATCATGTGTTTCCCCCATGCAGAATCACTTATCATTGTCAGGTTATGTGAGAAATTCAGTTGAAATAGTGGAAGCTTCTTATTGAATGTTTCTGCCCAGGTGGATTACAACATCATGATTGTAAGTCAAACATCAGGCTTTCCTCTCCCATATGTTTTATGTTTTAAATCCATCTACATTTTCATGTAATATTATATAAATAGGCACTAGTCTGCTTATTAATTTCAAGCTCCAGGGAAATCGATATAATCAGCTAACCCAAAAACTGATCTGTTAACGTAAACTTCATGATTCAATGTTTGTTGTATGCCTTGTGTTGTGTGTCTTAGTTTTCAATGCTACTCTTTTTATAATTTCAGCACTGAATTACATCCAATATGTAGCATATCTCAGGCTAAGCAAGACCTTGATGAGCAACCTGGCAATAAGATACATAGACGATCTGTGGCTGAAGATTATATTTCCAACTATGGCATTGGTTTTGACCCTGCAGAGAATGAATTTGACTATGGTTTATGCAATGAAGTAGTTAACGTGGCTTGCTCACCTAAACCTGATGCTTTCAATCCATGTGAAGATATCATGGGTTACAATATTCTGAGAGTCCTGATATGGTTTATCAGCATTTTAGCTATCACTGGGAACATTGTTGTCCTCATTATTTTAATAAGCAGTCAATACAAACTCACTGTACCTCGTTTTCTAATGTGCAATCTCGCATTTGCAGACCTCTGCATAGGCATCTATCTGTTGTTTATTGCATCTGTAGATATACAGACCAAAAGCCAGTATTACAACTACGCCATAGACTGGCAAACAGGGGCAGGATGCAATGCTGCAGGATTTTTTACAGTGTTTGCCAGTGAACTCTCAGTCTACACATTGACTGTGATAACTCTGGAAAGATGGCATACTATCACCTACGCCATGCAACTGGACCGCAAGGTTCGATTTCGACATGCTGTGATTATAATGATTTTTGGCTGGATGTTTGCTTTCAGTGTGGCACTTCTTCCCATATTTGGTGTCAGCAGCTACATGAAGGTCAGCATCTGTTTGCCCATGGACATAGAGACACCATTTTCTCAGGCTTATGTCATATTTCTTTTAGTGTTGAATGTACTCGCCTTTGTGATCATATGCGCCTGCTATATCTGCATCTATTTTACTGTAAGAAACCCCAACGTCATCTCTTCAAACAGTGACACCAAGATTGCCAAGCGCATGGCTATATTGATCTTCACAGACTTCCTCTGCATGGCGCCAATATCATTTTTTGCAATATCAGCCTCACTCAAGGTTCCTCTCATCACAGTGTCCAAATCCAAGATCCTTCTGGTTTTGTTTTACCCCATCAATTCCTGTGCCAACCCTTTCCTCTATGCCATTTTCACAAAGACTTTCCGCAGGGATTTCTTCATTCTGTTGAGCAAGTTTGGTTGCTGTGAAATGCAAGCCCAGATTTACAGAACAGACACTTCCTCATCTGCTCATAATTTCCACTCAAGAAATGGTCATTATCCTCCTGCATCAAAAAACAGTGATGGGACTATTTATTCACTGGTTCCTCTAAATCACTTGAACTGAAATGCCTGCATGAATTTGTGTCTGAGGCAATGTGATAATCACTTTCAACTGTGAATTTGAATAATGACTACAACATAACATGCAAACTTATTTTTGATGGGAAAATATTTTTATTTTCTCTTTACTTTTTTGTTCAATGAACAGTCTTCAGAGATGACACGTGATCTTCATTAGTTCTTGAAGGACAAAGAACAAAACTGCAGTATATGTCAGAGTGTCTTTGTAGAATTGTCTCCAGAAATAAATGAGCTTATAAACGGGTATCTCATACTATACAGGCAGAGATTGCCTTCATTCTAGGAAGTTACCTGCTCACTGACAATTAAATAATGGCTATATGTAGTCAAAAGAAAAAATATGTAGATTTTTTTTTTTTGTCTGTGAAGCATGTTATAACAATGGCAGATGATTATCTCTTTCCATTAATCGTATCTCCTGAGGTTACAGGAGAAAGAAGCACAGTCTTTAAGGTTTTAAGCCCTCCTTCAGTACAAACTTACCAGGAATGAGAATATTTTCAAAGCATGACTTTGGGTAGGATTATGTTTATCTAGATAAGTAGGCTCAAAGAAACAGATGTCATGTGAATAACTATCAAGGAGTTCAGTTTGTTTTGGGTTTTGTTTCCAAGACAAGAAAGAGCAGGAACAAGAGCAGGAGAAATCCTTTGTAATAAGGAGGATGCTTCCTCAAGTTGGTTTCACAAAGTTGGGTTGAAATAACTTCTCTGGGACTGGACTCCTTGGTTACTTGGACCCCTTGGGAATGTGGCAAGGTGGACAAATGGGTTGTTCTAACATGATTCCTTGGGCTACCTCGGGGACATTGTATCCAGATATGTCTTTTTGGCTTTTGAATAATTGGGAAAAAAAAAAAAAAAAAAAAAAAAAAAAAAAACTATTCAAGATTTCCTGATTTTACAGATGTTCTGAGTAACATCTGACTGTGTGTGCAATCTTTTTGCATGGCTTAAGAATTAAATGTTTACAGGTTAATCATTCCAAAATGCATTGAGTATTTGAGTTGGGATGTGTTTTCTCCAGGTGATTATGCATCTATGTGAAGATATGGGGACATAAAAAAGCAAAGAAACAATCAAAAAAACATGAGGGCAGGAGTCTGAACTGCATTCCCACCTCACAGACAATACACATTTTTGCCCCATGAGATTAAAAATCCTTGGAGTCTTCACAGGTTAATATGATGAGTTTTGAATATTTCCTATTTACAACTCCTAACATTGCAGCAGCTATTTTTGATGTTTTCATCCATAATTTCTCCTGTTATAAGCTTTACATGTCAGCACCTGAACCTGATGTGACTAACTACAGGAGATGATTGAGTCCTAGCTGGGGAAGGAGGTATTAGCATAAAATTAGCATAAAATGGGAAAACAAAGACAGGGGGACGAGAATCCCCCAGGAGAAGAGAAAAAAGTGCATTGTACGGCCTGTACCATTCCATTTGTGGGACATTGGTCCTTTTATAGCTGTTTTCAAGGTAGTCATTTTTACAATGAAGAAAGAAAAATAAGAAAAAAAAAATGCAAGATACGTTTTATTCATGCATGTAATGTCAAAAAAGCCAGCTCATGTTTGGTGTGGATTTTCTCAGCACTGAACAATGTGTTTTATTTGTGTAATCTTTAAGCTATTTTACATTTTCCTTTCTGAAGTCTGTTTTAATAAAACCAAAGAAAATGCCTTGAGAACAAGTGTACAGTCAGAGATATGCTGATGAAGTAAGCAATTAATGTTACTGCTTATCTGGAGGTCCATTTATGCAGCACAGCCTCCACAATCAGGTCATTGTGACCTATGAATGAAACTCACTTGATGAAAGCCTCCACAAATAAAAAAATAAAAAATAAAAATTAAATTAAAAAAAAAAAAAATCTCCCAGAGAGCTAAGAACATACAGAAAAATGTGTTTGAAACTTCTAAAACAGGTAACTTTACAGCACTCATATGTCTTTGTTTTAACCACTCTCTTCCATTAATTCACATTTCTATGAAGTAAGATACAAATCATGGACAGAGTTTTGGTCCTTTTTAATGTATGACTCGTCTTAGATGAGACACTCTTCTGTCCCTCTTTTTGACAGGCAGTGTGTCTGATCTGAAGACTCATCAAAACAGAGATTCCAAGCCCTGGCTGTCATGAGATGAGCCACGAGTAACAAGGAAACTGAGTCTTTGGTAAGCTCTGTCTCACAGGAAAAGACTTGGGGTTTTTCTATCCTGGAGCGCATTGCCAGCCTGCTCCAAAGACCATCTGACAGCTGACAATACTGTAATGCCTTCTGGTTTTCCTCCCTACCGTTTGACAAGTGCTGCACAGGCATGAGCAGATTTCAAGACAGTGCAGAACTCCAGCGTTTTCACAGCTTGAGTCACTGTGCTGTGTAAGGAGACCAAAGGCTCACGATGACAGGCTGAGGCCTGGTGATCTCCCCCACTCCCATGAACCACCAGTGACACTGCAGACTCACACAAACAGAGATAAAGAGAACAAAGGAAGTGTTGAACAAACTCAAGGACAACGACATGTTAGACAGCACAGAGCATGAGCTGAGCACCAGGAGCTCGTCATGAGCACCAGACTAACATTCAACTAGTTTGAAAGGACTGAGCACAAGGCATAAGATTCAAGCAGGCACAGCTTGAGCTTGGTGAGAACATTCCAGGGAAAAACAACACCAGAGGATTGTTTCTTCTCTCACTGTTTGTGGGTGAGAGCAATAATTCATGAATATGTGTTGTTTGGGGAAAGGCCTTAAAGAATCAATTGACTGCAATGATTAGTCTAGCTGTAAACTTTTTCTTTCTTTTCAACATTTTTTTTTTCTGCTGTTGTTTTATTCTTCTTTTTACTTGATTTACATTTTCTGTGAGTGATTGCTTGATTACTCCCAGAATCTGAAAGACATTCCAGACACCCTGCTACTGGTGCCTCACGCCCTTACACAGCCCTTGTATTTCAGTTTCCACAAAGCCCCAGAAAATGCCTGGTTGAAGAGGTATGGCTTCTTCTCCTCTTATAGTGCTATCATCAGAGTGGCATAAGAGATTGTGCTGGAAGTGAATTTGCTGCCTTTGGGGACACCGTGAACCTTTTCTTGATGTGCCTGATGGAGCCATTGCTCCTTCAGGCATGTATTTTGAGAGGAACCGATACCTGACCTCCCCAAGAAACACATTGCTGGTGTTGTGATGGGGAGTGAGAAATGGGGCCACTGGCATGATGGACTAAAGGTCACATCATGAACAGTGCCACTACAGGTAAAGCTAATGGGAGCAGCTGGTCAAAAGCATCAATAAAAGCAAAAACCTAACTCAGCAGAGAAAATTAACCATGAGCCATTTTCTTTACAGCGTTGCTCTGGGGGTTGCACAGACATACCAAGCAGGGTTTGCTCATTAGAAGGCAGGTCTACATCTGAGCTTGTTAGGAATGCAAGATGAGGCTTTGCATCCCATTTAGCAAGCCTTCAGATCATCTCACTGCATTTCTTTCCTGTAGATTCCCTCCTAATCATTCCACTGAGGACACAGCAGATAATCTTACATTTAATTTATGCAGCTTTGTTGTTAAGAAGAGTTAATAATGCAAAATGATTTATCCTTAAGGAATATTTTAACCATCCCTCCCCCTCCCTGAAAGAAAGAACAGAAAAAGAAGTTGCATGCAGTTAAAATGGTCAGGTAACCCCATAGAAACGTCCTCACATGCTTGCATTCTTAATATTGGCTTGTGTAATCTCCACCATGAATTGCAAACATGAATTGCATGTAAACACTTTTCTTCAGAGGGAGTTTTTAGTCTAAGTACTTAGCTGCAGACACATATTTGAAAATCTGGGCCTTGTTGCTTTAAAATATTCATGCGCAGGAGCAGGATTTTATAGCTGTCATCTGGATAATTAAGCTCTTCATTAACAGTTGTTCTCAAACCAGTAGGTGACCTTTAATTTGGGATGAAAGTACTCAGGAATGGATTTCAAGCATTAAAAAACCGCAGAGTACTCCCTCTCACCCTGTCCATTGGTTTTCCAAGAGAAATAATGCTGGATGAGACAAAAATACATTTCCAGGTCTAATATAGCAAATGAGTGCTTCACTTAAATTTATTGTGACTGAAATATAGTAATTTTTTTTTCTGTCTCATGCAGTCTTTGCCATGTGTCACCTGGATCTTTTTTACCCCAAGCCAGGCACCAGCAGCAAGATGTAGCCACATCAAAAAAGAACCAGAAAAATTAGTAAGACCACTGTGAGAGCAGTGCATGCATGGGAACATACTGTATGCATGAACAGGTAGAAGACTGCAGGGCAGTATGGAGCAGTATAGACTTTTCTGTCGAGACATCATAACATCCATTGCTAAAATTCTTCATTAAAGAGGCCATTTTGGCTGAATACCTTGATAGGTTAGCGCTGCTGGCTGAGTAAGGAGAATGACAAATGGGACAGATGGACAGCACCCAGGAAAACAAGGTGCAACAAAGCACTTAAGAGGAGTTTCAACCATATGTCAAAAGTAGAATGATTTTCTTAATCTTAAAGCTGCATCCAGACACCAGATGATACTGGGACAAAATCTTCCGTGTCCTGTGCCCTTCAGCCAGCAAGGAGAAGATACAGTCAGAGAGAGTCCTGAGGAGGCTTTCAAATGATTTTTCCCCTTTTTAATGTTGGCATACTCTGAAGAAATGCTGTTGAGGAGGGAGGGAGGTGGAGACAGGGAGAATTAAATTTCTCTCACTTAAAATAAGACTATACAAATAATTCTTATGAGGCAGTGAAAAGAATTGCACAGAGGAGGCTAATAATAAAAAAAAAAAAAAAAAAGTGTTTAATTTTTCTAAGCTGGGTGTCCTGCAAGCAATGGTCTGCACAAAGACTAATATTCATCCCTGTTCAGAGTACCAGCACAAGGACCATTTCCACAATAAATGACCTTTAAAGCAGGGCTGACATGATGTGTAAGTTTTGTGCTGGCCCTCTGCACTGTAGCGAATTGCACGTCAAGCAGGTAATGCTTGCCTTTCGCCTATGAAAAATTGCCCATGTCCACCCCAACCTCTGGCCACTTCTAATGCACATTTCTTTACATGTCTTTTTGACTAGCAGGCTCTGCATCATGAAATTACAGCAGAGTAACTTGCTATTTTGAAAAAATGCATGAGAAAACACAGCCCTAAAAGATGGGCAGCTTCTAGCTATTGCCCAGAGCCTAGACAGTCTTTTATGAGTTGAAAGGTTCGGCAAGGAGGCAGCCAGGCTACAGGAGAACCTGAGGAGCTCCAGTTGCATGGAAAATGTAAGAGGGAAGAAAGCCAAGGAAAATGGAAGGTGTCACAGGTCTCAGTCTCTCCAAGCAGCACCCTCTCTTCTGCAGACAGAGCCCATGGAAGCTGCTGTTCTATCAACAGTAGAGCAGATGGGATGTTTGTTGCTTCTGGAAAAGGATGTGTTTGCATCCTTACCTATAAACAAATCAGGTGAGCTCCTCTGCTGAATTACAGCTGTATTTCCCCACACATACAATTTATTTTGTAATAAATTATTTCAACAGCATTGTTTCAACAGCATGTGTACCACTGCTGAACCCTGCCTCATCATCTCCAGGCTTTATCTTCACCTTTTCCTTCACTTTTAATGAAAATGATCCATTTCTGACCAAGTCCCTCCACCAAAAATTTGTCTGGAACGATCACCCTTGTCATGTGCAGAAACATGCATTCTGTGGTGCCATCCCTTTTTGTTCCCAGAGTGCTAATGTCCAAATCAGCAGTCACAGCTGTGCCTGCAAACTAACTCAGGCCTCTCCTTCACTCCTCAGAGGTCACCAGAGCTACACATTCTGGCAAACTTACACATGGATATGCAGTGCGTGCTTTCCCCAGGCAGCATGTTAGACACTGCAAAACAAGATCAAGCCCTCAGTGCTCTTGCAAAATTGCTTTTGATCATACACCGTGTGAGAGTATAAAAAAATAAAAAGCATGGGAAATAATTGAACGTATATTGTCCCACCTACTGTGCAGGCATAAAAGCAAAATAGGTGGTAGGGGCTGATTGGAAGAGAGCAGACAGTGTGCTGGAGAGTCCCTGCCCTCCCCCCATTTCACAGAACCTCCTTCATCCTACTGCAAAATTTCCCAGGAGGTTTGATGCAAATGTGTATGATAAGCAAGGGGTCAAGACCTGAGCAAGACCTGAGCTGTGTTTTCCTACTGCATTCTTCATGCTACTTATTAAGAACCAGGACACAGAAATAAGATGGTGCTTGAGCAGCATTAACTACTCGTGGTGAGTGATCCACTGGAATGAGTTGAACTGTTTGAGTGTTTTCCTGTTTATGCCATTTCCCACTCTTTTACATCTCTTTGAACCAATGCTTTCACATCTCCCTCTTGTCTCAGCACTCATCCCTGCCTGTAATGGACACCAGTTTTAGAGTGTTACAACTAATGTCTGAAACAGAAAAACATTGCAATCAAGAAAACTCCCTTTAAAAACTAACAATATATTTTTCCTTTGATTTTTTTTGTGTCTTTTTTCCTTCACAGCATTCTTTGTAATCCTGAAAGGCACTGTGAAATGGATGCTGACAGTTCTCATTTACCTGAGAGAACTTTTCATCACAGGAAATGTTACAGTGTTCTCTTCTTTCCCTCTACACATATATTTGTCTCCTCTTTCCCCCTGCACACACTAACACTCTCTGGTTTTCTCTCCCGTTCCATTTTCCATTCTGTATCTATAAGCAGAGACAGAGAGCATGGCTTTTGGACAGGAACAACCTTTACACCTCAAGCACATGAACAACTTTGTGCCGAGGTTTGGTGGGCTCAACACAGGAAGCCTAAACTTGTTCAGTGGTTCCTGGGGTAAGCAAGAAGCTGATGGGTTAGATGATTTGTTTGAGAAAATTAGAAGATATAGAAGCAGGAGCCTTGAACTGAACATATTCATGGCCTGACTTGGGATGGACTTTTGCAACCAAAGAACATAACCTTGAGAAAAGCTGGGTTTAGATAGATTGAGATTGTCTGCTGTGAAGGAGAAAGGTAGTGAGTGATGCTAGCAATTATGAGAACTGATTGTCACATTATTTACATGACACTGGATGGCATTTGCCCGTTAATAAGAGCAATAGCAGAGCAGAGAAGCTGCTCTGTGTTTAAAGCCCTGCCAGGGAAAAAAAAAAAAAAAAAAAAAAAAAAAAAGTACTGCTGCAGTACTAGGCATACTAGGCATTTCCAGCAACAAAGTCAGGCTGGAAAGGTGCATACCCACCTAAAAGCCCCACATTTTTTCAGGGGACATGGGTGGTGGACCGTCCTTGTAGTCCACCTGGACCTGCCAGCATGGCTTGGTGGGGCAGGAAGATGTGGTGAGCTTGTGCAGGCACCTGCCCCCATTCAGCACCACTGCTTTGTGACCATCTGCTATTTTTGTATTTGTCAGCCTTCCTCACAGTTTCCTGCCCATTCCTTTAATGAGATTAACTCACGGTTGCATAAAAAGTCCAAACTCAATCCATCCATATTAATAATTCAGAAGCTTCCCTTTCCTCTTCAAGTCACAAGCAGCTGTCCTGGATCCCTACAGCATCCAGTGCTTGGAATATGAATGTGGTGGCATTAGTTACTCCTGTTGCGCAGTAGCAGTTCCTGTCATACCTTGCAGCATTATTTATAACCTGATTACTATGCTTTCTAGACTCAGCCCATGCATCTTCCAGGAATGGACTTCAGGCTGTCTTCTCAGAGTGGCTCCAAAGAGCATCACTTTCTTCTTTCTCACACCTGCAGTCTGACAAGATTTTTTTCTGGACAGCTTGGTTAACCCCTTCCATTGCTGTGACTGAGGCTGAAGAAATTGTTATCCTCCTTCCTCCAGACTCATTATCTTAAGGCAATTAGAACAAAATGACTACACCCATAGCTTTTTCAGGTTTATCTGGTAGAAGGATGTGAGATTTTAGTGTAACGTAATGAAAATGTATACATAGTACTAGAAAACAGGACTTATTTGACATTTTCAGTGTAGAAAATGATAGCTTTTGCATTACAGCATACACCCTACATGTTCCTTCAAGCTTCTGTTCACCTCTGAGTCTTTTTGGGCAAACAGCATAAAGTTTTCTAGAGAGGCATTAGGTCCTGACACTTTAAAAATTGTTGTGAAGTAAAACCCAGTCAGTTTTGCAGCTGCTCAGGTCAAAGAGCCTTTTTGACCTCTGACTTCTTTTTCATTCTTGGAAAGCAAGGTTCCATGGATGGTCAGGAAGATTTATTTTTAATAACAGTTCAATTAGAAAAATACAGTGAATTCACAAAATAATAATAATAATAATAATAATAAATTACTTTCAACCTACTTTCATGCATCAGGAAAATGTACTCATTGTGCCAGAGAATTTTCAACCTTGCAAAGTTGGTAGGTGTGGCATTTAAAAAAAAAAAAAAAATCCTTTTCTATAGCATCCCACCTCCCTCCCAGGCTGGTGTGCAGGATGTTGCTGTGCTCCTCTGGGAGCATGGTGCCTGTGGACACGACTTCACAAGTGTGCACTGACTAGAATTGCTCACTTAGAGCTGTGTTTCCCTAACATCTTTGATCAGGTTCAGGCCATCCCATCCCAGAGGAATTTTTTGTGATGTGCTTTCATGGCAATCACTTTATAATAGCCAAATAATAAAAACACTAATAAATTCTGGGCTTGTTTTTTAGCAATAAAATAAGCTTTCATGTTGGAGGCTCAGAGAAGGACATGAAAACTGGGCCTGTGCAGCAGGAGCTGACTGAATGCCTGAAAACTTTTGAAGGGTCTAGAAATCAGATGCTTTACCAAAGGGAATTCAGCAACTCTTGTGACCAGGAAAACTGGAGGTGGTGGAAAAGAGTTCCCTCCTTCATCTATGGGCAATGTCTGAAACACCCCAAAGCAAGCACAGGCTTCAAGGGAAAACAGCTTTCTCCTGCTGCAGCAGAGCCAAAGAATCAATTTCTCCTGGATCAGCCCTCACACAGCAGGCAAAGCAGCCTTTGGCATGGCTCTGTCTTTGACTGCTCCCCCAACTCAAGGTCAGTACTGTGGTCAGTCCTCCTCCCTGGAGCTGCTGTGCCTGAAAAATGAATGACTCCAAGAGTGGCATGGCAGAGCACTCCCACACACAGCTGCAGAGTGTTATTTAACTGCATAGATGTTATTGAAGTACAGATGGTAATGCCTGTTTTCCTCCAGGATTATAAAAGGCAGCATTACATCATGCCTATACTGAGAAACACTCCTTCCTTAAGGACAACAGCAGAAAGCTTATCTCAGAAAAGCATGATAAAAATTCAAGGGTGCTGGCAGGTGGGAACAGGCAAGGCTGGATCCTTCCACTCCTAAACCTCATGACCTTGCCTGTATTGCTCATCTGCTCCCTGTCCAAGGGACATAACTCCCTGGGGAGAGGATGGGGCATGTAAGGGAAGATTTGTGGGGCCTCCACTTCTTCTACTAGTACTAAAATGATTTCAGTATGATGAGGATGTTGTGTCTCACCTATATAAAAATGTTAAGGTGCCAAATGTCTCCTGGGGGTCTGGGAAGAGCCCAGAACCACCCCCCACACATTCAACTTCAACATAGGAGGGTCAGAGGGGACCTAATGGGGTTGCCCACACAGCTGGCCCTGATCTGTGGCCAGCCCTGCTAGCCCCTTGGAGGGAGGCCTGGACCTCAGCCCAGACAGGTGAAACTTAACTTGCTCCATCCATAAGCGCACTTGCTTCTCTCTGCATGTCAACAGCATCTGCAAGGTGCACAGAAAAACAAGAGCTGTAATCAGGCTGAATCAGCTCACCATGACCTGGGTTGTAGTTTCTCCTGTGGTATGTAAAAGATCCCCGGATTTCATTTCTGCCATCTGTGCTCTTGATGATGACAGGAGTTAGGATATATTTAATACCAGGTGAAAAGTTTGAGACGGTGCTGCACAAATGGGTGAACCCTTATAGGAGTCTGACAGAAAATATTTGCTTGCAGCAACAAAAAGGCAGACATTCGTCTTGATATATTTTCTGTCACCTACTTCTGCAAATATGTCATTTTGTTGCTCTTTCTTCTCCTTCTCAAATAAGCATTTCACCTAGGAAAAAAAAAAAAAAAGAAAAAGAAAAAGAAAAATACATTTGTTTATTTCCATCTCTATAATAGATGCACTTTCTGCACTTTCACTTCAGGATTTTTCACTCTGCATGGGTAAAGGTATACTTTCAGTATTTTTTCATATATTTTTCCATTTATGGGATGACTGATTAATTGTATTAATAAAAACATGATTTTCTCTGCTGTATTGGGGAAACAACTCCTGTATAAGGGTAACTTCTCTGAGTTTCTCAATATCTCCTATAAAATGTTCCACAGCTTAACAACCTCCTCAGGATGAAGAGCATCCTCAGAGTTGCCTTGGGAAGACAAAAAAATACATACTTTCTATATATCATTGGACAAAAGTTGATGTCCTGTTGAATATGAGTAGTTTAAAAGTGGTGGTGCTCACTGAAGGTTTTCTCTTGATTTATTTAATGATATCAGATGTTATGTGGTGTTTAAATGGAGAAATTGGTAATAAATCTTCTTTCATAAGAAAATAATATTCTATTTTGAAAAAAATAATAATAATGATAATAATAATTAAAGGCATAACATTCCTAAATTACTAGCTATATATATTTGTAATTATACTGTTACCTAGTATAATAAAATAATGTAGGTGTTATATGTTGGCCTAGCCCATTCACTTTTATTTATAAATGATAATCATATTAAGAGATGTTTTATTTGAGAGAGAGAGAGAGAGAGAGAAAGATGTCTGAAAATTAAAACAGCAGCAGCAAAATCTTCACAAAATAAAACCTTCAAACATGTTCCTGGAGCTATTATTGAAAAGGTTGTCATATTTGTGTGAAATCACAAGGAGGGAGTGTATGCAAGCATTCTGCTCAGCACGAATGCCAAACACCCACCACAGTGCTAGATTAAATTTAATAATAATATGTTCCAAAAGGAAGATACACTGCAAAACATATTGTACAAGCCTTTAGTGTGTTTTGACACCCAGAAGGGAAAGGTACCAGTGGAATGCTTTTTTCCACCAAACATACCAGATCCACAACAATTAACAAGAAGGCTGCAGGAAAAAAAATACAACCAGTTTGCCAACAATAGCAAAATGTGACCACAGAAGGGAAAAGTCAGTCTCTGAGGAAGAACAGGCTCCATATGGACTTGTTGCTCCCAAAAGGGCTGGATATATAATTTCCAGAAAGAACAGACTGTAAGCAGGGGCTTTATCCTGGAAAACACTCATTTCTTCTTAGAAGCAGTGTTATTGAGCATGCATGGTTGTTGAGGAATTAGCTTGTTTTTTTGTGTGTGTAATAATGTAACGCAAAATGAAAATACTGTAGTGTCCTACCTTTCCCCCAGTAGATCAGAGACTCATTCCAATAGGTGTGCTTGAATTTCATGAAATAATGAGCAAGGGAATACCTGCAACATAAAGTGTAATATTTTCATATGTTCTTAGTAAATGTGCTTTTTTTTCTTTAATATTTCTTTCCTCTCTCATTGATTTTCTAAGAGCAATGAAGATTTAAAAATAAAGGGCATCCTACCTCGCATCCTCCGTCATTAAAGATTTCATTATATATATGATTTATCAGCTGAACATACCGTGAATCACACCAGCAACATGGTCAGAGCATGGGATTAATCGAAACCCCACAAAGGAACAAAACTGCACAACTCATTGTTAAAATCATTGTGTAGATCCAGATAAAACAATCCAGTTGTCCATTGGGTATGAACATTATGCTTTTCAGGTTGCTAGAGAACTATATTCTTCTCAAGGCTAGCTCAAGGCTCCCCAGCTGTTTTGCTGCCTCAAGGATGAGGACAAAATAACTAACACTGGAACATTGCAGTGACAGCCATCCAGCTCCCACCAGCACTGCCCTCCCTGAATAAACCAAGCCTGAATGATTTGGAAAAATCTCTTTTTTATCATCACCTTGGTTCGAGGTATAGAGGAAAAATCGGACTTTTTTTTTTTAATTATCACACATCACATTATTGCTTTTTTGTTCTAGAATGTGAAGTGACTAGCCTGTCTTTATTGAAACAGGTGTTCTACGGCCTCACATCTTGTATTAATTAATTGTCCCTCTCCAATTAATTACATCTCCATTTCTACAGGCAAGTTGAGGAATTGTGGTTTACAGACCTGAGCAGTGTTTTACATTTAGCTCATTGGGAATCAAATAACCATGAGGTAAAATAGAATCTGATCCATAACAAATATCTAGCTGAGACTGGTGCTGAGATTATTTCTCCTAACTTCTGCATGTAAGCCCAGACAAATCAAGGCCCAGAATACTTGCCATGTGACTTTTATTAATGATCTTGAAACAAATCAATGAGATTCTGACACCAGAAGTTTGTGTTGGTCTGGAGGCAGCTAAATTACTCCATTTGCAAATTGTGTTGAAGATTTGCAGTGTCTAATAGATCTCAAAGAAAACCCTGCTGGAGCCTGTCAGAAAACAGCAGCCAGGTGAGTTTCACAGGACTTTTGACTTTGATGGAAAATATTTCTCACCGCTGGGTAGAAAGGAGTTACTGAATTTAATTATTTGAAGTCACAATCATAACAATAAGTAATAATAATGAAAGAAAATGCAGATATATTTGCCTTTGCTTCACAACAGAGAGGAAAAAAAAAAATCTTTTGGAACTATTGTCAAAATGTGCTAAAAGAGCTCGTTAATGCCATTAACTAAAGCCTAATTCAGTGTAAAGAGGAATGCTTTAAATGTGTGAATATATTCAACACATCTGCATATGAGAGCCAGTTGTCTATGCTGAGGACCCTGTAAGGACAGATACCAGCCTGAGCCAGGATTGCATGAGCAGCAAACCCTTCTTTCCAGAACATACCCATCCTGTGGCCTCAAGAAGAGATGTTCTACCATATTAGAGAGACAAAAGCAGACATCAGTGATGCATTAGTGCACCAAGGGCTGTTGTTCTAGGATTCAAAGATGAACTCCAGTGATGTAGTGTAACCATAGGAGGCTTGTGCTGAATACAGAGGTTAAGTAAGGACTTTTCTTTTAAAAGTGGTCTCATTTGTAATTCATTTTTCTAATTCTCATTATTTTATTGGATAGTTTGGAAAATAATGGATTTTTTTTTTTCTTCTCAGTTTCATGATTGGTCTGAAAACCTATAAGAAATTGGTTTCAGGTAAAATCAGAATATTGGGGATTTTACCTGGAATATGGCAAATAAAAAGTTATAATCTGGATGCTCATTTTCTTCCTTCTTATCCATAATATGAATCCTGAAGGGTTGGGCTTTTTCCACCTTCCTCTGAAGCACAAGAGCTTCTCCACAGGAGACATGATAGTGTGCTCTCAATGCTGCCAGAATCCAGGTGTCCAGCTAGTGTGTTTCCCTGACTCGTTCAGAGACAAACTTGTCATCTGGAATGCATTTTTTCTCCAGATCAGTTTGCAGTTATCATTGTTTCCTGGCTGACTGCTTTTAGTTTCTTTGCTGTCCACCTTTTCCTGTTGCTGGTATGACCTACTTACTGAATATCTGGGAGATTTTCCCAATTTAAATTTCACTTTTTCAAGAGTTGTGATTCTGGAAATGTCCTCAGCTGTCCTGAGGCACAGTGCATTTGGGGGTTTGGTCTTACACTACATTTCTTCAGTTAGTTTTGTAGTTAGTGAAGAAAGGAATGATACATGCAACAGATGTTCAGAGGTTCTTTAAAATAAAATGCCTAAAATATGTTTGTCTGTGAATGTGAGGGGTGGGTCATGATGAAACAGCTGGTTCCTTCCACCTTCCCACATGGCAGCATTTATTTACTGCGTGCTATTTTGGGCTAAGCAAGCAATAAATGTAAGAGATGAAGGAGATGTGACAATGACCCACAGTCTTGACATTGTCTGTGATGAGCTGAATTGAAACCCAGGATCCAAACAGTACCAAACCCTAGCCAAAACCAGAGTGTGACAACAGATTTGTAAGGAATCGTCTTTTTTAAAAATTCTAGTTACATCATTTCTTTGTCATTCACCGCTGCACGATACATTCCTTCTCAAAATTTGATGACAATCCAGTGAGGAGTGCTGACTATGACTGACACTGTGGAGCTATGATGCTTGTGCCAAAGGGGCCTGCTTTTCTTCACATTTCTCACAAAATCTGCCAATGGTGGTTAATGTCAAAGAGTTACCAAGGGCTGTGTGCTCGTGCATTATTCAAGACATGCACTTTTTTATGAGAAATTTTACATGGAGAAAGCAGGCACTGGTTAAATGTACTATGTAAATAACATGTAGAGAAGTTATCAGTATGTACACAGCGATAATATTAGGCAATAAAATTCCTGACAAAATTGATTGATATGCCTTAATAATGCCTTGCCACTTTCCTAAGGGAGGAAAAACAAAATAGAACTGAGACTTCCCTGTGTTGGAGATAATATTTTGTAAGTTCCTATTTCTTTTCAGTCACTTTCTAGGAAAGGTTTTTGCATTGATAGTGTAATCTTCTCCTAAAGAACCTTCCTAGTGTGCTTCTCTTTATGAACTGACATTAGCTGTTATTAAAATACATATTTATTTATATGGAATTGAAAGCACACTTATTACATTTGGCTTCTACAAGTATATGATGATGGTAAATGTATCGGGTCACTGCACTCTTTGTATCATGTTATCTCCTTTTAGATTCTTCTTGCAAGAATAGGAATAGATTAGAGCAAAATATATTTTAATACATAGCAAAATAAAAAGTACTTCAAAATAAAATCATTCATTTCCATCTGCTTTTTTTTTTTTTTTTAATGAGTTTTGCCTAAGGGTTTGATTTCATAAAAGCTAGACAGGAGTTCTGCAATTTGTGCCATACAGAGGCTTATATTGTGGGGATGGAGATTGTAAAGGTGGTTTGAGATTTCCAAGCTGAGCACTTGTGTTCATAAGAAAAAACAATTTCCTGATAAGTTAAATCTGTAAAGGATAATTAAAATTTTGGAGGAGGGAGAAAAAAATAAATTAATATGAATCTGCCAGCAGTACAATAAGCTGTTTTGTGAGAAAAGCCCAGTCCTTCACTATACAGATAGCCTCAACCACCCTTTTATCTCTAGCAGAGTTCCAGTAGTTTGCCATCTGAGCTTACTCACCTCCTCAGCCTGAAGCTACTGCTAATTTAAACCAGTGAAACTTTCCAGACTTCTAATATTTTAAGACCAGAGAGACAATTCCAATAGTGATATGTGCGTGGCACCAGCCAAAAAATTCATATTTGCTAAAGTGTTAAAATAGTACTGAAATGCAATCTCATGCAATAAACATACTCTTTTTGGATAACAATTTTCCATTTACAGTTGCATTCTGTAATTTAGCAGATTAATTGGCATACAAACCACCTAGTAAGGACCCACTGTGATATTTGCAGATGGCTAATCTTTTCGTCAAGATGGCAGATTTCAATTGTTTTGCAGAAATCAAAATGTGATGTTGACATCATTAAACTGAGCAAACTGATGTTTCATAAACCCAAAGCAACAATTCTGTTATTATTTTTAATTCATTAGTTATTGATCCTCTTTTATTTTTACATGATTTTTCCTCCAGAGAGCTGCAAAATTAATTGGTCTATAATTCGCTGAGTCATTCAATTCACCTTTTTTAATTGTGTCACAATATTAGCTCTGGCATTCCTCAGCCCTCATGCTCCAAGACTTGCTAGAAATCAGTGCAAGCAGGTCATAAATATCCTCAGGCAATCCTTTCCATGCTTCTGGATTCAGGCACTAGATTTCTGAGATTTAAAATTGCTTAATTTCAATAGCTGTTGTTTAATATCCTCACTAATTAAAAATAGAACAGAAAGTATACGTTATCATGCTGAGACACAAAATCATAATTCTGCTTCTTTGTGACCATAGGAAAAAAAAAAACATTTTTTATATATAAACAATATCTTTATTAGACTAAGAGAAAGCATTGATCATAGAGATAGCAAGTCTAACAAAAAAACTTTATCATTCCCTGCAAAGTTTGCCTTACCTAAATGTTTACATCATCACAGCTCCAAACAGACCATTAAGGAAAAAAAAAAAAAAAAAAAAAAAGGAAAATCAGTGTCAGGACTAATTTTATCATCCTTGTCTATGACTTTCCATGTGCCAAGGCTAAGGTCTCATCTGTTCCTCATACATTTGAGGAATCCCTTAAAAACAAAGAGATTTAGACTGTTCAGTACTTTCTTTAGCCTCTTTTATCTATTTTCTGAATTTTCTGTCAGATTTAAGAGCCTCACATTCCCATTTCCTATATACGAACGTGTATGAATGTGTAAACATACCTGTTTTCTCATATAATTGCTGTTCTCACTTCTAATCTGCAGCAGGCTGTAACCTGTTTTTCCCTGATTGCTGAATTTCAGGGGCTTGAAATTTAATAAATCTTTCTTCAAGAGTTTTCCATTATCAGTTGTAGATTGATGTTTCAATTTTTCTCATTATCAGTTTGTCTTTTGAGAATTACCCCTTTTTAGAGAAGAGAGAAAGCAAGTGAGAAATTGCCGGATATATCTGTATTCCAGTCAGGATCAGCAAATGCAGCTGGGTTTGATCTCTCGTGTTTCATCACTGCTGTTTGCTTTCTTGTGCAGCAGTCAAGTTTCCTTACGCAACAAAATAAGACATAATATGGGTATTTCTTAATAATATTTAATAGTTATTTTTCTTTCATTCTTAGAAATCTACATCACATTTTTAGAAACTCTAATGAAAGCAGTTTTAGCAACTGCTTATTCCCTCTGCTTACCTCACTCAAATTATAAAGGGATGCTCTTGGTGACCTGCAAAGGTCTTTCTCCCTCACTCTTTCTCCTCCATTCAACCACTGCCTCTTAGCCTTTCCATACGGAAGCCTGTGACCATCAGCATGCAAGAGCTCTTAGTCTTGAGACATAGATGACTCTAGGGTACAAACAGCATCTTGAATGCAGAGAGCTTCTCCCAGGCTACCACAAGAATCCAAAATCTGCTGCCCAATTTAATTTTCCTGCAGAGGCTATGCTATGGCCAGTGATTTGGGCACTCCAGCTATCTTGGTCTTGCTACCAGCTCTCAATAATACTAATAATATCCTGTTTCTTTTCATGAAGGGGAATGTGTAATTACTCTTGTTTACAACCCAAGGTTCTTCTGTTGGTAAAAAGGTTCTTAAAGGACTGCATTTCTTTAAACCCCTCAGTGCTTTGGTTCTTCGCATCACTGTAACCTTGAGTTTAAGTAATACAACTTGAGCAAATGTACTGTATTAGTGTCCCTTAATTCATTCTCATTTTTATGCTGGTTTAAAATCCTTGGAGTCACTTTAAGCAGGTAACTCCCCAAAAGCTGGACAGCTGTCTTAGACCCAAGGCAATTCACATGCCTTCCAGCCCTCCCCTGTCATGTCCTGCAGTGTGCTGTCACCTGCAGGTCTGCAATGCTGATTTACTGCAGGTATAAAACACTCCCTCTCACTTAGAAGTACTGGTGTCGAGAATTATGTCCAAAGCCTTTTTAAGATGTACTTTCTCCTTTATCTAAATCCTATAATTTTTAAGCCCAGGGGTTCCCTTCTCCTTCCAAGTACCTTCACCACAGAAAGCTCTCCTGTATGTCCATACGTCATAGTGATGTGTACCTATTACAACAAAATTATTAACCATGTTGGCTTTGCTAACCACTATTTGTGTGATTCTCTGCTGCAGCACATATAAAGTGCATCCAGTTTCACATATAATATAATTTCCCTAGGATATAAAGCATTATGACCACCTGCTGCTCCACCAACAGAGGTTACAGGCAACCCATCTTATTGTGATGCAAACTTGCAGCATCAACAGAGGTCTGGAAGACTAAACTTTCACCCTGTTATACATAAACCCTGATGGATAGCTCCACCCTCCCCCAAACACTGTTTCCCTGGTGTTGGTTGCTGTTATAAATAAGCTGCATGCTAGTTGTTTTGTTTTCACTGACTGGTGTTCCTCAGGCGGTTCTGTACAGCCTTGGGATGAGCTGCACAGATCAGCTCTGGGTGTGCAGCCCTCAGGGATGTATTGTTGTCAACTGCTCTTTTTTTTTTTTCTCTCCTGTAAGGGAGAGGAAATCTGACAAGTGCAGCTAGGCCTGATAACAAAGCTATGGTGGGAGATCAAGTGAGAGAGGTGCCAGTTACTGTGTTGTGTCTCCCTCTGTTCCCTTGGCACCTAGCAGTCTATTTAAATCCTTTCTCATGTCCATAGACAAAGTCTGGGACATGTCATATTGCAGAAAAACAGCCTTCTCATCTTCACATGGTAAAACATGAGCAAGTCACTGCAGAGTATTATCTGGGCTGAGCCTGGTTCTCTAACTGGGGAGAATGGAATCCTGCATGTTTTTGCACAACAATCTAGAAAAAGTATTTGCATATTAAGGCAGCAGTAGGATAAATCCTCCTCCCGTGGCTCTCTAAAGTAAACAAACATTATCTTCGGTGGGACAGATCTGCAGATCATCACTTCACTGTAAACTCAGTACAGTACTGGGATCCTGGACAAATGTAATCATTAGATCATTAGGTACATATTTAAAGATCATTGATAGAGAAGTAGAGAGCTTAGATTTTCTCTGCACATGATACTCACCCACCTGTGATGGAAATACTGTTGTATATGTTGCTCAAAAAAAAAATAAAAAAAAATAAAAATAAAAAAATAAAAAAAAATATCCTGAGAATGATCATCAAGTCACCAGGGTTACGTGGTTAGGTCCCAGAGAAAAATATTTTGAGCAGTATTCAGTCTGTCATCTAGCAGTAAAATACATCAAAGATCAGATGGCTAGGACCTGAAGCTAGGAAAAGCTGGAGACTGGAAATCCAGTACAATTTTTTTAAAAAATGCTTGTACTTAATCTCAGGTATATTGAATTCTCCATGACAAGAAGATGTTGCAATATAAAGGCAGGAGTTTTTTTGGTTTCAGTAATAATTCAAATGAGAATTAACTCATGGCAGTCCTGTGACATTGATGGCTGCTTTCAGCTTTTTGACCTGTTGTTTTCCTTCTCCTGACCTGCAGAAGAGGCAGAAAGCTGTTCTGCTTTCTGCCACCCTGCCCTCCTGCCATTGACAGCAAAGAGACTTCCACAGGTCCCACCACTGGAGGCCTCAGTGGACACAGAAAAAGGACCCACAGCACCTGCTACTCCAGTCACTGCAGGCAGGTCAGCCCTTCAAGATCATCACATATAAGTCCGTTCACCCCTTCATTCCCTTTATTTGCTCTCCTTCTATATATAGTCTTCAGCCATGTGTGAAGTTACAATACCCCCCTCAACAGAGTTCAGCTCCATCCACACAAACCCAATGCTGACATATATTTTCTAGAAATGATGCATTTTGTCACTCAGCATCCTTGTCTGTAGCAACGACCTCAAGCTTATGCTTTCAGTAAGAAAACCAAGCAATGTAAGGAAACAGACAAACAGCAGAAGTGCCTTTTAAATCCCATGTGACTATTGCTAGGGCAATCTCATGCTTCAGAAACACTCTGCCACTCACCTCAGGAGCACAGAAGCTCCTCTTTAGGGACTTGTTCACACACAGATATACTAGGGCATGTCAAGGCCAATCTGCTGCAAGCAGGAGGCAATGCACGTTATTCAAAGCACAATCAGCCCACACGGGGTCCAACTCTGCAAAATCTAGCTGTCATGGCAGAGGACACTGTCTTTCCCACCTGTCTGCCCTCTCTGCTTATTCCTATCACCAAAGCAAGAGCTAAAGAGACAGGAAAAGTCTAATTCACAGCGCCACAGCTCATTGACTCAAGAGTTAATGCAAACCACAATTGATTGTGCAAGCAATTAGTAAGTCAGTGATAAGCTCAGCACTGCAGAGAGGCTGAGGGCAGGCCAAGCTATGACCCTGCTGAAAGTGTCTCAAGCAGGAGGAAGGAAATCTTCCCAACATGAATCACCTGAGTTTGTGCAGCAGAGTCACTATAATTTAATTCTCTGAGGCATAAACTGGAGATCTACAGCCACTTAAAACACCTGAGGGAGAGCATCCAGGCATGCTATGAATTTTCCTCAGTGTCTTCACACCTTCACTTCAATTTCTGATTCTCACGCAGACATGAACCAGGAGTCATAAAGCTGCTTTTCAGATTCAGCCTTGCACACACTCCCAAGGAGATGTTTGACCAGAGTGTCTTAGTGCTTTGACCAGAAACTGGATTTTTGAGAAGCCATATGTGAAACTCTCACCCTACTTCACTGGTTGCATCCTTTACCAATCCTGCTGTGGGAGGGGCATTTACCCCCAAATGCTGCTTTTGTGATTAGGTGTGAAGTGCTTACAGGCCTCATTTAGACCTGATATTGTCTTATGCAGGGATTTTTTTAGGTGGTGTAGGTGCATAGCGGAGCTCCATCTGAATAAAAACTCCAGTTCCTTGCATCCAAGTAGTGTATAAATTTTGAATGCGCAAGGTTTTAAAATTGGAGTGTCTTTAATGAGGTATGGGTCATAAGTGCTTATGCTGTTTTTCCATGTTACTAAAAACTACTGTGAAGATTAAGTTAGTGAGGTTCAGAAATGTATTTTAATCATTATGGGCAGTTTATATGAGAATTATTATTTTAGATCCATGCTGCTGAATACACACCTAAAACCTAGCTGGGTCTTAAAAAATAATAGCATGAGTTTTGATTTGTCTTTTATTCAAAGCCAATTAATATTTATATTTTACAGAAAGGTACAACTAAAATTTAAAACCAAGGAAATATTTTCTATTTGAAACTATAACTGCTTAAATTACCCCTATATTGTCTGAGAATGTTCCTTTAAACTGTCAGGATAGCACTTCCCTATACACTCAGTTACAGAGTGGTGATAAGGAAATTTTTGATTCCAACAGAATTTCATCAAGCTTATAAATGTCACTACGCTTTTATATGTAGTTCAGAGATTTTTGTCGGGTATTTGGCTGTTTCTTTTAAAGAAAATTATTTCTTTTCCATACAGCATCAGAATGTCACTCTGTGTTTGTAGAAAGTATTACAGCCCAAAAGAGCCTGATCTCCACCAGTCAGGAATTTGCCCTCATATATGTAAATCAGCTCCTGCATTAATTTAATAAGCACTTCTGTCTGTTCTTACTTGATCTTTTGTAGAAGAGGAAATGTTGAAATTGAACCAGGGATGTTGAATTAGAAATTTTAGTTACATCTAGAAGGCAATCAGCAGGCTGGATTAGTCAACTATTGCCAAACTCTCTTGGCTGACACCTTTTCTATAGAAAGTCATTTTTGGCCTCCAAGAAGAGGCAAAATGATTTGACCAATACTCCCTGCAGTAACCAACGTGCATAGATACTCCAACAAGTCTTGCTGGGCCATCACCTTCCAGCTACTTCCATAAAAGACCCTGAGGCTACTGCTGGACTCCTGCACCACATCCACACTTCTGCAGCATCTCCCCCATGCATCTTTTTGCTCTGCAGCAAATGGGTGTTGCTGTTTGCCTCCCTATAGCTGAGGACCTGCTACCTGATATTTCGTAATCTGCTCCCTACATGGGTGCAGCAGCTACCAAGCACAAGATAACATGGCACAGTCTCACCCCACCTCTCTTTGTGACAACCCATTTATCTCGCCCTGCCATTAATAAGCCTTTGCAGCTCAAGAAGCAAAAATCTTTGGAAACAACAGCTTAGACTTTGTCCTGATTTCACTCCGGCTCCCTGCTGACAGATACTGCAAGCAAGCTCTTATAACTTGTCTCACTTTTCTGATTAAAAGTGTTATATTTATGTGAGGCTAGAATTTAAGGCATCAGATTGGACTCCAGCCGTAGTTAAGTGACAGTGTTTGCTAGATAAGTATCCTGAAAGCTTTGCTGAGGGTTTGCTCTTCTGAAACAAACTGTAATGATACCATAAATAAAGAGTGGCACACAGGAGGGCTCAAATTGGATTTCAGCCTTAGTCGAGTGATAAAATGGCAGTGCCTTTTAACTAGGATACAAGAAACCTTTCTGCAAGGGGTCCTCCAGAAATGAAATCCAATAAATACACAGAATTAAAAGAGAGGGAGAAAAGCAAAGGGCTGTGCGAGGACAGTTTTCCCAGGTAAACTGGAGATGAAAAGTGAATATGCAAAGTACCCGGTCATAAGAAAACACATATGAGCGCATCAATCACTTTAAACCATAATCCTCAAAGACAAGTATTTTTCTTACCTCTAAAAATAGAACTGGATCTTTAACCATGTCAGAGCAGCAGATAATAGCCATCAAGAACCCACAGAGATCCAGCTACAAGCATGAAGATTTTATTCTGTATGAGAAAAAGCACAATTTTAGCTTTCCAAACATAAATGGGAAACAGCATAGGGGAAATCATAGTTTGCTAAGGGGAATATTTTTTCTAGATGGGATAATAACAGTCTTTCAGGCTATGTCACATATATAATTGGTTCTCTTTTTTATTAATGAATTTCTATCTCTGGCTCACTGAACTGGACCACATGAACAAAGGTGATCTAACAAAAAATAATACACTTCACATTAGTAAAAATCATTCGTTTTTAAGGATGTATGGGAGAGGAGAAGCAGACCTGTGGAAGAAAGGCCTCCTCTCCATACATCCATATAAATGAATGATTTTACTAATGTAAAGAGAAGTCTGCCTCTGTTAAGCCTTGTCAATGAGATTAGAAACAGGGCCCTGCTGTCTGCTCCTTAAAGTATATTATTTTTTGTTAGATCACCTTTGTTCATAACACGGTCATTGAAAATTTAATGTTCTTCCATATATCACTGTCAGACTTTATTGCACATTCACGGAAGAAAGTAATTCCATCAAGTGATAGACTATGAAGGCTACTAAATATAGATTTATTGGAAATTCCTGTTGAAGGTAAGTGAATCCTTTCTGCCAGCTAGAATAGAGAGCTACAGTCAAGACATTTTCTTACCTGTCCTGATGTAGAAAAAATGATGACTGCTGAATTCTAAAATCAGATTATCACTGCAGTGCCTATAAGCTTACTTTTTAGTATCCAGTATTTGTCTTACCTCTCAAACAAAAGTGATTTTAGTCCCTAGACTAACCATTTGTTCAGGATCTACTGATTAAGGCAAATAATTAGGAAAAAAAAAAAAAAATCCCCTTTGCAAAAAGGTCCAGTTTCTGTATGTTAACATTCGTCACATAGTTCCCAAGCCCAAACCCAAGAGCTGGTGATCAGCAAGGTGATGACTGCAGCTCTGTATCATAAGAGAACCTCTGTATCATAAGAGAACCTTTGTATCATAAGAGAACCTCCACCATGAAATGCAGCCTGGGCAGATGGGTGTGACACAGGATCACAGCCTGATTCCTTGAAAGGAAGGCATGCAATTGCCAACCAGAATAAGATCATCAGTAAGCCAATTTGCTTTTGTCTCTGTCTCTCACTGCAAACCAGAAAGACCACAGTGGGGCACGTGGAGGCTGCAGCAGACCTGCTGACAGGAGCTGGGAAAGGGTTGCTGCCACAGCCTGCATCACAATCTTCCTGGTGCCCCATCTTTTGCCAAAAAGGGCTGGGTCTATAGCCATATCCTTGCTGTGGATCAAGATGCCTGCTGCTGGATGAGTAGCTGTGGTTGTCTATTTTACACATAACGCAGCACTCACTGAAGGCTGCTTTGGGCAGAGTTCACAATAGAGCCAAAAAAAAAAAAAAAAAAAAAAAAAAGGTGCCTCAGCATTACCTCACTCACAGATTTTGGTCATTTTGGTCTCAAAAATATATTAAGTCATCCACTGCTCCATTGATAATTACTTGTATCAGAATCATGAAACTGAGGTTATACATTAATATGTATAAATAGGGAACCCATTTTAGAGCATTTAAAGTTTTCTCAGGAATGTGATTCTCTGCCTCTCCCCCCGTTTTTGCATCATGGTTATGCATGGCCCTTATGTACTATTAGGTTTGATAAAGAAACCTTCGTCTTTTGACATGCAGAGGAAGAAGTTTTGGCTTACTGGGCTTTATTGATGGCATATATTATCAGGTCTGCTGTTTCATAGTTCTTATTATCTTCTATTTCTAGTTTGGAAAAGCTGTGAAGTGGGATTTATTTTGCTTAACATCTAAGATCTTAAATAATTAAGTTCTTTATTTCACTCTATTTTCATCAGTGGTCAAGAATATCGTCTGAGTATTGTCTTTCTTAGATTTTTTCTGTTTGAGTTCAAATTAGGCCAATTAACTTATGGCACATTGGTAAAGGGATGGGTGTAGTCTCTAAAGAGTGATTCCAGACCAGTAATACCAGTGGTTTATCCTAAGACTCAACCTTGAATAACAAGTGTCCCCACCTAAGCATACCACTAAAAGAATGAACTCTTTTATAATTTCAGTTGACTCCAAATGCCCATTTATGGATCAGCGTTACCTGTCATTCCTTATGTCCCGTTTCATTCCTCTCCACTGTCTGTAGCTTTATCATGAACTGTCTTTCTACAGGAACAGTAAATCCATCCCAAAGGCAGTACATTTATTTGAACCACGGCCACTACAGCAAAAGGATCCCCAAAAGCACTCAAGTCCTAGCACAGCTCACTGATTAAGCCTAACTGGTACCTTCCCAGCAAGGTTACAAGAGAAGCCAGTTATGTTATCAAAGCTAAGGGGGACAACCTCTTCTGTTTAAAAGTCAGTATTCAGAGCATTTAAAGTGCCCCACTAATGTGGACCTGAGTCTCAAACAGATTGTGAAACTGTCCAAAGCATTCTGACTTCTCGACAGTATGGAGCCAAACAAGAAAAAGACTACATGGCAACCAGTAACAGAAATTATTTTTGCCTTATTTAAAGTCATTAAAAAAAAAAAAAAAAAAAAAAAAAAAAAAAAAAAAGGGGGTCCAGGGAAGAACATTCACCTACCCTTGTGCCACTCTTTTTATCCAGAGGTTCCTATTTGCAGATACCCCTATTCATCTCAAGAATTTGCTGTGTTTTCTACCCTAGCAGGTGAATATAAGTACTCATTAGGATAATATTTCCTTTGGATTTTAAATATCCATTCAACCCTTTACATTTATTTTTCTTCTCATTTAGTATCCCCAGCATCACTCACTGCAGATGCTCCTTGTCACAGCAGCATAGGACTGAGCCATGTTTTGCAGTATGGCACCACTCATTACTTACTTTGTGCGCTGCATAATTATCTGGTTACATATAATCCTTTCCATCTGTTACCATGACAGCCCAGTTGTCTTGGGGAGGCTTCCTTGAACTCTCGTACTTCCCGCAAAATGGAGTCAAATAACAATTACTTCAGTTAATGACATCTACTGTACACCTGGAGACCACACCATTTCCAACAGCATCCCATGAAGAGTTAAGCTCAGTGGAGAGATAAAGATAGAGCCTAATGCTCACAGAGCATACAAATTGCACAGTGCATGTGCAGGCCAACTAACTGAAAGGCTGTCTAGCCTGCCAGATTTCACATCCGCTGGGTAGCTTGGGGGGACATGCAGTAGCCACCAAATCTGACCTATACCCCATCACTGTCAGTTCAGATCAGAGATCTGGCAAGAGCCTTGAAAGAATGTTACTGCTATCTGACTCTGTCAAAAGGGGTTTTACTGTAGTGGTTTTATCTTGGGAAGATGTGATTTGAGAAAAACAGAAGATGCTTAGATGTATTTTCAAAGAGAAAATGACAGACATATGTAAAAGCTTGAAGGAAGGGGTAGGGGAAGGGAACAGGACATATGAGAGGCAACAAGGGTCAGAAGACTCACATGAGGAATAGGGATGCAGAAAAGGGTAATAAGAGGTTAAAAGCAGTGTGAGAGTAGGTAGTTAAGCAAGGTAGGAAGAACAGCAAAATAGCATTTTTATGCCCTTTTTCCCCCTTAATCAGATGAGTTAAAGGGTCATAGAATTATGAAGGTTGGAGAAGACCTCAAAGATCATCTAGTCCAACCATCTACCTACCACAAATATTGCCCATTAAACCATGTCCCTAAGTACCATATCTACCATTTCCTTAAACACCTCCAGAAACTCCATCACTTCCCTGAGCAAACTGTTCCAATACCTAACTCTCTTTCTGAGAATATTTTTTTCCTAATTTCCAAACTGAACCTCCCCTGGTGCAACTAGAGGCCATTCCCTCTAGTCCTTTCACTAGTCATCTGGGAGAAGAGGCCAACCCCCATCTCCCCACAACTTCCTTTCAGGTAGTTGTAGAGAGCAATGAGGTCTCCCGTGATCCTCCTCTTCTCCAGACTAAACAACCCCAGTTCCCTCAGCTGCTCCTCACAGGACTTGTGCTCCAGGCCCTTCACCAGCTTCATTGCCCTGCTCTGGACAAACTCAAGGGCCTTGATGTCCTTCTTGTAGTGAGGGGCCCAAAACTGAACACAGCACTCAAGGTGCCACCTCACCAGAGCAGATTACAGGGGGATGATCACCTCCCTGCTCCTGCTGGCTACACTATTCCTGATACAAGCCAGGATGCCATTGGCCTTCTTTGCCACCTGGGCACACTGCTGGCTCATGTTCAGGTGAGCAACAACCAGCACCCCCAGATCCTTTTCCTCTGCACAGCTTTTCAGCCACTCTGCCCCAGGCTTGTAGCATTGCATGGCGTTGTTGCGATCAAAGTGCAGGACAGGACCCAACACTTGGTTTTATTGAAAGTCGTCCCACTGGCCTCTGCCCATCAACCCATCCTGTCCAGATCCCTCTGCATGATCTTCCTACCCTCCAGCAGATCGACACTTCCCCCCAACTTGGTGTTGTCTGCAAACTTACTGAGGGTGCACTCCATTCCCTCATCCAAATCATAAACAAAGATATTAAAGAGGATGGGCTCCAACACCGACCCCTGGGGAACACCACTGGTGACCAGTCACCAGCTGGATTTCACTCCATTCTCCACCACTCTCTGGGCCTGGCTGTCCAGCCAGTTTTTAACCCAGCAAAGAGTGTATTTCCAGCATATGTCTGGGAAGTTGAAGTCCCCCACAAACTTCCACCAGCTGCTTGTAGAACACTCATCCATCTCTTCATCCTGGTTTGGCAGTCTATAACAGATGCCCACCAGGATGTCTGCCTTGTTGGCCTTCTCCCTAATTGCTATCCACAGGGACCTGACCTTATCATTCCCAGCCCTGAGCTCTAGAACATTGAAACACTCTTTAATATAGAGAGCCACACCACCACCTACCCCTTCTGAAGAGCTTATAGCCACCCATTGCAGCCCTCCAGTTGTGGGAGTAGTCCTATCATAATTCAGTGATGGCAACTAGGTCATAGTTTGCCTGCTGCACAATGGCTTCCAGCTGCTCCTGCTTGTTGCCCGTGCTACATGCATTGGTGTAGATGTACTTTAGCTGAGCTATTGGCCTCACCCCCACTCCTTATCTTCTGCCTATGCACTTGATTAATTGAACTGTGTTTCTAATCAGGCTCTCAAAGAGCCTTAATCACTCAGCATTTACCCTAGCTAGCAGGCATCCCTATTAGGATAGAACAGGGAGTGTTGCTGTCAGCCCAGATGAACTTTAGTAGCCAGGAATGGGCTAGCTCTCAGGATCAGGACAAGGATGTGGGAAGGGGTTGCAAGAGGTTGGGGGTAGGGCTAGTCTGTGTTCACAGAGAGGTGTCTGGCAAGCAGAGAAGCTGGACTGGTCAAATGAGCCCACATTTGTACACCACAAGGATGCCCAGCAGCATAGATAAGGGACATCTAAGTAAGGGGGCTTGCAGCACTATAATGCCTACATTTGGCTAGCTCATCACAGCAGTATTAGAGGCGGTAGACAGCCAGGAAAAGTGCTGGCCAAGAAGGAATCTATTTCATGGGCAGGGGGCTGATGAGGTGGGAGGTGGTGCAGCTGAGGGCAAGCTGTACCAAGTACTCAAAGAGTTACAATTACCTTCTTATAATAAAATAAGCAGGATTTTCAATACTGCACTGGAGAAATTGGTTGTGGGAGGTGGGGATCACGGCATCCATTTCACTGACTAGAGTATAAACAAAATAGGGTGGAAAACACTCAGAAATGACACGTCCTTTATCCAAGCCATCATGTGAACTGAAAATATGGTTGGCAATTACAACCCCCTGTATAATCCTAACTCTTACAAATAATGCTTTTATTCCCACCAGAGAAAAGGAGGGATTGAATTGCAAAGCGAAGAGCTCAGGTTGGCTGATGGAACTTGCTAATTCTGGAAAAGCTCTGTCTTGAAAATCAGAAATTGGTAAATGAATGTAAATCCACATAAAACCTTAATTCCACTATGTCTGTGCATTCTCTTACATCTTTACTGCAACTCTGCTTTTGAACTGAGCTATCAGAAGCCAAAAGCTGTGGTCCTGTAGACTACCACTTAACTTTCTGTACATACAGAGCAGTGCAGCTGCTAAACTGCACATCCCTCCTCCCCTGCTATAGCCCGGCAGACTTTCACATAAGAAGCCACTTACTAAAGCGCATTCACCTATTGTAATTACACCAGCAACCCATGATCACCTCCTACCAAACTGCTGGCAGTCTCTTGGCTAGAAAAGCTTGGTGGCCTTCGATTGATACAAGTCACACAGTGCAGAAGTGAAATAAGAAAAGGCCTGCCAGATCTCTCCAGGGACACTGTGATATCTGTATTCACACAGAGGTCAGGCAGAGGGCTGTGGCTTTCCCAGATTGTTTCAAATCAGGCTGCTCTAACATATCTACCAGCTATGCTATGCAACTGCCTCTGACACTGAGAAAGCATCTGGTGTGTTGGCCACTGCCAGCTTCAGGGAAGCCAGCTCACATTGGCATGTCTATGTGCCTTAATGCATTGCCGCCTGCCTTGCTGAAATATGGAATTTGCAGACACAGACCTTCTGGGAGGACCCAGGCTGGCTGAGACATTGGCTGTGCAAGTGAAGGTTCTCTTCACTTGATCAAATATGAAACACACTGTAAAAGAGTGTAGTGAAAATTTTTATTCACACATTAAGTTTTACGAGTTTGTAGTCTGTATGGGACATAATATATGGGGGTAAAGGAGTAGAGAAGGAAAAAGCAAGATAAATTATAATGAGTTCTGAAATGCAGTTAGATATATTGCATACAAAGAAAGCCACTTGTGGCAAACTTACTTTCTGGGAAGGGTCTTTTCCTGAAAGAGCACAGGCAGTTTTGATCACCTGTGTTGAGAAGGTTGAGATTTATATTATTTCCAAATTACATTAGGGAGAAGAATTTAAGTGCAATTTGTATTGCAGAAGGAGTGACTGGTGGTGTGTTTTGGTTTGAAAACTGCATGAAGCAGGGCAGGGAATTGCTGTTGGTGTGATATGCACAGTGTGCAATGCACCAGGGGTTGGCATCCCTGCAGAAAGTGTCCTTGTGCTGGTACAGTGCTATCAGGAGGCTTGGTCCTGTCCCACTGCCCCGTGGACAAGCACAAAATACACCAGGTAGTTTTTACAATAGTCGCACATCAATTACTTCATGAGAACTTGGAGGGCCAAATACCTCCATCCAGTGCTTTTGTGCATAAACATTCTTGTTTCCTTATGAAACATTTTAAAAGCATGTCTATCCCCAAGATCACCCCTTTCTCTTCTTCAGATGTGCTGTGTGTTGTTTTGCATTATGATGCACGGTATTGGGCACTGTCTGTCAGATCATGTTAAGCGAAATCAGCGGCCTGCAGCAGAGACTCAGTGTGATTCCCAATAAATTGTCAGCAGAGTGGAAAGCAATAGCTGCCCATAATTTGAATTTCATGCCTGCTCCTCATGGAAATCTTATGTGACAGTTTGTTGTGCCTGAGAGCTAGCTCAAATAGATGCCCGCATCCTTAGAAAGTCTGTCTACTGGTCTGTATTGCCCACACAGCTTGCTGGTCACTCATCTCATGGCATAACATTGCTATACTGGCATCATGAATGCTTAAAACAAGAGGTTCATCAGTAGTTTAGAGTCCTGGATCCTGATTGTAACAGCTGTGTAGAAATGGAAAACTGAAAACAACTGAAATTGAACTAACAACTGAAATTGAAATTAACTTGGCAAGAGAAAATTTTAAAATGTAGACACTTTTATGCTGGCCCAAACAAGGAGCACACACACTGTCCTTCTCGGCTGCTGCTCTATTTTAGGCTTTCACGCTGCCCAGGAGAGTTTCTTGTGGCAGCTCTCTGCCTGGCCTTTCCTTAGGGTAAGTGTTTCTGCAGGAGATACCTGTGTCGCCTCCAGGTGTACAGGAGTTCTGTCTGGCCCCTCACCTGTCCACATTAGGAGTTCCTGAACTAGGATGAAGGCATGTTCATAGCTAGGATCACACAGACACGCTGTAAAAGAAATTAAAGGCAATAAAAACTGTCACTTCATGGAAGGAAACACGGAGGTGCTGTCACTCATCACAAAGAACAGCAGTCTCCACTCCTGGTCATCTCTTATCAAGGGGTTTTTGTGTAAGAGTTTTTAAAAGGGATTTGAAGGAAAATAATGAGGAGGTTAGTGAATTTTTACAGGAAGATTTTTTAAGCATGAAAGGCAACATGGAAGAAGACAGGGAAGTGTTTACAATGTTAATAATGCAAAGGTATTGGAGGCTGCTGTTTTGGGCAGGCAGAAAGTGAGAGTCAATGTCTTACTGAGAGATAACACAAGGGTTATCAGAATATGTCACTGAAAGTGAGGACAAACAATGTGTTTTTAGGGCTTGACAGAAAAGGGAGAGCTGTAGAGAAGTACAAAATGAAGCACACAGTCAAAGAGGCTGATTAGAAGAATTCTCTTTGCAACGTCATTTGGGACCAATACATATAAGTCACAAATAAAAGATAGTGCTTGACCATCTCAGGTACTTTGCATGGACATGTATGAAAGTAAGGGTCCTTCACTCTGGAATAAGCTCTTATGACTTTTGTTCTTCTTAGCATTTCACAGGACAGCTAAAAAGCCTCCAAGATACTCTGTTTTGTTCCCCAGACCTTTGGAGCAGTATCTACTGAAGCTTTTACTTTCAGCATCTGGATATCTTATAGGTTTCCTGTAGGCACATTTGCTACAAAAGATGGCTCATTCCAGGTTTGTAGTTAGTGTGCCCACTCCAGCCTGAATACCTTCTAAGCCTGTTTTCACCTCTAGTGATCAATCATTTGAGAGAGAAAGCAAATCTCCGTAACACCAAAAATGCCTTTCAAAGCATTCACACATTCAAGCTTTGTGTGAACACTACCATAAATTTAATTCACAAAATAAATAATGAGAAACTACCTAACCTGAATTGGCACATTCCGTAAGTTTTATTTTAAGAAAAATCCGGAATCTCAGGTCTGAGATAGGTCTTCTAGATACAAATGCAACACTGCTGTTACTACTATGATGACTGCTTCCACTACTAATTGTAAGTAAAGAAAGAAACATCATATTCTATGATTCTATATGTATATAAAGGTGAGAATGAAGCTGATAAATAAATAAATAAATAAATAAAATGGTGATCTCTACTGCTGTTACAACACAGAAAGTACATGCCAGCTCTTTACTTATAATAGTAAGCAGAGGGCAAGTAGCACCTCCACATTTTGCCAGAAGGTGTTTTTCTCTCACATTGCCAAGGAATCTGTTTATAATGCCTGGTAGAAGGCAGGGAACAGGTTAAGTAGCATCTGCTCATCATGCCACCCAACTGTAGGTTAACTCTGACACCAAGCTGAGTGGTGCAGTTGATACAACAGAAGGAAGGAATAACATCAAAGGGACCTGGACAAGCTTGAGAATTGGGCCCACGTGAACTTTATGAGGTTCAACAAGTCAAAGTGCAAGGTGCTGCACCTGGGCCAAGGCAATCCCAGACATGAGTACAGGCTGGGAGAAGAACACATTGGGAGCAGCCCTGCAGAGAAGGACTTGGGAGTTCTGGTGGACAAAAAGCTTAACATGAGCCAGCAGTGAGCACTTGCAGCCCTGAAGGCCAACTGCATCCTGAGCAGCATCACCAGAGGGGTGGCCAGCAGGGCGAGGGTGGGGATTGTCCCCCTCTACTCTGCCCTCGTGAGGTCCCACTTGCAGTGTTGCATCCAGGTCTGGAGCCCCCAGCACAAGAAGGGTGCGGGGCTGTTAGAGTGGGTCCCGAGGAGGGCCACAAAGGTGATCAAGGGGCTGGAGTATCTCTCCTACAAAGAAAGGCTGAGAGAGCTGGGGCTGTTCATCCTACAGAAGAGAAGGCTCTGGGGTGACCTCATTGCAGCCTTTCAGTACTTAAAAGGGGCTCATTAAAAAAAAAAAAAAAAAAAAAAAAAAAAAAAAAAAAAAGATGGAGAGTGACTCTTTGCTCAGTAAGATGACAGGACTAGGGGGAATGGTTTTAAAGTAAAAGAGGGGAGATTTAGATTAGAGGTTAGAAGGAAATTCTTCACTCATAGGGTGGTGAGGCACTGGCACAGGTTCCCCAGAGAAGCTGTGGATGCCCCATCCCTGGAGGTGTTTAAGACCAGGTTAGATGAGGCCCTGAGCAACCTGATCTAGTGGGTGGCATCCCTGCTTATGGCAGGGGAGTTGGAAATAGATTATTTTTAAGGTCCCTTCCAATCCAAGCCGTTGTATGATTCTATGAGTCCATAAATTGTCATTAGAATTGCAGTTTAAAATGCTTTAAAAGGATGAAAACAGAAGTTAATAATTAAAAATAAAAAAAAAATAAAAAATAAAATACATTTTATCCCAAACTGTTAATCCCTAACAGTTCAGTGACAATCCCTAACTCTCCTCAAACTATTGCAAATAACTAACTAAATCAAACTCCTTTGGGCTCATCTTCTGCAAAGTTTTGTTTACTCCATCAGCACTAATGCACCCAGGGAGCTGAACAACTGGGTTCAATTTTGCCTGGAAGCAAAATCCTGCAGGACTCTTACAGTAAGAGTGTGCTCAAGGCAGTAAAGTCAGCATGGTCTGGTCCCTCAGCACATCCCTGTTTTATCCCCAGTTCTGACCTATGAAAACCCCAAATGTTAATTTTATCTAGTATCTTTATCCCTTTGTAGTAAAATGCTTTAAGTGACTTTCTGACAAGCTCATATCCTTGGACAGAACATAGTTTTCCCCCTTACCCTCCTCGAAAAGGAGAAACTATGTGAGAAAACTTTAGACAAAATTATACTAACACTTAAAAAAAAAAAAAAAAAAAAAGAATATTTCACTTTGTGTCTGAAGCTCAAGGTCTAGGTTATTTCATTATCATCTAATCTAGCTGGACTATTTCCCTTCACCAGCTTACCAGGATGTCTTCTTATAACAGGATAAGACATTTCAAAGACTTCAAAGGACAGGGTATTTAAATATAGACCAAAAAAATAGATGCAGAAATAGCAGAGCGGTGTTTCAGCCAGTCAAACCTGGACTCTTAACAAAGTAGTAACCCCTTTTGGAGGGGACAGGAGGCTTCAATCAATGATGAAATACATGAGTGAAGGAGTGGGGATTAATGCCACTTCTCTTACCAGCTGACTCAAACCCAATGCAGAGTCTATACAAGCACATCAATTTTCTGAGCCCCTAGAAGAACCATCCAGCACAACTATTTACTACCACAAAAATAAACTCTCATGAGTTCTCCCATTACTACTTTTATCAACGTGAAGACTAGAAGCAGTTTCCAGACCTGATACATTTGAGTGTTGTATAAATCTTCAGTCTTTTAATTAAATGTTTTCCAGGTAGGCAAAACTACAGCTATTGCAGGAGATGGTTAAAGCCCTGTTTTCAACTAGCTCAGGTCACCATCTTTTCAGGCCTATAAATCCAAGCAAAAAGGTTAGATTGCTTTAATTTGATAAAACCTAAAAATATTTTAATTTCAGCTAAATTTTCAGATTCTGAGACAGCTTCCTGCCTGACCTGTTCTCACACCTCTGCTTCAAGTCAAACCAAATCTGCATTTAATAAGTAAAGCCGTGTTAAATTATACAGGTTTAGCCCATTCAATGTGAGGCTGAATATGTTTGATAAAATCAAGAAGAAGCAGCATTAACACATCATTTTTATGTAACATCAGTAGGCACAAGCTATGGTAGTGTGTGATTTACAGTGTAGCTGAACATTACCTATATTTGACAAGCGTGCATTCAAATCCATCAGCTCAAATGAATTTCAGTGCTTTGTGAGGAACAACTCCATTTATTGTTCTTTTAATCTTTGAATATAGATGTTCTTCTAAAGTGAACTACACCAAGTGTTCTTGAATATGTTGCTTCCTCGTGATTTTATAGCAATAATTATCCACTGTGGAGTGCAAGTATTTCTGAAAGACGTTTTGATGTTTTAAGGTGCAGATTATAATTACGTGTTCCCAGCAGATTAGTGAGAAAACAGGTACTTCAGCCTGCCTTCCTTTCCCTTTGTCCCCTGCTCCCAGCCCCAATTCTCTAAACATGCACAGGCACACTCGAATAAGCAGGAAACTAATCTTATTATACTAGCAGGAGGTCTAGGGGCTTCTGATCTTTAAAGCTCTAAGATGCTATTTAGGAACTAAAGCAATATGTGAAGAGAATTCTAAGTTGAAGTAGGAGTAAAGACTCACAAAGGTATTTACAGTCCCTTTTAGGCTCTTCTGGGCAAGGATGGTGTATTGCTTCCCTTTTCAAGGTTTGCTCATTTGTTTTTCAGTATGTTATGCTGCACATTTCAGTGGCAACGTGAGCTCTTCCATGGTGCCTGTCAAGAGCCATTGCTGATCTCCGTTTAGCAGGGCCACTAGCACTGGAGGACAGAAGAAAATCCTCTGCCTTCCTGCCCCCTTCATGCAATATCCTTCTCACTTTTTGCCTTTCTCAGGCATGAGTAAAGAGAAGAGGATACCAGAGTCTGTATCATGGGTCAAGCTCTGTGGCAAAATCACAGCATGGAAGAAGCACCCTCGCTACACACAGAATTACATCCATCCTTATAACAATGCAGTCAAAAACATGCATTCACATCCCCCTTATGCTGGAAGAAGAAAAAGCATTAAAAACAACAAAATAAACAAACAAAACAAACTAACAAAAACACGTGATGAATCCAAAGGAGAATAGAAATAAAATGCAGGCTTTGTGCATGCACTAAATTATTGATTTTAAAAATCATTCTTTGAGTGTTGCTTCTGTATTCAGCTTGAAATTCAGATAACCCAAGAATTTTTAAGCACACTCATTTGTATTCTTAACAGCTATTCATTGCAGCCATGTTGATTTCCCATGACACTTAATATTGGCTGCAACAAAGTTTCGTGCAAAAGGATCATTCTTCATGCAAGTAGCCATTTATCCCCACAAGAAAAAAAATTTAGCCTGCAAACAAGAGCATATGTGATTAATTATTTAGCAAATGCTATCTCCTAATCTCCCATTTAAGAAGTTTAAATTATCCCACTAGAAGGAAGAAACAATGTCACTTGAGGTAGCTGTTCTACTAGGCTAAGTTAACGTGAAACAGTGAAGATGAACTGCATGAAATCAACACAAAACTACAGGCAGTTAACTCAGACTGGCAAAGATTTATAACTGAAGAATACGTTCACATAAAAGACCTCTCATTTCAGCAGTATCATGGCTGCAAAATTACAGGGATGTTGATTTTATATACTTTGCTCCAGCAATATAGGCACAGCACACTTCTCAACAAGCCTTGTTTGACAGAATATGATTGTCACCTACACATTTCTACAACTATGTCCCCTGTGCTTGCACATGTATGACTCCAGCACTAACAGTTGCTGTCCCAAGGCTAAACTTAATGGGATTTTCTTCAAAATGAGGGGGTAGTCTTCAAAATGCATCCCAAATTGAGAGCCAATCTTCATTAGTATTCCCATCCTATCCTCAATCTAATCAATCTCTCTGCATTGTAATTCAATAAATAAATAATTAAGGATGAAAATCCTCCACAGGCAATCCATAACATTGCTGTATGACTGCACATAAGTGCCCAGTTATTACTGTGTGATAGTAACCACCTCTGAGCCTGAAAAATGAAACAGAGAAATTAGGTGCAGAACCATTTTGTAATCACATCTACAAGGCTGACAATATTTGGGTCTTAAAAATTGAGTTTTGATTTTTATTATTTCTGTTTTAGCAATAATTGCTTTCTGTTAGAACTACTGGTTGGATGTCATCTCAGTGTCTACCTCCAGTACCCTTTCAATTTATCAGATAACGATGTGTCTTTTAATGATGTTCACAAGTTCAGTCCAAACTCTTGTTGACAGTTACAAAAATTAAATATTTCTTGGGAGCCCATCCATGCTTCGCAGGGTCTTTCCCAGAAGGTAACTCACCAATCACTTGATTAATTTCTTTGTTTCTAATAGAAATGTCCATTTCTTCCACGGGTTTTGATGAAAGTATAGCAAAAGCCCATTGTTAAAAAAAAAAAAAAAAAAAAAAAGTGCTTACCTCCTGAATAGATATGTGAGACAGAGGGTCTCATAATATCTTTAGAACCACCAGTCAATTTCCTAAGGAACCTTAATCCCTCATCCATCTTATTTCTTCAGTGAAGGGATGGTCACATAATTTTGTGAGGGTTATAAATCCCCTTAGAATTGCCACCCTGTGCCACCCTGTGCAAAATATTGCAGTCAAGGTATTTTTCCCCCTTCTTCTAAGCTGCAGAAATTACCTTCCTGTGGAAGCAGTGAGAGGTGCCATTAACCAAAGCCTGAGATCAATCAGCTGAGATAAGACTGACTCCTCTAGTTCAATAAAGGATGCTAGAGCACTGCTTAGACACTTGAATACTATTTTTGCAGATCTTAGAATAATTCAGCCTTTCTCCTCTCCTTCTTTAAGACATATTTAACATATTTTCTGAGTAATGCCTCCAAAGCATCCCAACAGCAACTGCAGGGAGCTGTAGAAACTGGCCTGAGGCCATACCACCCTATGCCATGAATCTGCCCAGTTTCAAGGAACAAAGCTGTGAAATCACCCTGAAGACAAGCACCAGCACAGGAAGCAGCTCCCTTTGAGAAGCCATGCCCAGTGGTGAACATTCCTGCATAAAGGGGGTTGGAAACACCTACATATTCACCTGCACCACTTCAGATCAGCAAAGGCTCCTTTCTTAAGTCATAGTACCTAAGTTTTACTGTAAGTTAATACCTCTTTTTGCTAAATCACATAAATAGGGAAAGCGGTCTGAAATGAAAAAGTAAATTGTGCCCAGGTGTTGTATAAGTAACTGTTGTCAAGGAAAATTCTCCAAAATGGAGTCCTGGAGTTTACCAGTGACTGACCAATAGCCAGTCTTGTGGCAGGCTTGTGTCATGACAATACAAGCTCAAGGCAGCTCAACATCCAGTTTCCAGACCTAGCAGTGCTAGAGGTTCCCTGTCTATGAAAAACTGTCTTAACTCTCCATCTCTGCCAAACAGTATTTCAGTGGGGCTGGCAGTGTAGGCACCACTGAGTGCTTAGCAAGGCACCAGAGTCATATTTGCAGAAGGCTGGAGCAGGTGCAGCTACAGCCAAAGGCAATGTGCTGGATAGTGTTGGATCAAATCCCTGATGCCTCCTTGTGAGTAGGCAACCAGAGATATTTTGACCTCTATCCCTGTCTCATAGTTCCTGATCACTAAAATGAAGCTAATACTTCTCACAGTGAACAGTGTAAGAGTGAGTACATTAATATTTGTGAAGCATTTGGATACTACAGCAATGAACGTCAAAGGAGAGCCCAGGAGGAAATTAATAATTGTCTTCCAAATATGCTTTGAATAGTGTGCGTAAATAATTCATGGAGCTGCACAGCGAACAATGAGGAAAACAGCACTACCGAATATCTGCTTGTTCCCTGAGCACCACCTCTTCTGTGCACGGAAGATGATGAGGTTGGAAAGTAGTATGCAGACATATACTGCGCTATTGTACACAAAGGCAATTTATTAGATTTGGATAGGTAACCTAATTCTCTAAATTTTCCTTTTGCAGGAAGGGGACTTATAAATGGAAAAGTAAGCAGGTGAGAAGGAAGAAAATGTAACGTACACATAATCCAATCACACATAAAACTGTTTGTGCCCATTCAAATCACAAGTATGGTTTTGCAGCACTCCATTCATTTCCCTATAATACAGAAGGGCTACATTTGGTTCAGGTCCAACTTTCTGGTACAACTGAATATTACTTACTCTCCAAACTAGCAGAAATGAAGGAGAAAAAAAAAAATAAAAAAAAAAAAAAAAAAAAAAGTGATTCTAGAAAGATAAGTGCCATGTCCTCTACTGCTGACAGAGAAGTTAGACATAATCCAAAGATTTTTGGTAGAGTAATTCTGTGCACAGAGGAAATGGTTCAATACAGGTGAAGATTTTTCATTAACTTTCTAACTGTGTACAGCATCTATTTGTATTCATTAAAAAAAAAAAAAAAAAAAAAAAAAAAAAAAAAAATTCTTTGTGCTTTGAAGTGCCAACTTTTTGTATTTGATGATGAAATAATATAATTCTAATTATTTATGCTTCCTTAACTTGAGAAATTCTACTGGGAAAAATAAATAAATAAATAAATAAATAAATAAATAAATAAATAAGATTATGGATTTGCTCTAATACCTTCCTATCAGGTGCTTGACATATGTTGCAGAACGCAATTTAAACTACTTATTAGTGCAGGGGACAGACCTGAAGGAACAGGTGCTGGTGGCCTGTTCTGATTCATTAAAATCAGTAGAAGCATTGGGATGGATTTCAACAGGAACAGACAAGCACATTCGTAGAGGAGGGATGGCTTTATGCTAAAGGTACTCATAGGCCCATGCTCTATTTTTTGTCCTGAGACAGAGTCTCATTGCAATCCTGATTCAAGTCACTTAATCTGTGGAACAGTGATATTAATCTTGTGCTTTATAAACTCACCTGGTTCCTGCACAGATTGCTCTATGTGCTTTTACAAGACTTAACACATTTCTGGCTAGCAGTGATCACACTCAAATACACAGGCTAGAGGAAAAAAAAAAAAAAAAAAAAAAAAAAAAAAAAAAAAAAAAAAAAA
>CM021767.1:10397771-10525153 GCA_011076525.1 Nettapus auritus
AAAAAAAAAAAAAAAAAAAAAAAAAAAAAAAAAAAAAAGCATCAAGAAAACTTAAATTCCATGAAGGCATGAGGAAAAAATATGTTGCAAGAAGAAATGTCTACTGCAAATGCCTGACAAGAGATGCACTTAATTTTCCTTCTTTTGGACCTCTCTGCTTTCAAACTTTTCAACCTTTCTCATGCAGGGCATTCTTTTTTGTGCCATTCTTGTTGGCCCATGTCAGATACACAGTTCACCATGTCTAATCTCCTACCTACCACATTTTTGCACAGCAAGGCAACAGAACAACCCCAGAAGCATGGTGTGAGAAAAAGCACACTCTGAGTGTGCACGACAACCTGAAATGTCCAGCCTTGGATCAGTGTTACTGCTCTGAATGTTAGTATTGATGTCAATTAGAGGAACATGTTATACTGAAATTCTCATTCAACATACAAAGCCACAGCACCTTCCTGTTTTTCTATCTGTTTTCCTTCCTGTAACTCTTTAATACCATTTGATTTTACTGCATTTATTCTCTGTTCCTCTTGCATGCAAGGTCCTGGCCATGTAAAACTTCCATTCTCTTGTGAGGCAACCCACTACAAGTCAAAGAATGTTCACAAAAGGCAGTACTGAAAAATGATCACGTCCTTTATTTCCCAGCCTCAGAAGCAGTGGAGTTGTGTTAGTATGACACTTGGCTTATGCTTTGTTTTATTGACAAAGCATGAAATTATTCCCCCCAGGTTACTTCAGATTCTCATATTTTCCTGTACTCTCTGACTTTCCAGCTCTTAATTACTTAAATTCAATTTTATTAGGAAGGTAAAATTTTATGAAACCAGAACTGGTAACAGATAATAAACCACCAAAATCCATTAAACAAAAACATAAGACTCACAAGTTGTCTTGGCAATAGCTTCAACCCCTCCCCACAGCAATCCTTTTTAGGCAGAGTTTGACAATGGTGTCCTACACACCCTCCAGCATCACACACTCCTGGTACAGTTTGCTGGTTACTACCCATCACACAACACAATATTCTTAGTTTTTTCTCAAAGGTTCACAGCCCCCAGCTTGCCGTCCTACGTGCTGTCAGACACATTTCTCTGCTAAAGTCAATGAGGCTCATCCAATTTTCACCAAAAAAATAAAAAATAAAATAAAATAAAATAAAATTTAAAAAAAAAAAAATCCTAAACTGTATTTATTTGTTGTTCTGTTTATGAGCAGTTTGAATTTAAATATTTTGCAAGCTAGGCAGTAGATATAATATCTATTATTTTGAGCAACCAGAATTATAAAGACCTTATTTTAAACTTAGAATGATGGCAGTTGTGTAAAGAGAAGTAGATTATTAAACGAAGGCAATAACAAATCTGTCAGGATAAACTGTAGAAACCATGGCCATAGGGTGGTTAAATGGTTGTGTACTGAGTGCTGTTTTACTATAATAGCTACCATTAAACTGAAGTTTTATCTCCACCATTATTGATTTATTTTGCTGAACTTCCTAAATACAGCCCAGTTAAAATTTCACTTCTAGAAGTGTGGTGGTTTTTGCTCATGCCAAAAGAAGAATAATAGGACTTTCCACTTAGATCAGAGGCAACTGTATCAACCATGCCAGACTGCAAACAGCCCACTAAATTATGTTCGAGTTTTCAGCTGCAGGTAAGGTACCAGGCAGGACTCAGACCCCACGCCCAAATTGATACAGAAATTTGGAGGGGTTGGTTTGCAAAGGCAGCTTTGGAAGTAGTCAAGGACAGGGCTGTGACTCTGAAGGAGCTCATTCAGCATTAATCACCTGGCTGAGGAGCCAAGCCTGGCAATCTCCTAGCCAGGCTGACCAGAAACCTGAAAACACCACCCAGGATGGCTGTCATGTGGACACCTGGTAATGTCCAGAAGTTAACCCTGAGAAGTAGCTGGTAACTCTTCCAGCAAAGTACCATCTTCTAACAGACTCTACACTTCTGAGGAGGGGATCTTGGAGGTTCTTATAGATCTGGGGAGGGAGACCTTATAGCAGACTTCTAGTACTTAAAGAAAGCCTACAGGAAAGATGGGAAGGGACTCTGTCAGGGAGTACAGCAATAGGACAAGGGGTAATTGTTTTAAACTAAAGGAGGATAGATTTAGACTAAATAAAAGGAAGAAATTCTTTACTATGAAAGTGGTGAGGCACTGGACCATGATGCCCAGAGAAGCTGTGGATGCCCCATCCCTGGAGGTGTTCAAGGCCAAGAAGGATGGTGCTTTAGTAAGCTGCTCTGGTGGAAGATGTCCTTGCCTGTGGCAGGGGTATTTAAACAGGTGATCTTCAAGGTCCCTTCCAACCCAAACCATTCTATGATTCTACAATATATTAGTTGGATTGGAAATGGATGTTGAGTTCCCAAGGTGAGCAGATGTTTCATTTCTACAGAAACTCAGAACCTCATGAAAAAGGTTAGTTTGGGCTCTGGATTCGTAAGGCCTATCATGCCTCAGCCTTGCACAGATGCAGAGGAAGCAATTGAATGAAAGCCGGGAAAAGAGAAAATTGCCCAAATTTATCATAAGCCCTGTATTTATATAAATATTGAGGGGGATAGAGAGAGCCCTGCACTGTTCACCCACGACCATCTTACTAAAAATTTGTCTCATTTAAACCATCTTAAATTTTCTGTTAATGGTGGCAAGGACAACAGTATACCTACACAAACAGAAAAATTAATGAGGAAAAGGTCTAGCAGCAGGGTCATCAGATGATAGATCTCTGCTACAGTTGTAAAAGCAAAAAAGGTAGCTATGTAGGACAGAAGACTGCTTTGCTTTTGCTACTCTTTTCCAGTGCAATGCCCTTTATATATGCAGACTGAGTGGAATGCATCATAAAAGGTGACATTTTATAACAGCAGTTTGTAAATTTTACAGAAGCTTACTGCCTGTAAATCACACAGCTTATTCCCTCACTGACTTTATTACTGCAAACCCAACCATGGGTAAACTCCATGTCAGTTTACTTGAAATTTATCTTTTTTATTCAGACTGAGTTAAGGTCCTTTAATATTTCTTTTCTTCTAATGATAGACCCATCCTGATGATCTTATTTCCTTTACAGACACTCTGAAGTACTCTATCGTATCTTGGAAAAGCAATTCCTGTTTTTGCTGGTTTCTATCTTGCTCCTATTTTCACATGCATTTCTGCTGTCAAAAGATGAGCTTTTCCCCTTTATTTCAATTATGTATATTTATTTTTATTCCAAATCTCCCCCAGGCACCTAACCCTTTTTAGATCTAAACAATTTCCCTTTGACTTGCCTTCATGTGCTTCGACTAGCTTCACAGCCAGACATCACAGACTGTTTTTTACAGGATCTGTGCACAGACCTCTTCTTTATTTGGTAACATCCACATTTATTTCATAGTGGAGCTACACAATTTATTCTTCCATCTGTGCAGAACGTATTTTCATGGTTAATGTTCACAGGCTTTGATGGAAACTGTTGGCACAAATTCCTCATGCATCAGTGAGAATTTTGTGAATGAGGTGGTAAGTGAATTAACTTATTTTACCAAAGAGTTTCATGGAGCAGAGTGCCCCAACAAATGAGTTTCTGTCTGTTTGCAGCAGTTCTTATGTTCTGCTTATGGTTCTGTTCATACTCCATTTTCAGCCCTAATTGAAAACAAGCCTAGAGTCTGCTCAAAACCCTCTTTTTAAGTGTAGATAAGACCAAACTGTTTGGAAACCAACAAGGAATGCTATTTATTCAGGATGGTTCTTAATGCAATTGTTGGAAAGTTTGATCTTATTTTCCTTGGCAAGACAAGATTTGCACTCAGGTTAGAATTATTTCAAAGCACTTGCTTTTGGAGCTCAGGAAGATATTAGCTGTGAGAAGGTGTTGATTGCAGTGGAAATTTGCCAACATGAAGTAGGATATGACACAACCCTTCTTCAAACTTAGCTGCTGACTCTGTGCCTGTTCTGAATTCACATCATTTTTAATAAGGGTGGTATGAAGTTTTACTAATCCTTGCACATATATCCTGATTTGTATGGAGTGTTTGGCACCAGAAACTGGCTAGTGTCAGAAGTCCCTCAGGACTCTGAAGAGCAGCTAACAGCGAAGGCCCCTTCTGGGGCTCATGAAATGTTTTAGTCCTTAGCTAAAGAATGCCAACAGCATTCAGGAAGATTATGTTTTACTGCATGGATGAAACAATCTCCCCTTGTGGCTATTCTAGCCAATTACATGAGGCTAAAAATTAAATTCTGCAGTGCCTGATTGTCTTCTCACTTATTTCATGAGTTGGGGAATACTTTGACTGAAATAAACTTAGAGTTACATTTACTCAGAGGAAAAAAAAAAAAAAAAAAAAAAAAAAAAAAAGAAAGAAAGAAAGAAAGAAAGCAGCTTCAACATGTTTTGCTTTGTAGCTGCATAGCTCAATAGATAGAAATTGGGCTCCAAGACAACCCAGACAAGAATAATCATTTGTTTACATACTTGTGAGATCTGCTACAACTTTGGAGTACAACTGGTTAATACCTTCTTGTGGTTTAACCTGGCCAGCAGCTAAACACCACACAGCCATTCGCTCACCCTCCCCCTCCCTCTCTGGGATGGGGGAGAGAAACAGAAAAGTGAAACGAGAGTTGAGATAGAGATGGTTTATTAAGATAGAAAACCATAATAATAATAATAATGTGTATGAAACAAGTGATGCACAATGCAATTGCTCACCACCCACTGACTGATGCCCGGTCTATCCTGAGCAGCCGGCCCCCACATCCCGGCTAGCCACCCCTATCTATTGTTAAGCATGACGTCAGATGGTATGGAATATTCCTGCAGCCAGTTTGGGTCAGCTGTCCTGGGTCTGTCCCCTCCCAGATCTTGCACCCCCAGCCTGCCCACTGGCAGGACAGAGCAAGGAGCTGAAAAGTCCTTGGCTTGGTACAAGCACTGCTCTGCAACAACCAAAACATCGCCATGTTATCAGCACTCTTCTCATCCTAATCCAAAACAAGTCCTAACTGAAACAAGGACATGCCTTAATGTCAGATTTAGGTATTTTAAAAGGCACTGTTGGTCCTACAGATGAAGGGAAATGCTTACTGGGATATTCTAAAATCCTTGAATTCAGAGGGTTTTTACACTAAAAGGTTGAGACATGCATATTGTTGGCTAAGTTAGTGTGGAAGTGACATTTTGCTCTATCATCCCATCCATTGACCAATAACCTCAATATCTTGAGAAAGTGTCTAGCAAACATGATGTGCTCCATTTATTTAGTCCTTATACACAAGGATGTCTGTCATGCAGACATCTAGACATTCAAAACAGACAGTTTGTCCAATTAAGCATGGCACATTGCTAAATGCTACAGCTCTAGCATGAAGACTTACCTGTCCTTCCGAGGGAAACCTCTGGCCACATACACGGCTTTCCTTTCAAGTCCAGTGTTCCCTACTAAAAGGAAACCAGCCCCATGGCAGCAGTCTGAAAATACCACAAAAGACCTTGTAAACGTACCCTAGGGTGTCCAACCTGCAGCCTTATGCTGCCATGGTGATCATGAAGGTGTTCAGATAATATTTACTGCTAATTATGAAATGGATATTTCATTTCCCAAAAGATTTCCCCAAGGTATCCACAAGCAAAATCCATGTACTTCATATTGGGTCCTCAGAGATCAACATTTAAAGGCACTTAATTGCTGTATTTTAAACAGTCTACTCAGAGATTAAAAATTGCATAGAAAAAATGGTTCCAATAAAATGGAGCACAAATCATGACAATTCCAAAACATAAATCTCTTTGTTACTTCTCATTACTGTTCTGTTACTGCTGCTGCTAACTCTTTGCATGTTTTATTGAAACTCTTTTTGGATTTTTTTTTCTTTTAAAGTATGTAGAAAAGAGGTTGGGGGACACAGGAGGAGAATGAGGACATTTTTTCAGATGTCTACATTGAGATAAGGAAAAACGTTTGCTTCATAAAATCAGATTTTTGCAGGGTCCTGGTTCCATATGTGAAACAGGAGGGGTTGGATCATTCAGAAAGGAATTCCTAAGGATATTCCCAACAAATGAACATTTTGAGATTATCCATTGTGTGTGTCCAGGACATCTTTTTTATATGTAATTTAATTAGCATTGAGTAATGACATTAAATTTTATATCGCTAATCACATATTGTAATTACCTAATTACATATTGTAAATATATGATTACATGAATTTGCACCAGAATTCATAATTACACTTAATTACACTAATTGCATCAATCTAAACTAATCAACCAGAGAATACCAGGAAAAGTCATGCAAACAAAGCCTACAGAGAAGAACTTTTTGAGAGTGAGCCCACATTCCCAGAGACACAGCACTGCCTTATACCTGAAAAATAATTTATAGGTACACCTGTGTGGGCAACAATTTCTCTGACCTACAGGTGATTTCATGCTCTCAAAAATCTGCTTCTGCTCTTCAGTGGAGCAAACACACCTTCAAAACTTGTTGGAATTTTTGTTTGCTTCCACATAAAAAGTTGAGGTGTGTACTGTTCCCAGTGAAGGACTTGGTTTCAGAGAACTGCCAGTGTCCACCAGAAAATCAGATATGTTGGATGCTGGCTTCACTGAAAGCAACGGATGCTTCCAGTTTCTTAAAAGCAAGCCCTAACTGTTCCACTGCAGTAATAGGAGAGGATTTACTGCTGTTTTGTTCTGGGTGACAGGCTGAGGAGCCAATTCCTCTCAAGAGCACAGCCTTGGCCATGGGGTCAGGGCTTTCACACAGCACCTTGGCCTTTTGGGGTCCATCTCTCAACCCTTGTCTTTAAGCACTATTTCTTGCAAAATGAATACCAACACTTTCTAACTCTATTAAAGCAGATATTGCCATATATGAACATCATTTACTTTCTTTACTAATTAGTGGCCTATTTTTCTGTCAGATGCTTATCATGACTCCAGGGAAGGTTTCAATCAAGGAAACTTTTGATGCACTTTCAGTAATTAAATCTCATCTTACATATTTATATACGTTTCCTTCCTTTGGGGAGCAATTTTGAGGAAACTGAGTGGAGTCCTGCTGATCAGAGAGAAGGACAGACAATTATGGAGACAACTTCTTCCTGTCCCTTTTATCACTCTGGTATCTGTAATTAAAACTGTTGTACTGTAAATAAGGTTTTATACATCTCAAATGAAAAGGATCTGTTGCCAATAAAGCATACAGTGCATACAGTCTCATCATGAGGGAAACAAACAGAGAGATGAAGTGTATTTCCCTGTGGATGCACTCTTGTAAGTCCCATTAATACTCATAATTTAATGATGGGGTGGGTAAGCGTTCTACTCCAAGGCATTTAGAAGTGACATGACTCAGCCGGGGTGTAGTAGCTGTGCTTTAAAATGTCGCATTCCTTCTCCAGTGCTCCATTTCCCAGGAAGATAATCTCTTTGGCAGTTTTTCTTATGTTCCTAATGGATTTGAAAAAATAGAAAAGACTTTTCTCTGTGAGCAGCTGGAGGTGAGTATATGCCATTTGTCACAGGAGTCCTTTGCAAAATGTCCCCTTCTTCTGACCCAAGGCTTGCTTCCCAAGGGTGTTGTGACCCTGGGAGTATCCTGAATGATGGTTGTGGGACTGGGAGGTGCTAGAAAACCTCATATTCTGTACCCCCTATGTACTTTGATCTTTAACGGCCTTTGTCAGACTCTTAAAACTCAGTGAGTTGAACAGTGTTATCATTATTCTCAGCAATACAATTGTGCTCTCACATTCATTGAAAATATGAGGCAATAGCATGATGCCTGTTCATGCAGAAGCTCCTACCCTGAGAAGACTCAAGTCACGCAAAGCCGTTACATTAAATACTGTTTATGCTCAAACCCAGCAATGCTTATCTACTGCCTTTCTAAAAGAGCATCAATCACAGAAAATATTTTCAATATAGCTAAAATTTATGGTAATGTTTCTATTCAAGTATGTCAAAGCTAGGCCATCCTGCAGTTGAATTTACGCATGTGATCTCAGTCCTCACCCTGTGTAACATACTATTTAAACACCCAGCTACACATGATATTTTCCACAGGATTAAGCTCCTAGGAGGCCTTCAGCAGGGCACCAGTGATTGAATGTTTGGTCTAGATCTGCAAAAGTACTTAATTTTCCAGAGTGCAAAACCTATGTCTTCAAAATCCCTTATCTGGTTCTATCCTCATATGGGAGTTGTCTCAGGTTCTCAGGTCTTAATTATTCCACATCTGTCCATAAATATCCTTAAGGATCTAGGCATGCTCCAAGGACATTTGTCCTGATTATGCAGAGTGGCTTTGCATCTTCTTCATTCCTAGGCCCCACTGAGATAAGCAAACTCATGGCTCCCCTGCCTGCCTTCCCTGAGGACTGCTAGAGCACATTTATGGGATCAGTCCCTTCACAAAAGAGAAACAGAAGAGCAGAGCGTTGGTTCCCTTTTTATCTGAGAGCTCAGGACTCAGAGGTCTTAGACAAGGTACACAAGAACCACGTGTGGTTCCCCTCTCCACCCAAATCAGACAAGAAACAAGCACAAGTTTCCATCTGTCTTGCAGTTACACCTCCAATGGGAGCAGCAGTGCTGGGTGTTACAATGTGTAAGCCTTTCCCTGTCTCTCCCTGGGTGAATTTTCACAAAACTTGAGTGAGGTGAAGGGATATTATTTCACTTCACAAAGATGGGCGATGAGTCACAGAGATTAAATTATCTGAAGCGTCAATCAAATTCCAGTGCCTGGTTTGCTCCTGTGAGTGTTGCCCTGTTAATTACCCTAACCTGTGTTAATTATTTCAGGTCTGTCAAAACATCTTATGCTAGGATTATGGAAGAAGTACTGGACAAAAAGAAGGAGACATTTCCAATGGCAATTTACCCCACTCATCCTGGGATGGGGTGAACCTTCGCTCTTTGTCGGTTACCACGCACAATGCATCAAAGTGGGTTTACAATTACTGTTTCAGTGGCTTTTCACATAAGTGAAAATACGATCTTTGCCTTCCCTTCACCTGATACTTTGTACAATGTTAGCTTAAAGACCTCCTGAGTTCTGCCTCGTGGATCAAACCGTTTTGTGAAGTCAGGAGTGAACTGGATGATTATGTTTCTGAAAAAATTGTTTCTGCAGTATTCTGTTCTCACAGCGTTACACTTAAATCTGGATAACTACAAATCAATTTTCATTTTAATATCTGTTCTTAAAATAAAATTTTTATATACTGGGTCAAATGCAACTTCTCATTTTGATTTTAAGTTAGCATAAAGACCTTTTGCACAAAATTAAAAGTTTTTTCTAAATAATTTGCTATTGTATGATTAGAAATTAATACATTTCCACTGTTTTCTCAGGCTGCTTTGAAAAACAAACAAAAAAAAAAATGAACAAAATGTAAAGAATTTTATCAAAAAAAAAAAAAAAAAAGAAAGAAAGAAAGAAAGAAAGAAAGAAAGAAAAGGCACAGAAATGTCTCTAACTGTGCTGCTAATTGTGGCGAACTTTCATTTTACACTGTCTGCCACCCTCAGGTATGGGAGTGATTTCAGATGCCTTTACTCATTCACTTCATTCTCTGACCAGTCTGCATGCTCTACTATTCCTGACAGAACCAACGATGGAAAACTAAATGCTCAGATGAATCTCAGCAGCTGTTTCTGTGTACATTGCTGTACCAGGCTGTTAATATTGTCATGAGATATGCAAAGTTATGTACATAGAGAAAACAAGGCATACAAGGAAGACAACAGGATATTAGCTAACTCAACTTAGTGCTACTCTACATCCTTCTTTGAGAACATCAGCTCAGTTGTCAACAGGAATAAAAAATACTGGTGTAATATTTAGAATGATTAGGAAATAAAATTAGAAGAAAAAAAAAAAAAATACATTATTACACCAAATAATATTGCTTCATAGCATACCTTTGTCTTGGATATCATGCAGTTCTGCTATCCCCTTTTGTCCCCAAAGGAGGAAGCATCATGAACATAAAAGCTCATGCTGTGTCCAAGTCAGGAATGGCTCCACAAAGGAGATGTGAAATAGCTCAGACTTTCATGCCTGGAAAATAATGAAAGAGCGAACATGTATGGCATGTTGAGTTTGGCCACAGAGAAAGCCAGTCTGGAAAGATTAACAACTATTGCCCATAATCCAGAAACTAGAGGGCACCTAATAAATTTTTTTCAAAAGTGGATTTAAAACACAGAGAAGGAAGTACTGTCTTCACACAATGTATAATTAAAGTATAGAACTCATGCCTGAGATGTCACAAAACCTGATGATATAAATGGGTTTGACCAGACAAATCCATGGTAGAAATTTATCTGAAAGCATAACATTTGAGGACTGCAAAGCAGTCTATACTGCTGGAGACATCTGTCCTACTGATTCCTGAAATTTGGATAGATATAGATTTATATTATTCCTCAAAACTTTTTCTTAAGTATCTGCTCTAGGTGCTGGCAGAGGAAGGGAATGGACGAGACCAACATTTGGCTGGATACAGTGGGCCTTTTTTATGCTCAATAATTTGTGCAGTACAGAAGACCCAGATGAACTGTGCTCATGCAGACACAGTGATGCTCTGCCACTTCTACCCCTCCCTTCCTGGCTCTTGAGGATGCTTCTCTGGGTCTTGGAACTGTGAAAATGATAGTATCAGTCGTTTTGAATCAGAAAGTGTCAGCTCCCCGAGGTCTCCAGACAGTGAAAGCAGGAGACGGGCACTTGAGTGGAAAATCTTAAAGCTGTTCCCATTTTCCTCATATCCAAAAGAGGGCAAGTGAGGGGTGAGAGTGATAGAGACAGCACAGCAAAGTCACATCGCAGAGGCATTGCGTCCCCACTGATGTGAAGGGCATCCCATAGTGGTGTTGAGCTACAATGTGGTTAAAGATGGTTTGAGAGACCTCTGGTTCCATGAGTAGGCACATGTTCACATCCCCAGCCAGGCAGAATGTGTCCATGGAGCTGGTCTTTCCAATCTCGGGGAGCTTTTATTCCTACAGCAAAGTCTAATTTTCTTTGTCACAACAAAGGCAGATGGCTTAATTTGCATCAACATGTAATAAACAATATGCCTTTCAGCAGAGCCAGGAGAGGAAGCACCTTAATTCTTCCCGGTGAGTGCTGAAAACCCTGGCAGCGAGGATGAAAGCAATGGGAATCAAGAAGTGCTCTCAGAACTTCATTCTATTAAACACAGATGTCTGTATGCATGACTCTCCATAACATGCAGAAAAAAATGATTAGACTAAAAGTTAATAGGAGTATACGTGGTTCACTTTCCTGGCTCAGCCACAAAGCAGTCAATGGCAATTTCCATGGTTGAACAGTTTCCTTACAATCACAGCTGGGCAATTAAACTCCTGCCTGGCTAAGTTAGAAAACTGGGGAAGGAGGCAAAAGGTTTATACTGAGGAAAAGGGAACACTTACTGCAGTTGATTTGGGTTAAGCCAGTATTTTTAAATTACATCAAGCCACTTTTCTAAATGAAATGCTTTTTAAAAAAATCATTTTTTCTATTTTTTTTTTAAACAAATGTCCCCCTGCATTTTCCTTTGCCTATTTTTCAAATTCACTGTCTACTCATGAATAGTTGCAGTCTCCCTAATACTGTGGGTTTTGACATATAAACTGTTTCCAAATATTTCATCTGAGTTCTCGCTAAGCCTCTGTACTCTCAGTATTTCAGCATAGCTGGGTTGGGAATAGTAAGTCTATGCTATTATTCTTCATTTAAATACAAAAATAATCTGAAAGTTACTATATTTTTTTAACCTATTGAAAAAAAAATGTGCCTCTGAAAGGTGGCTTTGATCCAGAAATGAGCAAAACAAAGGGAATCCTTCCCTTCACTTTAGTGGTTTTGGAACTAGGCTCTCATCCTTTAGGTGAAGAATAAGCTGAAGCTATCATTTTGCCACTGTGATATAATTGTTTCTTTCTTCTGTCAGGGTGCCTCAGAACACCAAGTAAACAGAGCCAAGTGCACATCTTGCTCAGCCCATTATGAGTAATGTAGGTCTTCACCAGGATTTTCTCCAGTCAAAGCAACATAGGCAAGACAGATACTGTTACTATATGCAAAAATACCAAGCCCCACATTATTACTATGTGTTCAAAGCTGGAAAAGCCATGATAAAATTTTTTAAAAAGCAATCCTGGAGCCATCATCAGCCACAGAAAGAAGCAGGAATGCTTTGAGGACTGACAGAGCATGAACAGTGCGAGAGAAAACCATGGTTTTATTGCGGCTCAGGACTAGGAGGATAATGCTGCGGAAGTCAAAATGCAAGCAATGTTTGAGAATGCAATAAAAATTTGCATTGGAGCACCAGGATCAAAGCAGGTTTTGTCCCTGCTGTTGGAAAGTACTGATTCTAGGAACCCTACAGAAACCACCAGGTATAACCTGGACTACAATGTCAGGAAGTCACACCCCTCCTTAAGTCTCCCACTAGACTGGGGAATAATATTATATGCCAACTAAAATGCTCTAAATCTGTATAAATGTTAATCTAAGAAAAATGAATGTAAAAGAAACTTGGAAATGGGTTGGTGAAAGTAAATATAAAAGGTCTCATGTGGCTCAAGTAATCATAGAATCATTAAGGCTGGAAGAGACCTTCAAGATCATCTTGTCCAGTGTCACCCACTAAAACATGTCCCTAAGCTTCACGTCCAAACTTTCCTTGAATACCCCCAGTGATGGTGACTCCACCACCTCCCCGGGCAACCCATTCCAACCCCTGACCGCTCTTTCTGAGAAGAAATGTCTCCTCATTTCCAACCTGAACCTCCCCTGGCACAGCTTGAGGCCATTCCCTCTAGTCCTTTCACTAGTCATCTGGGAGAAGAGGCCAACCCCCATCTCCCCACAGTTTCCTTTCAGGTAGCTGTAAAGAGCAATAAGGTCTCCCTGAGCCTCCTCTTTCCCAGACCAAACAATCCCAGTTCCCTCAGCTGCTCCTCACAGGACTTGTGCTCCAGGCCCTTCACCAGCTCTGTAGCCCTGATCTGGACATATTCCAGGGCTTTGATGTCCTTGTAGTGAGGGGCCCAAAACTGAACACAGCACTCAAGGTGCCACCTCACCAGAGCTGAGTACAGGGGGGACAATCACCTCCCTGCTCCCTGCTGGCTGTACTATTCCTGATACAACCCAGGATGCCATTGGCCTTCTTGGCCACCTGGGCACACTGCTGGCTCATGTTCAGGTGAGCATCACCCAACAACCCCAGATCCTTTTCCTCTGCACAGCTTTCCAGCCACTCTGCCCCATTTAAGGATTTTAATTTAAACTTTATATGATTTTTTTTTTTTTTAATTCAAAAATCCTCCAGAGATGGGATGGATTTCTCAATGTTGAGCATAGTATATCAGGTTAGCTAGGAAACATCAAAGAAAGCTCTTTCATTGAAGAAAACTACAACCAAGGAGGAGAAAAATGGGGGGGAGGGGTTGGGCAGGGGGCAGAGAGACTGCTTTACAAGTGAAATGCTTTCCAGTACAGTAGCTCTGCTCTTGGTTGATATTAGCCAATGTTTCATTCTCCGGTGAGTCATTCAGTGCAGACTGATAAATCAAGCACATCCATAGTACCCTGTAAGACCTAGATGTTTCTACATAACACTGATAGGAAATCCCACTCAAAGTGAGGAGAAACAGAGGGACAAGTATCATAATGACACATGAGCAATGGAGAGCTTTATATGGGAGCTAGAAACCAGCCAGATCCAGATACCCTGAAACTTGTTAGGCACAGCATCTACAAGATAAATTCTCAGGCAGATCCTTGCAATTATTTTGATGCAAAAGCATCAGGTCATGTGTTAGGAACAGAGTCGCGTTAGGAAGACGTTTTGTGTTAGGAGGAGGTCATGTGTTCAGGCCATGCGTTAGGAAGAGAGATCAAACATGCAGGGTTTATGCACACAGATTTCTTGCACTATTTTCTGGAACATCAGTGACTGATCTATGTCTGAGACATTCTTTTGGACTATAACCAAGTGATGAGATCACTCTCTGTCATTCCTTAAGATATAAGGATACCAAATGATCGCAGGAAAGTCCTTCTCTCTGCTTGAAACAAGGAAGCCCAAAGCAGCATATTTTTCTTCTGCTGTGACTGATTTCCTCCTGAAGCATGATCCAAACAGGATGGAGGACAAACAGAACATGGAGACAACTTGCAAAGAGCAAAGGCTGAGACATCAGAAGGAGATGCATGAGAAGGGCAGCCAAATGTCCACAGTGCAGATGAATATATACATTTTTGCCCTGGTCCTCAAAAGGGAAGAAAAAGACATCAACACAAGGAAAATGAAGAAGAGCTATGTTAGGACTAGTAAAACAACTATTAATAATTGATATTTATGTAATACTGTCTATTCAATGTTCAGTCTTATTCAAGTCTCAAACTCCTTTTGGAGCTCTTTGAAGGCACATGGGCATGGATGGTCCCATTGACAGATCCCATTGATATAATATACTTTTCTAAAAGCTTTCAACAAAGTCCCTCTCCACAGATTTTTAAGGAAACTAGGCTGTGATTACATAGGAATGAAGCCCCTTCTTTGAATTAATACCTGATTATGGGACAAGAAACAGATTAATAATAAACAGTCATTTCATGGCTAGGAGAGAAGTCAGAAGGAGAGTTCTCAAGGGATCTGGGCTGCAAAATCTGTTGTCCAACACATTCATGAGTGCTCTAGAAAGGGGGTGGAGGGAGGAAAGAATAACAAAAGAAAATCAAAGAATTGGCATCGTTTTCTGAAGTTATGAAAAAAATAACATATTCAGGATGGTAAGGATGAATCATCTATGAAAAGTCTTTCCGGAAGCCCTGAAGACTGAGTGTTGAATCAAAAAAGTGGCAGATGAACTGCAGTCACCGCACAAGGGTGACTGCATTGAAATTGATGGGATTGTACTGGTGAAGCCATAGGAAAGAAAGCCAATCTGACATCTCTAAAAAAAAAAAAAAAAAAAAAAAAAAAAAAAACCACTTTTTTTCTTCCAAAATACTAAAATATCCACATAGGGATGTAATCCCTATACCCCTAACGTATATCTGGGAGATGAAGAATAAACACACAAATGAAATATTGCAATCAGTTTTTTACTGTTAAACTAAAAGTGCTTAATCTATCTGTTCCTTGTATTCAATTTCTGCTCATGTAACAGTTTCAAATTTGGAACTGGGTACTCAAGAAAAAAAAAAAAAAACTGCATGTATCATTATTGCTCATTTCAATTAGTCTGAAAGACTAGCTGTAATGTCTGCAAAAACCTGCTGTGGAATATCCTGATTCTTAACTCCACCCAGCAAAAGCCCTGCAGAGATTGCTCTGAAGTGCTTCCCATGGAGATCATGAGGTTTTACAGAGGATAAATACAGAGTTTGGCAAATAGATTTGAAATGACTGATTTACTCAGATTTCCATGTTTACTGGTTTGCCACTGCTATAATTTGTACTTGTTGTCATATCTCATCTGGCCACATTCTGCACATTTTGTAAGAGGAGTTCTGGGAGGATTCATGCTTTGTAACATTAGCACCACCACATGGTTGGCTGTGTTTTAAAACCCTGTTAAGAAACTGATTTTTTCATTTTCTTTCTTTTTCTTTATACCTTTTCTTCTCTTTACAGGGTTTCTTTTTCGCAGGCATTAAATAAATACTTGAAACCATTTCCCACTTGGAGCAGGTGCAAAATGAAATACCTCATTCCTGAGCAATCAAAATCTGAATTCTCTCTTAGGGAGGTAGGGTTCCCATTACTCCCTTGAAAGCCCCTAAAAGCAAATGCCATTCTGTGCCTGAATGTACTGGCCAAAAACATTTGTAATCGACAGCTAGAACATTCAGTTTTCTACTTCTTTGAATATTTCTTGTGGCACATTTTCAAAAAAAAATGTGCTAATATTGTAATAAATAACAACTCTTCTCTTCAAAAGAAAAGAAGAAAGAAGCTGCCCATGCTGACAGCAACAGCGGATGCCAAATGGAAGATATTCAGAGTTCATCTCTCTAAACACTGAAGAATTACCTTCCTAGTTCTCTTTGCCAGGCACACATGTGCATGATGAGACAGGACGGGACATTTTAAATATGACTCCGTCTCTCCCTCCAAGCATCCCAGGTGCTGCAGCCAGGTCCACACACCTCATCCCATGCTCTCCCAACTCCTCACAGAAAGGGCTAAAATACAGGTACCATCTATTCTACCTCAGGAAGGGCTTTACCATAAACAGGATGCTGCAATCTAGTGGATGACTGCAAATTTTACCAACAGGCATTAACCAATAATTTGACCCCCCAAAAAATGAACACATAGGTTTTCCTAGCATGAACAAATACAATGGAGCTTTTTTTAATGTTCATGTTGGTGAGGCTATTTAACTGCTACACTATTTTTCTAGATATATGCCTGTAGCAGAGGAAAGTGTGTATGTCCCTGTTTTTGTTCATTAAATGGACAGACTGAACAATCTGCTCTGATAAAAAAAAAAAATCTCAAATTAGTTGAATTCTGTTACATCTCAAACATCTAACGAAATTTTCAAAAGAAACCAGAACCTGTACCAGGGAAATATTGGTATAGCCATCACCTAGGAAAATTTACAGAACAGATTTGCTTTAGGGAAAGAAACAAAGATAGACGTGACTTACATTCTGTCTCCTTTGAATAATTAAAAATCATATCAATCTGCAGAGTAGATGCAAATGGCAAATTCAGCGTGCCATTTATCTCCCAAGTTTATTTCTTGCTGGAGTTTTCATTCCTGAGGAATTTTTATCTGACTTAAGCAAGATGGGCAGCCATACTACAGAATCAGCCCTACAGCATGCAGAAGGACACTCTCAGTGCTTAATCTACCAGAGTTTCAAGAGTAATGAAGTACATACCTCACCAGTAAATAACCACCATGAATAACAGCAGTGTGATCATGCACCACCCTTTACTGTTTCAGTTATCAGAAACAGATATTTCTACCAATATGCCAAAGACCTAAAAGGCAGGTTTATGTATGTGTACATGTGGAAATCAAATCTGAAGTATTTTGGCATCACTAGTGGATTGCCAAGAAGGTAAAACAGAAAATGGTACAATAATAATGTGCAGATAAACAACTCCATTTATTTGCAGGTAGTCTCTTCCCCTATCTTGCCTTTGCAGGAATGCCTAAGACACAGTAGCATCTCACCCCATGTTATTTTTTAAATAAGGATTTCTGAAACAAGCATCATTCTGAGTGGTATTTACTGGTGTTAAGTGACATGGGGCACTCAAAATGTGGCCATCCTCTGTATAAAAAAAAAAAAAAAAAAAAAAAAAAAAAAAAAAAAGGTGCCTTGTGAAGCTATACCTTCAAAAGAAAAGACACTGACTGGAGTCTCCAGGTGGAGTCTCCAGGTTAAAATAACCTGTAAAATTTTATTTACCACCCTGTTGTATTTATTTCTGTTGCTTGATCCAAAATTAAAGTGTCAGTATCTGCGATCATCAGAAAAAGACTGGGACCAAGGAACACACAAAGGAGAGTGAAATATGAAGAAAAAAAATGTCATATTTTTTGATGTTAAGGGTTTCTTTGTTTAATCAAAATATATGAAAATGTACTGTGCCAATGTGTAATGAAAAACTATCTCCCCCATCTGGATTGGTGCATCCAGACCCACAAAATGCTATTGAAACCAAAGGAGTTGAGGCTGACAGGAAAGTCTCCCTAGAGGGATTCAGATTAAATACCAAGACATTGTATTTTAAAATGACATCCCTCTGGAGAAAATTCCTTTTACTGAGGCCTGTAAGGAGTAACAGTGGTGTTAGGTCATGTTTTAGCATATCAGGTTAGCACAGGAGGTCATGTCTGCTGTTTCATGACCTGTACTTTTTTAATCCTGACTGAGCAGAGATGAGAGGAAACTTGCATTTTATTCCATTTTCTTATTCCATATTCTTATTACAAGACTTAGGTAAAATTCCGTTGTCTTTATTCTTTCTGCCAGCACAATTTGGGCAAATAAGGCAGCATTCATTGACTTCCTATTTGTCACACAATATGCCTTCAGAATTCATTTGCTTGCTTTTTCCTCAGACTTTAATTTAGCATGTGTCCACCTGTCTCCACCAGTGCAGACAAGAAGAGGCACTGGGGTCCAGGCAGGAGCCATGTCCTTGGCTCAGATGAGGGGGCTCCAGAAGAGCTAGTACCCTTGACACAACAAATTGCCAGCAGCTTGGGGCCCTTGTTTCTGGTCTCTCTCATTTCAGACTCTTCAAGTCATTACAGACTGAGAGGAAACCACTTCAGTGTTTCCACACCAAGTTCATGACCTGATGCTGCGTCAGTTTAAGACAACAAATGCACCATCATGAGCTTTTACTGAAGAAGGCCTACCTGATATTTGTCTTCTAGCCTATACCTATATTGAAGTACACTTTTGCTTCTCATCTTTTGACATGAACCAAAAAAAAAAAAAAAAAAAAAAAAAAAAAAAAAAAGGAAGGGAAATAAAATTGCCCATATTAAATGTTCCATAATTTTCTGCTTTGCTGAAAGCAGAAATTAGACCATCTGGACAATAACATGCAATATTTATGCCAAAGGTTTTACTAGTATCTAATGAAGAGTACAGGACTGAGTGCCTGTTTCAAGGACAGTGTTATCTCTAAGAAAATGAGCATGCCTACAAGTGTACAAGTGCAGCATTTCTTTGGCTAAGATATTCAGAAGTAACAAGGAACCCTTCACATTTGATCTCTTGAATGTTGGAGGCAGGTTAAAAGGCTTTGCTCTTAGGTAACAGGGTGACAAAACACATGCTAAAAATACTGTTCCTCAAACATATTTCCTCACTTGCACTCCCAAAACTTAGGTCCTCCCCTTCCAGAAGCTGGGCTTTGTGTCACATTAAAAAAATAATAATAATAATAATACTGCCATTGTACCTCTGCCTTTAGATCTGAACCATGGAATTGATGTTCATATCCATAAGCAAAGGTGGGCCATGTTGGTGCTCTTCTGCAGAAGAGGTCTCCTTGGTCCCCTTTCCTCCTAGCAAGGCCACTGAGGAGCTGCAAAGCCTTCTGCAGCCACCTAGCCTGGCCTAGATGCCAAGACAACCACTTATTCTAGCATCTCTTTGACTTTCACAAAGTCTCCCAGAAGCTGTAATTCACTCTGTAAACCTCACTGAAGCACATAAATACCATCCCTATAACACATATAGTAAATGAGCCCATCAGGAAACAGGCTGTGGGGAGTTGGAGGCTATTACTGGCATACAAAACCAGACACAACAGCAGCAAACTGCAGTAGCAACATCAAAAAGTGAGGAAAGGATAATTTCCAGAATATCAAAATATGCTCAGGTTAATTTCAAGAGGGAGATTCTGAAAAAATATATATACATATATTAACTAACGCATTTACCCTTTTCCACCAAATAGTATAGTAATTTAAATAAAAGCCTATTGCACATTACTGGAACTATTATTTCTCTGCAAAGCTGCACCATAAGATCAGCCTGAAAGCCATCTGCTTGATTGCTTGATTTTCCTTTCAGATCATTTATCAAAAGACATTTTTAATGTTTTTGTCTGACTAGTAAAAATTTTTGAGCTTCGGCCAATCAGTGAACCCAGCTGAGTAATAAAGTGTCAGTGCCAAGCATAATCCTTTCTCATGGGAAAAAAAAAAAAAAAAAAAAAAAAAAAAAAAGCTTTTAAAAGATAATAGCAGCTGAAAATAGAGCAAGGAAATTAAAGTTTCAGGATTAAACCCTAGGGGTATACCAGCAGTAGCGCAGCTGATCCAGATGTACCTCTCTACCTGGATAGTAGGCAATGCCTGGATAATGATAATTTTATTGTTGTCAACATATGTACACTGAGGTCCATCCTCAGCAGGCTATGTAAATATGGAAAAAAATGATTCTTTCAGTTTAAGACTTCCACAGAAGTGTAGATGCAAACTGTATGTGCCTCCTTTTCAAAATGGAGAAAAAATAATTATATTCAAGTAGTAATTGAAGTATCTGGCATATATTTTCCTGTCATGAATTACTCCAGAAAAGCTAATGGAGGGATAGTTTGGGGTAACTGCAATACTGTATTTTGCAGTCCAGAGACCAATATAGCTGGACATTAGAGTTTTGTGTTGTTTATCTGTCTAACAAGCATCAGCATTATCTTTAAGTTCAATGGAATGGGCTTTGAGTTCTCAAAATTAATCTTATCGTAACAGGGGCACGATACTGTGAATCAACAGAAAGATTAACATGCAGTTCTTCTGCACTGCTTTCCATGCAAGTCTCTCAAAGCCTATACATAAAAATTTAATTAATCCTCACAGTGCCCATATGAAGTAAATAGATATAATTAAACCAGTGCAAAGCCATATGCTTGAACACAGATGCAAAAGGCACAGATACACATTCTTCTGCAGGTTGAACGGGGAGCACTGAAGATGCTGCCGTAACTTCCAGTTCCTCCACTGATGAGCATTGCTCCTCTGGCCAAAACATCCAGCTGGGGGACTTCACCACTTCTCATTTCCCTTGAAACAGCCTACAAGCACTTATGGGCTCAGTCATCATGTCAACTTTCAGCTGGAGAGCAGCAAGGAACAACGTCTCCAATGACTTGTGCTGTCTAGAGACTACGTATCCTCTTGTGGTATAAAACAGCAATGATGTGGTTTAAAAAAAAAAAAAAAAAAAAGAGAGAGAGAAGAAGAAACAGTGATTATTCTCATATCAGCATCAGAAGTCCCACTGGATGCATTTCTCAGTGCATGTGACTAAGTTAACTCTGCACATTTATCACCAACGTTGAAAGAAAGGTGCATCAGCCGGACAAGAAGTCACTTTACTTTGACTAGTTATATTTTACGCTCCAATAGGGCCTTAAATCCCAAATGGTTCTGAAGAATTTAGCAAACGTGACAAATTGAGCAGCAGGCCAAATCTTTTGCCACTTGGCAAAGCAACAGTGAAATCAGAAGACCCAGAATAGTTAAGCCAAATTTATACAGGGGTAGTACATATATGGACTTCATTCAGGTGCTGTTCAGCAACACACTACAACATGCTGCCATGGTTTAAGACAAAAAGGGTGGAACAAAGCCACACCAAACCACCACCATTTAGGCACACAATTCAATAAGCCTCTGGCTGTCACGCTTGGGTCACCTCTGCTCATCTGAGCAGCTTTAAGCCAAGAGACATGTTCAAAACTTCAGTTTCTTCTTTTGCCAATAAAAGACAAACTACCACCTTGAAGGAACAGTTGCATGCAATTATTCAGATTCCACCTTGGAAAAAGATTTTTAGCTGAAGTATTTTCCTGAAGAATACATTTTATACGTCAGCAGTAGTTAAAAAAAAAAAAAAAAAAAAAAACACCCTGTAATATATTTTGTAGCGTTTGATTACCAGGTTTCTGAGAGGCTGGCTAAGGTCTCTGAACTCTGAGGCAGTTCAGCCATCCAAGGACATTAGCACTCTGATTTTTCTCCTATCTGGCTGATTACCACTTTGTTTAGTGTAAATGTTAGTGGTGGAGACTGTCATGTTTGTTCAAAAAAAATAGATGGCCGGTTGACATTGTAATTTCAGCCTTCAAGGATACTCTCTTGTATCCTTGCAGGCTTGAAGGAATCATAGTGTCTGGGGAAGATATTCCCTCTGACCTGAAAGTTAATCTTTCAAACAAGCTACTCCCTCATATGCTGAGGATGAGCCAAGAGCTGATGAGAGAAAAGCTTTGAAACCAGGTGCTTCCTGGTAGGTGAGGAAATGCGAATTTATTCCCAGGCAATGGGGATAGGAACAAGGCATGGTTTTTATACGTTGCTTGAGCCAAGGTAGTACATTTTAATATTGGTCAAAATACAAATCATTTATCTCATTTACCGTATACCTTTAGAGAAAAAACAGTAGTTCAATGAGAGTTATGTGCAGCCTTGCCATTGTGAGCCGTGCACTCATTTTACACACAGAAAAAAAAACAGCCTTTTATTAAGACCATTACATTTCTTAATTTGTTTTACTGTTCACTTCTTTGTTATTGTTTTAAATTCACAAGGGATAATTTTAAACTAATCTTCTCATCTTTTGCAGCAAAGCCTCATCAATAAACACTGAAAGGATGATTAAAATATCACTCCATGTAGAACAAAGTAAGTAAAAATTACTGTGGGGAGTGAATTACCTTAACAGAGATGTAACACCACTGCCCTAATTTTATGAAAGATTTATCATTGGGAAAGGGAAGAAGGAAAGAAAAAGAGAAGGAGGGAGAAAGAGAGAGGATAAAAAAAAATCCTAGAGTTATAAGCAGGTATTAGTCAAAATAACTTTTTTAAGCATATAAACAACATGCTTTGGTCTAATGCATATTCATCCATGGTGAAGGAATAGCTCAGTGGACAAAAATGGAACGAGACTCATCAGCACATTAGGGTGATATATGCAAGTATATGTAACACATGTATTCCCCTCTCCTGGCCAGCTCTTTGCTCTCCAGACATTCAAAGAGCCTGGGAGATCTTCTTGCTGCTCACCTCTGACTCCCACTTTCATTCACACAGAGTTTAGGACATGAAGTGCTGCCCGCAAAGGAAATAGCTCTGGTGGTTAAGGCACAGGTGGGCTACTCCCATCACCCAAGCAGCAGTGGGGTGCAGGTATGGGCAAGGAAACCTGAGCAGGCAATGAAGCTCATGCCAGCTATTGCAGTGGGATGGGCTGGAGAGTGCTACCAGGACCAGATGAGTGTTTTATCCCAATCACAGCTGCTTTGCATGGACTGAAGCCAGAGCTACCACGTGTATCAGCTGCAGAAGAGGACTGTGGATCCAGAGCTTCACAGGGGGCTTGGGTCTGTCTGCATTTGGATGGCAAGTTTCAGGCAGATGGACAGAGCTTAGCATGCCTGATTGAATCACAATTTCAGGTTACCAGCACAAATAGCTGCATCTTTTTGTGCTTCTAAATTACATTTTAGTTAACAAGAGAAAACTTTACCCTAAACTGACAAACACTTTAATTAAAACATAGACTTCTAAGTTGAATTTCAGTAGCTCTTTTAATGTTTTGTTCTGGTTTTGTTTGCTTGTTCATATGTTTGTTTGTATTTCTGGTGAGGGGGACTGCAAGCACAGGGATGGTCGCAACTGAAAGCTAATTGCAAAAGGTGACTGTCTTTTTTTCTCAGGTACATTTCTACCCAAATTTGGATTATAGACAGTAACTACACAAAACTAAAACACAAATAATTAAGCTAGAATGAGCACTAGTATTTAAAATTTCCTCCCTTGGGAAGTCATGAATCCTTTAACATGGCAGAAAAAATGATCAAACCACTTATGCCTTCAAATCCAGCCTGCTGGAAAGCATAAGTACTGGCTCCCTTCATCCTTTCATCTCATTGAGTGCTTTGCCATCTCTGGAGCTGCTGTACCTGCTGTTGTCTCTGTATGGGAGTGCCCCATCCCCACAGTCCCACCTAATCTAATGGGAGCTGCAGCATCTTGGATGTGTTAGGCTCAGCATGCCTCACTTCCCTGGCTTTTACCAGCACTGCTCCCTGTTCAGCTGCCATGAGATGGAGATGGCTTGTGAGTCAAGTCAAGCTTCTCAAATTATTTTAACACACACAAAAACCAGTGGGCAATTTTGTTCTAAAATAGTCTGGTACAAATATTTTAAACTGAGTGGTTCCTGATCTCATCTTCCATTAACAGTCTTGGGGTGTTTTCCCTCTAGTTACACAGAGAAGTTTGTAAGGTGTCAGGCTTGGATTTTTAGTTTTTGTTTGTTTGTTTTCTGCATGTATGTGTCTTTTTCATTCACGTCCCAAAAATGTTCATTTATTCTCTTGAAACACTTCCAGTGTTGCTTGCCTAGTTATTCACTTTTTATGTGTATGAAATCAGAGATACTCAGTTTGTATGCTTGTCAAATTAATTTTTGGCACTTGCAAAATTAAGCTATAAACTTTAGAGATATTTATAATTCTTTAACCTAGATGTAGATATATTTGAATTCTATTCTCAGCTGAATTTGTTAATGATGCCTCACATTTTTGTTTCATTTGGGTATTAACCAGGTGACAAAGCCTTCTTGCGGTCCTCTGTTTCCAAAGATGTTCTAAACACTTCAAATCTGTCAGATGTGCTCTTCTTTCCCATTCCTTATGGAATTTCTCAGTTGATTCTTTTGTTGCTGCCCTCCCCCTCCCTCTGCTCCACATGGATTTCCCTAAGAATGTTCTTATTTCTGATATATTGAATTTCTCCCATTCTCCTCTATGAAAACAGCCACATAATTTATTTATTCACCAGTATCTTCTGCTCATTACAAGATTATCCTTTCCATTTTACAGAACCCCCATTGTCTTGTTCACTTCTTTTTCTTTACTGAAGCCTTATTTATTTTTACCTTTTATCCTATTTTCATTTTACTTTGCATCTTTGCATCTCTGCTGCTCTTATGCCTTCTTTGACATGTCCCATTTTATTCTGTGATCTTTTCAGATCCCCTTTGCATTTGATCTTTCATAACTTCTGTGTCCTTCACTGTCCCTTTTCCTGCTGGAAACTCCCTGTTAGCTGCATCAGCCTTATTTTACTTTCACAGCAAAGTCCCACTCTCATGTCAGTACAATAGCAAAACTCCTATTGATTTCAGTGGAAATGGGGCTCTTGGAGTGTTTATGGCTCTGAACAACACACATAAACCCCATCTCGTGTGGGAGAAAACATAATTAAGCAATAAGGCATGACAGACCACATCATACTGCTGATTAATGTGTGCACTGGGTGTGTAATAAACACGAGCCTCCAGCACACCTGAGGTGCACATTAATCAGCCCTATTGTACAACTTGATCATTATAAAATGGGTTCTTAAAACATTAAAATGTCCTATTTTTTAGTGGTAGCAGTCATTAATTGGAGTGGAGATACTCTCTTGAGTCCACAACTCCACAGGGCTGCAGTGGCTTTTTCCAGTACTTAATATTGCAGAAAGAAAGCCAAGATCCCATGTTTAGCTTAAAAGGACAATCTGCTTATTTATCTCTTTGCCTTTGTAACATTGTGGGGAATAATGTGGCACCATGGGGGTCAGAGAACCCTGTGCTAGCAATCCTCTTTGTGATGAGTATGACAAAGTGAGGGAAGACGTCCAAAGGAGCCTCTACAGACAATTCACAATGATGTTATGAATTTGGAGAAACATCGGGCAGCAACAGCCCCAAAACACCTACCTGAAGACTACACCTCTTTTCTTTACATATCCCCTCAATTTCCTGTGTGTTTCCCTCCTCACAGGACTCCTTGGACTAGTAGACTTACTCACATAGCCCGCCAAAAATCTCCAGACACTTCAGGCTGTTAAGACTCGTGTGTGCTCCCAGGAACAATTCCTGCCAACATGTAGGTGTCCCCTCCACCTTCCTGCAGGTGTAACAAACACTGCTCTTAGGCACTGCAGCCAATCCCACTGCCCACAGCGGTCTGCATGGTATGGCATCCTGAGTAGAATCATGGAATCATTAAGGTTGGAAAAGACTTCCAAGAATATCTGGCCCAACCATCCCCCTACTACCAATGTCACCCACTAAACCATGTCCCTAAGCACCACATCCAATCTTTCCTTAAACATCCCCCAGGGACGGTGACTCCACCATCTCCCTGGGCAACCCATTCCAATGCCTGACTACTCTTTCTGAGAAGAAATGTCTCCTCATTCCTAACTTCATCCTCCCCTGGTGCAACGTGAGGCCATTCCTTCTAGTCCTGTCCCTAGTTATCTGGGAGAAGAGGCCGACCCCCAGCTCCCCACAGTTTCCTTTCGGGTCCCTGTAGAGAGCAATAAGGTCTCTCCTGAGCCTCCTCTTCTCCAGACCAAATAACCCCAGTTCCCTCAGCCACTCCTCACAGGCCCTTCACCACCTGCATAGCCCTTCTCTGGGCATGCTCCAGGGCCTCGATGTCTTTAGCAGCTTGTATCAGAAGACAGCAACCTTCCTGATGGTTGCAATACTGAGCAAATAAGGATGTTCTCATGTTTTGCTTTTCCTGATAGCCTAAGCTCTTTTTTTTCTTTTTTTTCTTTTTCTTTTTTTTTTTTTTTGGCCACAATAAACAGATCAGGTAGTAGCTGCTCACCTGCTTTGCCTGAGAAGGGTCCTTTGTCATCCAGTTAGCATCCCTCTGTGATGTTCCAGAGTTCCTGCCTTATACTGCCACCCAAATGGTAGTACCATCTGTATACTACCATCCAAACATCCTACCTACAGATGCTCTGGTAAACACGGTATGCATTCAAGAAGATGTACCAAGTGGGACCATACTGCAACTCAGAATCGATAACTGTTCAGACTCAATCACAGTGGGTCTTAAGTCCAGTAAACTGGAAATTATAATCCTGTTGAACTGTATCAACTGTGTTTTGCACCAAGGATTGAGTGGGCTTTGTTGTACGTGACCCAACCTCAGCAAGGTCTCGCATGTAGCCATGTGGGTATGGCCTTGTGCCAACACCCCTGTAACCTCACCTTGTGTGCAATGCCGAGCACTGCATGCTCCTGCTAACATCTAGCTGATTCCCCAAACAGCTCTGAGCTCGTGCATAGCCTCCGGTTCATTCCCAAGCAGTTACCTTCAGACTCACGATTTAACGTAATTTTCCTGTAGCTGTAACTTCACAGATGTCTTTGATAGCCAGCCCTCCTGCTGTCTGCATACTCTCCTGCAGCGATCTGCAGGGGGGTTGTGGAGAGGTAATCAAATAACTGATGATGCTGAGACTGCAGGCCTAGCACCAGTTTCCAAAGCCATCCCAGCCTCCACGTCCTGGTTCCAATCCACTATTCCTTACATCAGACCTGTCCCAACCCCCTTCCACCTCTCACCACCTGGCAAGCAGTGGCTGAAACCCCCACCCCTCACACTGCACTCTGATGCCCCCTATTAATTTTAGTTTATCATCCCTCCTCCTAGGGATCAGATTTGCAGCTTTGGGCTGCTTTTCAGCACAGAATAAAATAAATGAGAAACAAGTGATAACAGCAACATAAGAAGAGAGTCTAGAAGTAGGTCTCACTCAAAATTCAGGACTGAAGTTTTTGGTTGCCTGGTGATCTTCCCCAACCAAGAGAGCAATTTTAACGACCCACTCCTCCAAATTCCCCTCTTTACTAAATAGTTCCTTCCTCCCCATTTACACTGAGAAGGGCAGCTAGATGCTGTGTTGTTTTCCAATTTAAGGCCCACACCAACATGTTCCAAAAGTGCTGGCATTTTCATTTTGTTTGATTTCATGGAGGGTGACTCAAACTCTAAGCTGCTTGTTTTTTGAAAGCAAATCCAATACATGGTGCTGCAGAGGGTGAGACACACTGTAGCCCTTATACCAGGCATAGATTTAAAAGCAAATATTTGTTTCCTTTCCAGAACAACTTGATCCCTGATCAGTTCTGATATATCTGCCCATTTCTTTTCTTAAGGGATCTACCACAAGCTTCAGAGATACAAAAACATCTTACAACCCATCAGTTCCTTTTCTGCCATGTTGTAGCATGTAAGCACGCTGGTAATGTGGCAGGTGATGATGATTTTTCTTCTCAGTATTAATTGGATTACAAATATATATCATGTTTATCCAAGCTGGATCCTACAAGAGTCCTCCACACTCACACTGCAGTGTTCTGGGGGAGGCAGCGGAATATCAGATGTGGCCACCAGAGATTTTATAGCTACATCAGAAGCATCCACTTCTAGAAGAATAGGATGAGCTGTTCAACCAGAAGCTGGGATCTAAACATTTAGATGTAAGAACTGAATTTAGAAATGCAGAAGAAAATAAAAGTATGAAATGTATTTCATACAGAACACTGCTTGAAACTGAAGGTTTCTAGCACTCAGCAGAACTTTGTAATTACTAAATTGTGTAGTCAGCTGCTAGCTTTGTAGCTGTGCAACACTGAGAGGAGCAAAATTCACCAGAATGTATATGGACAGCATAGTATTTAAAACATCTTTAGAGTCCCTGCTCTCAACACAAAGGGAGCTGCATGCCAGGTATGCCCAGGCTGCTGCTGCAAATCAGGACTCTTAACAAAACCCCAGCGACACTTGATCAATGTAAATCAGAGGTCCGTCATCAAAATTGCAGCACGGGAGCAAATTAAGCTTGGGTGAAAATGGATTAAAGGAGAAGCCCCACTGAAGAAGAAAATTTCTGAGTGTCTCTTTCTACACCCTTTACCCATCTTATCTGAAATACTCAGACTTTTCTCTAAATAATCAGTTTTGTCTTAAAAAAGAGAGAGAATCACTCTTTTTGCTGTGACTCTGTGCTCTCCAGCTAGTGAGAAAATTTCAGAAGTTTTTGTAGTAAATAGCTTCCAGCAGAGAATGATTAGCATGAGGATTGATTGTGTGATTTGCCATAGTACATGGTAAATGTTTTCTGAAACTAAATAAGAAGAGCATGATCCTGCTCTGTGGGAGGGCTGGTTTAACTGCTCAGAACATCCCAGGAAAAAAAAAAAAAAAAAAAAATGCCATTAAGAAACTATAAAAAAAAAAAAAAAGTATTAAATAGCATTTTATTTTTCCATGGCAGAAGGTCAGAACAACCTAGCACCGCTACTGCAATATTTTTAAGTTAAACAACTATAATTACAGGTACAATACTTTTCCACTTTTAATACTGAGAGAAAATATACTCGATATTATCATGCCTTTAGTACCAAACAGCCAGAGGTGGTTATCAGGTAGCCATCAGGTAGTATGGCCCTCCAGCTATTCATGGGACCACCTAGTTAGATGTGGTGTCTCCACCTGACCTGTGGCAATGGTTAAGACAACTCTTCTAAAGTCTTCAGTGCTGTACAGCCAAGTTCTGCTTCAGGTTCACCAGAAGTGTGAGAGCTTCAACTTCTAAAAGTGTAGATATCTTCAAATGTATAAGATGTTAATTTCATCACAGATCATAATCCTCACACTCACATTCTTTCACCAAAATTAGCAAATACACTATTAGAAACCCTCAATATATGCCTGTTTCAAAATAGAGTGATGGCTTCCATATTGTAATTTAAAAGTAATAATAATTATTTAAAAAAATAACAGCATATTTCAAGATCTTTGCAGATGCGATCCCATTTTCTGTGTTGAAACAAGCCTACTTCAGATGAAAGTGAACAGTGTACTTGTCCAGGACCCCAGAGAAGTGTGCAAACTCACCAGTGTCCGTGAGAAGAAATAGACCAATCTGTCTTGGGACTCCAGTTCTCACAATGCACAGATAACATGATTTCACGTATTCTACAAGCAGCATTGAATGATTTGAGCTGCTTTTCTCTGCCACCAATACTGCAGCATTTTCAACGAGAGAAGTGGGGCAAAGCAGAGCCCTCTATAACTCAGCACTTTCAGAGCAGGGAAAAAGACAGGGACAACGAGCCCTTAAACTTCTGTACCATCTCCCCATCATGGAAAAGGGAAGAGAAACAGGCTCCACAGACCTGGGAGAGGAGAGCAGATGGGATGTAGGCTGATGTTGGAATTTAAGACTGTTTGTTTGGCAACAGGTAGCTCTTCATAAAATACTCCATGATTCAGTCTCATCTGGGACTTTGCAAGCAGAGCTCCAGACAGTGATAACGATGATACTATAATTTCCATGCACAGGGTGCATTCACCAGCCCTTTCACAGGATGTGGACTATTCACAGTGGGGATAAGGAGTTGGCTTCAGGTTGCACCCAGAGAATGTTGACCATTGACCAGCCATTGACCATGGCTGTGTCCAGGAGGTGGCTGGTGACCAGTGGTGTCCCTTGGGTCTGTCCTGGGACCAGAATTGTTTAATAGCTTTATCATTTATTAAATTAGCTTTACCATTATTTTATTGATATTTGAGTTCTCTTCCAACCCGGGCCATTCTATGATCCTCATGCATGAGATAAGGGGGAAGAAGTCAATCGTGTACATTCTCTTTTAAAAACCTGGGATGCTTAATCTCAGAAGCACATCTTTTTGCTTGGCCGTGCAAACTTCAGCCCATGTTTATATGTACATAGTAGGAATAGTTTTTCAGTGAACAGATGAGAGGAGAGCAGTGCTTGCTGACAAACCTTCAGCAGACAACTATATGCCTGTAGGCACACTACTACCTTGCTCTCACTGAGGGCTAACTTTCCAGTAAGCTTGACTTGTTGCTGTAGGGGGGGTATTTGCCTGGATTGCGGTTATATGAACTGAATCCCTTGTCTCAAGATCCATATGCAAAAAGGAATGCCAGTCACTTAAAGCACAGGCAATCAATTACCTGAAAAGGTTATTAGAAGCTACAATTTAATTAGCAAAAGTCAAACTGCAAAGAGTAGGATCAGAAGCAATTCAACCATTATTTCAAGTTCCACTGACTTCCAGACACTTCCACCTGTGCTACAAAAATAAAATTATAATCCATGTTGCAGAGACACTATGGGAAATCCTGGGTATGATTTCCTTGCCTGATTTTATTTTTTGCTTACCCTACTGTAGTGGATAGTGTCTGTACACTAACATTCTCCTTTCTGCCTTAATTTGGGCTCAGAGCCTTCTTAAACTGATTTTATGCTTGCTTAAGAAATTGTGTTACTTCCAGCAAGAGGTGGCTTTTACTGAGAGCATTTCCCCCAATACCTTTTTAATCTTCCTACCCTTGACCTTTCAGTTCAAAATATTAAACAAATCACAAGCTATTACTTTTATTTATTAGGCTATTAAAAGCTAAACCCACCTTGTTCCAAAAGTTAAATTGGAGAAGAAAAGCCAAAAGCAAGGAGGGCTGGATAATTATGGTACAAAAGACCAAACATAAATGAATTATTCTCATGACATTTTCCATTCTTGTTACCATCTTTGTAATGAAAATGAGGTGTCGGAAACTTCATTTCTCATGCCCAGATTGATATGATTTCCGTTATGTGCTACGTTACTTTGAGGTTTTTGATATTTGGAAGTTGGGCCAGCTAGCCAATCCCCTAAATTCCTGATTACAGACTTAACTTGTAGGAGGGGGATAGAAAGCCCAGATAATTAAAGCATAGTCCTTAAGCAGAGCTGACAAAATGGTCAGGAAAAGGGGATGAGGAAATGGTACCTCAGCCCAGGCTTTCCCTTCCTTTCTTCTGGATGGAGTTGGGCAGGGCCAAACACAGAATCAAACACCACCCTAACATTTATTGTGACTTTGGCTCTTCTGAGAGATGAGAGGGATGCTTTGAGCCCAGCACACCATGGATGGGAAGAATAAGAGTCCAAGGCTTACAGTCCAAGTCTTGAGCCCAATTCAGATTTTTTCCAACAACCAGAACCAACACTAAAATACGTCCTCAACATGGAAAGGCTCTCCCAGGATCTTCCTGCTCCAGGTACTTCATGTACTTCAGTGACACAAAAATTCTCACATATTCTCAGATACAGGTGGAATCACATACTTTCGGGAGCAAGAGATTTTGGAAAAGTAACGCAATTGTAAGTTTCAGCAGTGCTGTTGGTATTTTGAATGGAGAAGCTATTAAGAGAAAAGGACACTTTAGGATGATTTGTTTTCTAGAAAAAAAAAAATCTCTTGCCATCATCTGTTTTGAACTTTAAGTGAGCTGTGGGGAATTCAAAAGAACCTAGTATATCAGTGTGATCTCAGAAAGCCTTCTATATTCAACACGGCCAAATGGCAGCATTTATTCACCTGCTTCTGCTCAACTCTATTTCTACAGAAAGGCCAGTAGCTCATTAACTTGAGAGGCTAAATTCTGAGCAATTGGACAAAAGATCAAAAAGTACATATCAATTAGGAAATAGAAGAAATTGTTCAGGTGCAAGCCAGATATATTTAAGTATTTGACTTACAAATACAGAGTCAAAAGGTGATAATAAATAGTATATCTGAGATATCTTTAACATCTACTTTTCTTTGCACTGGAAAAACCATGAACCTTCTTATTCTGCAGCAGCCCAAGGTGATGAAGAACAGATGTAAGGGAAGTGGCAGGGTCCCTTACCCTTCCCCAGCAGAGGCAGGTCAGCTAATTTCCTGCTATGTCTTACATTACAACACAAAATTTAAACTCTTCTTTTGGAAAGGTTCTCATCACAAAGAGTCTAAAGGAAGTTCTAAGAGATTTGCTGTTATTGCTTGTGTTATTGCCACTGGACAAAGACATTAAACGATGTAAGGAAAGGGCTGGTATGCTCACAGACAAGGAACTTCCAAAGGATGCTTTCACCTGACCCTTGGCTGTATGTAATCAGTTGTTCTTAGGAGACCTACTGACATTTCTATGTTTCTGAGTTTTATAGCCTACCTTCTGTAATAAGGTGAGGACGATGACCACTTGCTTCTAAAACAGTAACCTTGCTATTTCTTTCACACTACCCTGCTAAGCACACAGGAGAGTGCTGGTCTCGGTCTCTGTTAATAATCGTAAAGAGGTATCAGACATTTCCTAACAATCAGGTTACAAAAATGTAGCTGAGAGACATACAAGGACATAAAAATTCCAACAAGATAAAAGTATCCCTGTTTACATAGCAATTCTGCTTCATTAGACTCTATGCTGTTTCATTATATTCAATGCCATTTAGCTTTGATGTTCATTTCAAGGCTGCTTATTTGTATCAAGACAGAGAGGGAGAAACACAGCAAAAATTGTGTTGAATCCAATGTTGAAATGCAATAAAATATATATAGTGTTCTAGCTAAGAAAAAAATGCTGCTGTTTGCTTACATATGTTACTATAACAATTATATCCTAAAACCAGAGCAGAGTTCAGGTTCAGAATCAGAATTCAGATACTAAATCCCACAAGAAAAGAGACTCTTAATTGACACTGCAAAGAGACCATTCAAAATTGTGGAACAGAGAGATATCTCCCCCTCTTTATGCATAATTTGTTAGGTGAAATTCACTACAATTTCAAGCTTTAAAGAAGCCTCTTTTCTCAGGGATGAATTGCACTCATTAGTACTAAGGCATGCATCCATCTAGGGTCTTTTGCCAGTGACAAAAATGCAGGAGACATGGGCTGGTACCTCTGAGGCAGAACAGACTACCTGCTACACCCTAAAATTGCCTACTTTCCTGAAATGCATTTTATCAAATTTCTTACATGCTGCAGCTTAAGCCCACTAAGGGTTTAATTTTTCTTTTTATTGTATGCTATTTTGCACATCTTGCTATAGGGTTTCCCTGAAAGTGCATAAACTTATTTTAATTGTTCCCAGTGCTGACACCCATTTAATTAAATGGTAGTACTACAGGAAGATTTATTATACAGAAACAGACACTTTTTAAAGCAGTAATGGAAAATATAATAGATGTGTCACATTTTAAAAGCCTAATTAAATCTATTGTTTCTCCATGTCCTCAACATGTCTCTCTCAAGTGTAAGATATAATTTTAAGTGGCTGAGATGTTTATTTCAATGATCAGACAAGTCAGATCCACATTTAGGATGGTTGCTCTTGGCAAAGCTAAAGGACTATTCAGTGAGAGTGTGTGTGGCATGGGATGTTCAATATAACTCGGATAAGTGAAGGGAGCGAAAACAAGAGGATGTGTTTTGCTCTCCATGGTTTTCATGTGATGTCCTTGAAAGTACAAGTGAGCTGAGTCAGATTCAGGGAAGCAGGTGGAAATCCTGTCCCTTTCCCTCCTGAGAGAGGGACAGTTTTTTTTGTTTTTTGTTTTGTTTTGTTGTTTTTTTTCCCCAAATTTAGACTGGCCCTTATAAAGCCTTATAAACAAAAGTCTGGAGTTGCCTGGGAGTCCACAACTTGGATAACAAGCTCTACATGAGGCTCCCTCCTAGTTTCAGGGTTTTTGCTGTGGTAAGAAAAGAGTAATTATTAGGATGTAACTACGTAGAATTTGTTTAAATTCCCACCATTAAGCCAACCCTGCTGCCAGAATGGAAGCTCCAAACACTTACAGGGGGGATTAGACTAGAGCCTAGCACTTTTTTAATAGAAATTCCCACTTTGTAAGCTTGATATGGAAAACAGGTGACACGTTTTTACAGAAAACTTGGACTCCAGCAGGGAGGAAGGATTTCTGTCCATGAAGCCAAGCTCCTTTGCCCCAGTGGTGTTTCAGTAATGGACCAGACCACAGGCGTAGGCTCAGAGCTGTTACTGCAGTGACCAGAACCATTTCCCTTCATCCCCTCTGCACTGTAAATACCATCATGGCTGATTTTAAGGGCAATCAAATACTGCAAGTCCCTAACAAATGAGAATAATAAGAGCCACCAAGGGAGTCAAATTCCCTTAGAGATCACTGGAAATTATCAGAAGAAAATTCAAGCTAGATATCGAATGTAGTAACTCAGGGAAAAATAGCCTTTTATGAAGAATCAGAAGCATGGTGGTTTAGTCTTTGCCACGTAAAGCTTTTTATAGTGAAGAATACATTGTAATTATTTAGTCTTAAATAAGTAATTACTTTTTTCCTTTTTCAATATTCTGAAAATAATTATATTACTTAAGGTTCATTAACTGTTTCCAGCAGAATAACCGGCTTTACTTAATTAGCCAGATGAAGCTTTTTAGTTTCTTTCTTTCTTTCCACCACTGATTAAATATTAGTTTCAGAAGATTAGCAGCTATTTTCTTCCAGTCAATATGCTCTCTAGTTTATAATCTTTTCTGGAAAAAAAAAAAAAAATTAAACTGAAATGTTATGATTACTTAGAGAAGACATCAGTGAGAAAGAGCCTGCTGGACTTCTATCTGCTATACTGCCCTTTGCAGTAGAAATGGTAAAATGCTCAAAAGCAAAGTGAATACTGCTTGTAAGGGACTGAGTTTTCTTGCTACACCCTTTGTTATTGGCCAAGAACTGTGCTCTGGAAATCCTCTTTGGGGCACCTGCATGAAATAAGTATAAACCTCATGTAATACATCAACTGTGTACTCCACTCACGCAGCTTTGCTGCCAAAACATATCACTTGACAGGTTGAAATATGAAGTATTACTCTCCCAATCCAATTCCAGCACATGAAAATGAACATCACACTAAAGGCATCAAACATTCGGGATGTATGCTTTTTCTTGTATCTGACTTCAGGCAATTCCTGCAGCAGGGAACTATATATGTTTTGTATATAGCAAGTGGAAAGTAAGCCTTGCCCCTGCATGCTTTTCCTGCCCCAAAGGGGCAAAAAATGTAAATCCTGTACATGAGATTATTTTTGCAGCAACCTTGGCAAGCATTCTGCTCTGCCGCTACCTGGGTCAAGGTGCTCACCTGTCTGGTGGTCATAAAAGACACAACCTGTGAAACAAGTCACCCTAGGAAAGATCACACTAAGCTTTCTGCCACCATAATTCCTAGGGATAACTTGAGATGGGCTCAGAGATGTGACAGCAGATAATTTTTAGCACCCACTAGGCCTGCATGGTGTCAGACTGCATGCATGCCAGTAGGCTGGGAATATTTTTATCTACAACTCACAGTTCTGGCTGCCCAGTCACTGCATTCATTTACCACCACTCCTCACAGAAAAACTATCTAACCTCCACCATGTTGAATATCTGGACAGCCAATAAATGAGTGACCAAGGGATGACAGCATAACTTTCATTGCATTAAGAAAACCGTTTACTTTGTAGAAACAAAATTCAAACATACTAATTCCCATCCACTGTTTTATCTTTCTTAAATTTTAGCAAACAAAACCTTGATGCCCACAAAGCACACAAACAAGCATAAAATTTTACATTCCCCCTTACAGTAGAGAAAGAAATGGTATGTCAGCCTGCCTTGCCATTTAATTTTTGTGCCCTGTACAAGTCATATTTGCCTGCAGCAGAAAAGCCAGACCTTTCTCATCTGTCCCTGAAGCACATTCCCTTGGAATCAAGCAGAACTAAGCTAATTCCTGCACCTACTACAAAACTCAAAATGATGCACTGCTGTGATGTACTGCGGATTTTGGGCAGCAGGTATTAGCAGGAGGTTCATGATCAGCATATGGATTTTTAGTGAGGGCGTGAATCTATTTCGTTATAGATAATAAACATCCAACACAAAAATCTAATTGATTGCAACCAAAAACTACAAACTTTCTATAGATTGCAATTTTAAACTATTATTATTTAGTTTTACCTATCTATTCTGTGCTCAAAGCCTTCTTTTACTCATGTCATACACACAGACCTAAAATATCAGTCATGTCAAAAAATCTTTTTATGTTTGACAATATAAGATAACTTTACCATAAACCACAGCTACGCTTCTTAGGAGATCTTTTACAACTTGGATACAAGGAGTCAAGTTTTCAGGTAGACCTCCGCCCGTCTCCATTTTGGGAATACATTCAACTTGCCTGAAAGCTGCAGATGTGTCAAATAGCCAAAGGCAGGGAGTAAAATTCTAACTACTGAATTTTCTGCTTCTGAGTTGTTGCTGTGCTATTTTCTGGTTGTTTTCTGAGCACAAGTATGCTACCTGTCACGGCCACCTTGGTCAGCCTTTGCCTCGTCTTGTGCACAGACGGACGAGGGCCAGCCCTGCCCATAGCACCCAAGCAAAATAACTCACTCCTAACACAGAGTTAGTTATATACCTTCATATAAATACAGAAAACAAATGTGATGGGAATATCTCAACTGAATTTCTATACAGAGCCTGCAGTACTTAGCCACATAATCCTTGCAGTAGTGGGAACTATTCTATAGGCAACTGATTTTGGACAGAGCCTTCTGTGGTTTTGTTTTTGTTTGTGTGTGTGTATTTATACAAATCAATACCTAATAGTAAGAATTTGGGCATTATTTATCACAGCTGTCACAGTTGTTTGCATAATCTCCAAGCATTATATACATTTTTACAGTGAGTTAAATCTTTCCAGAGTTAAGCAAAACATGCCCATCTATTGTCTGGGTATTGAAAGAAGGATGAAAGAGAGACACCAAGCCATTTTTCTTTCTTTTTTTACCTCCCTGTATAAACGGTTCCTAAGTCAGAGACAATGCATTACAAAGGAAGGGCTCTGTGCAGGTTTGTATAAAGGATGAGGGAAAAATGATAGCAGGTAGCATTTCAGTTCCTCTATTCCCAGAGCAAAATCAAAGCTCAAAGATCACTGTTAAATTCTCTGTTAAATTCTGCCTGTGAAGCAAGGTTTCTCCTTTAAACACAATACATCTAAGGCAGACCATTGCAAGAACAACGCTATTGGGGTAGCTTCACTGCTTATTAGGAAAAGCAAATTTCAACATTTTAGTGACAGTGTTGTATCTGGAAGAGCAATTAAAACCTTGAGTTCTTCAGAATTAAAGACACGGGGATTTTATTTATTTATTTATTATGATGTTAATTGTGTTTTTCCCTGTCCCTCAATATCTGGATTGCAACAAAGCCAGAGAATGAAGCCAACAACTGTGAGTCAGATAAGGCAATGATATTAGACATTAACTTTGCTGACTCCGGTGAGTTCCTCTTTCTGCCACAATAAACTGGCATCAAGAGCAAGCTCCATTCACCACTGTAGTTTTGCCAGTTAGTAAGAAGAGATCCTCATTAACCAAAGAGATTCCTAATTAAGGAGTGCAGCTCAGATCTTTAGCCAGCATTAACTTGCAATGGTTTCTTGACTGTAATTCTCTCCAAACTTCTAAAAATTTCTTTTGAAGCATTTGACAGCCACAGTTTCACAGATGTTCCTTTCCTCCTGCTCTGGACCTCTCTGCTCACTCTGCCCTGGTTTTCTATATTTTATTGTCGATCAGATCTCTGAAAATCATCACTTGCTTTGAAAGTCCCAGTCCATACTCATTGCCAGTGACTTTTTTTTTCCCCTTTTCAATTTAGTATATTCTTCCACAGAGGGGGTTACACATACAGTACCTCTCTGCCCCTAGGCAGAAGCAGCTGTCCTGCCACACCACATGAGAAGAAAGTGCAAGCCCAATGCCACGGAGAGCCACACTGCAACTTCAGTGACTGGAAATATCACTAAGGCAGTCAGTGGAACAAGTATGAATTTGCACAAGGACCACTGAAAATTAAGACACGTGATGTTTAAGATCCCTTGTGTGTGCAGCTCTAAAAACATGGCATAAAGATCATCACTGGAGCCTTTGTGGGGACAGAATCACAGAAAAGTCTAGGTTGGAAGAGACCTACAAGATCACCAAATCCAATCTCTGACCTAACACTAACAAATCATCCCCTAAACCATATTCCTAAGCTCTACATCTAAACGTCTTTTAAAGACCTCCAGGAATGGTGACTCAACCACTTCCCTGGGCAGCCTACTCCAGTGACTAACAACCCTTTCGGTAAAGAAGTTTTTCCTAATATCCAACCTAAACCTTCCCTGGTGCAACTTTCGCCCATTCCCCCTCGTCCTGTCACCAGGCACGTGGGAGAACAGACCAACCCCCACCTCGCTACAGCCTCCTTTCAGGTACCTGTAGAGCGCGATAAGGTCGCCCCTGAGCCTCCTCTTCTCCAGGCTAAGTTGTCCCAGCTCCCTCAGCCACTCCTCATAAGACTCCTCATAAGACTTGTTCTCCAGACCAAGTCCAGACCATACAAAACAAAGTGACACAGAGAAGCTGGACATTCTTCTCTTTCAAGAAGAAGGACTGAAGGACTTGTGACATAATGTATATATATATTTTTTTTTATACCAGCACCTAGAATATTCAAGCTAAGGTCAAAGCAATGTTGTGGTAGTTTCTTTAAAGAATATGAGACAAATTCTGAATGAATGGTAGAAAGAATTGCAATCTTCTTTTGACAAAGAGAAAGAATTCAGATGACAGATTCAAAGATGACCACACTAAAGTGTCCAGCAGAGCCACACAACATGCCCAAGCAACCCGGGTCATCATGGGTCATCTGTGTTCACACCAGGATGAAACTCCCTCTCTTTCTTCAGCTACAAGTCACTCTTCGCAATATATATATATATATATATATATATATATATATAAAGAAACATCAGTTCCTGAAACATCCCATGAATGTATTCACATTATCTGGGAAGATGGGAAGATAGTACTGTCACCTCAAAAAGATGATATAAGTGCAAGAAGCGTATCTATACGATACAGAAGAGACCAGATTGCCTGCTAAGTTATGGAGATGGCAGAGCAGCATAACATTACTGTTGAGTCTAGACAACCCATGTTTATGCTGTTTAGCTACTGGCAGCCATAGATCATAATGAATTATGGGGAAATAGGGATGCTATTCTACAGGGAAGAGCTCCAGAGATATTGGAAAGAGTGGCAGTATACTGTAATGTTGCGCAAGAATGGTTGCTCAGAGTTTAGTTAAATATAGCCTTTTTCTTGTGGCTATCCAGAGATTTCACCAGCCATAACAGAGATAGGATTATAACCCACAGGCATTGCAAAACTTTGTGCTGAGGAGTCAATGAAAGAATCAGGTCAAAATGATCCCAACCAAAATCTAGTGATATGAAGGGAGGAGAGGGAAAAAAAAAAAAAAAAAAAAAAGAGAGAAAGAAAGAATGAAAAACCACCCCCACCCACATCTTCAGACAGCAGGAAGGCAACAGTCACAGAGAGATGAAGAAATGAGACCCAGCCACTGCAGCCCTATGGAGACACAATGAGATGTAACGGCACATGAAACAAGTAGTTTACTGGCAGAGAAACAAATGAATAATGTGCACATTCAGCTGTTTGCATCGCCACATGCTCATCATTGCCTTTCTGCTGCAGGTTTCTACCTCACCTTATGAGTACAACGAGGGGAGAAAAAAAAAAAAAAAAAAAAAAAATTGGTAGCCATTCATTTGGATTTGGCCACACAGGTAAAGCTTACTGCAGATTCCATTCCATACTGGAGCAGATGAGGGAAGTTCACATAATCCTTCACATTGTCAGACCAGTGGGAGCTGTAGACTCCAGCACACTGGCCATAATGGTCAGTTGGCCAAAGCCAGCACCTAGCAACTCTGACCAGACCCCAAAGAGGATGTCTGCCTTTCCCCAAAGTAGTCTCTCCTGTCTGTAAGCTCTGTGGACCTTTCATCCTGAGAAACAGTCTGAGCAAGCTCACAAAGAGAAGCAACTCCTACTACAAGAGGCTTCAGACAACACAATCCCAGGCCACTTCTTGACAGATAAAAAGTTGATTTGATTTATACTGCTCCTCCTAATTCATAGACAAAACATAAGCCTGCCAGTGTGGAGCCAACTGATCATTCTCTGGGTCAAGTTCTTCTCACAGCTATATGAAAATGGATTTGTACATTGATTTAATTGGTATTTACATTAGTGCAACTGAATGAAGAAACTATTCAGTCAACTCTGATCTGACTCTTACACTGTGAAAATCAAAAGAAAAAAAAACTGTTTAAATTGATGATTTTATGCAATAAGCAGCACTATGAAGTCTGAAGATTAGTTTTACAGTCAGAATTTTACTCTTTTTACACAGCATGAAATCTATTTATTTTGGAGATAAAACCAGATATACAGGTTGAGGTTAAACTCATTCACTCAGAAGCCTATAGGCCAGATTCTTTGTTCTGGCTTTATCCCCTTTTCCCAGTGCCACCCTGCTGCACCAAGGCAACAGAAGCAAGCCTCACCTAGGGAATCCCCAGATGGCATGAGTAGCTGTGTCCTGCTGTCCCCCAGTGCCATCTGATGGGATGTACTGGCCAAGCCTATAGTGCCACTACAGTATGGTGGCACCTCTAGACCTCAGAGAAATCCCATTACAATTTTTTTAAGCTGGTACAATGGGGACAACCCCTTAGCTGTCCTAAATTATTCTAGAAACTAAGCCTCCAGACAATGGGATGCTACTTTATTAGGTACCTCTCCGTCCTATCAAACACTAAGCACTTCTCTTTGGTTTTGAGGCCCTTTGTTTCCTACATCGAGGTTATTTTTCAATCTCTCTTTTATGTTAGTGACCTGCAAGCTCTGCATCTTTGCAAGTCAGTGATACCAGCTCTTAGCAGCAAACCGCTTCATTTTTAAGTGTGCACTTCCATACTTTCTCCAATATATCCCCTATCCTAAAGGGAAAGTTTCCTATACAACACCAAAAGCCACTGCATGGTCCACCTTGAAATCCCATCCTAAGACTTTTCTGCAAGGTGTGCAGGAGAACAAAAAAAGAAGTCACAGCTACAGTGAAGCTGTTCTCACACACAAGCACTGACTCCCAAACGATCTCTTCTCTGCCTAACACCTCTGCCTATTATTTCCCTTCTGTACTTCCAAGTGCTCACCAAGATCTGTTTGTACAGCACCTTGGTACGCTAGTTCTGCAGCCCACACTGAATGTTCCTAGGCACAAGTGTAACATGGATCATAAAGAAATCATTAGCACATCAAAGGAAAGTAAAAGGGAAGATGTTTTTCACCCACTTTCAGCAGACCTGTGCTTTCCCCACACTTCCCAACTTCTACAATTAACATTCCTTGATTAAATTTTATTGTCATGGGGTATTTTTGTATTGGAAATTGTTTATTAACCTGAAACATTTTTTGTACTATGTATTTACTTGTAATCATCTAGCAAGCCTTATTACCTTGAGTACTAATAATAATCAACACATTGCTAACATCACTTTAGTTTCAAGCTGTATGACTAGACATTGCAAATTAATTCTAAGTTAATGAGTTCCATTAGCTATGCAGATTTTTTTTTTTTTTTTTGCTTAAACCATTAAATCAGATTTAATTTGCTAAAACAATATTCATCACAAGATCATGCAATCCATTCCTGCTTTCCAATAATTAAGGCATGTTAAACTGTGGAGTCTTTAAGAAAAAAATTAAAAAGAACTGTAAAACTTTTGCCTTCATTTGCAACTTTTGTATTATGACAACATCTTTCCTTGTAGTGAATTTTAGAATGGATTTAGATATATTTTAAGTTTTGATATAACAAACATTGCCTTACAAGAAGATCACCATGCTGAGATTTTTCTTACTACAAGAGCAGTAAGACTAAAGCATAACCTTTAAGCGTGGTTGCACTTGTGCATGAGCTCCTAAGTTTTTCTGTTCAAAGTGTGAATCAGACTCATTTAAGAGAACAGAGGAGGTTAAGGTGCAGAACTCTTTTGTAGTTATACATTTTGATACTAGAGAACATTCAGATGTACACACAAGATAGCTTGAAAAATTACTACTGCAGATAAATATGCAGAGTGGACTGTTCCTTTACATTTATTTGGGCAAATGTTTGATTTGCATCAGTGGATGTTTTGCCTGCACAAGAGCACAAATATCATAGTCATTGACTATGGATTTAAGAATCTGGCCTACTGGGCAGGAAATTATTAGAGATTATCTAAACACTGGTTCTTGATCTAAAAAGCAGACTGGGAAGTTGAGAACATAAGAATCAGGGGAATGAAAAGGCTACTCTGAAGACTTGAATGGACTGCAGCAGACAAGCTACCGAGGTTATTCTTAATGCACCATTTCCGTGCCTGCAGGTTCAGAGCTGAGTAATGAAAGTACCAGCTCACCTAGAAATTGCTATTTACCCTTGGAAAAGAAGAATGGACCAATAATCAAATCATCAACACATGGACACCCAGTGCGCCTTTAGGCGTGTGACTCAGCTTCTAGGTGCTCTTCATTTTTGGTAACACTGTCCTTACTAAGAGGGATGCTTTAAGGACTGGAAAGTACTAAAAGCAGTAAATGTAGAAGTACCATATAAAGTTTGCTATTGGCTTTTCCTCTGCTTATGCATTGGTTATGTTGGATTTAACCCAAGAGCATTGTAGAAACAGTAGATTCACACTAGGAAGATTTGTTTTCAGGAACACCTTGTTGTTCTAGCTATGAAAACAGGATCTTTACTGTAGGTCCTGAGACCACTAATTTGACAGCAACAGGATCAGAGTTATATTTCAGAGACTACATGGTACAATGGTGCAAGTTACAAGAAATTAGTCATTCATCTTTTATGAAATGTTTTCACATTTCTGCTCTGTGTTTCTCAATGTATGTAATGACTGGCCCCAAGCCAGTGTTTGTATCTTATTGTACAGCTTTAGTGTTGATAAATAGAGAAATTGCAGACGAAATTAAGTACTGACTCTGGATCCAATTTTCATTTGGATGTAACTTTACTGTCATTGGACATCAAAAAATATTCTTCCATTTCAAATAAACCTATGGCTTGGGCTATCAAATGCTATTTATTCCAGTAAAACGGAAGTATGCTTAGCATTTTTCCATGTGCATCCCAACACTTATGACACTCAGACCATGACTTAAATACAAGCAATTACAGCCTCTGGTCAACCCACACATTTGACCATACTGCCATCCACGGTTGTCATCTACAAGAATGAGGATCTCACATGAAAGATCCTTTGGGAAATGTATCAGATAAGGTGTATCTGAATTTGAAGGGTGGCAGATAGGTCTTTACACATTCTTTACATATTTTGTATGTGGAATTAGCAAAATAACACTACATTTGGGTCCCCTGTGATGAAGTGCAGCTCCCCCATGAAATCCCAAGTGGACTGGAGAGCCTCAGACCTATCTTCCTCTCTTAAAGCATATTATTTTCTGAGAATTCATATTTCTCTTCTGGAATACAATTTCTGAAATACATCTGAGCCTTCCCAAAACAATAAAAACTTTCTACTGATCTTTTTCATTTCCAAGCCTCACAAGCCATCTGCCTCAACTTTGGCATGAGGACAACCTGGTTAGATGTGGGTTGACACCAGGCTTGTTGCTTAAAACAGTACTTTCTCAAAAAGTAAGTGCTCAAAATGAAGTTTCCTTGACCACCCACAATTCAAACAGCTTTCTTTTCCAGATTTAAATTGCATCATTATTCTTTCTAAGTAAATCATATCCAAAGAGTGATATATAACTACCCCTGGGAAAAGTTTTGCCCTGCCACAGCTATGTAAACTTAGAGAATGAACTGTTATAAAAGCTGTATTTGACTGCTCTGTCTGGGTAGAAGCAAGGGATAGAAGATGAGAGATACACCTGTGTCATTTAGCAGCCTCTACAAGTGTTTACTTAGCTGATCTTTGTAGGACAGGAGCCATTACTCCACAGAGACACACACAGCTTTACTCACAACATTGGTCCTTTAAATTCAGTGGGATTAATATATCCAACTAACTTCAGTCCTATGAACATACTCAACACGTTTTCAGGGAGATTGCTCACATCCATATCATTTCAGTAAATGAAATATTTCCAAGACACCAGGGATGAACAAAAAAGATGATCACTTCCTGCTGCTTGAATACTCTTCGTTTAGTAAATACTCAAATTTAAAATAGTTCAGGATCCAAATCACTCCTCTCCTTTAATTTCAATTCACCACTAATTAAAATATTTACATTTATTTCCATTCTGAAGTCCTTATTCTAGCAGAACAAAGGGCTCGTGGATACATGATGAGTATTGAATGTTTTCTCCTTTTACAACTTAGTATTTTTTTAATAAAGATTTCAAAGCACACAAACCTTTTTCTTTCCTTTTTTTTTTTTTTTAAGAAACTATTCAATATTTTTTTCCAGTTTCTCAGCTACTCTTTTAAAAAGCACACAGCTCAAAAATAATGAGGAAAGGTGTGGAAAGGGACTATCTTGACCTCTACATTGTATTTTTCACAAACAAGAGACGTGTTGAATGAATTTCATCTCTACAGCTGCAGCAATTACATAGGAACTCAGAAGCAGTGCACTCTGTTCCTGTTTATTTTAAGCTAAAGCAGCCAAAGAATATGATTAAAGCAACTGACTCTTCACAGTGATATCACCTGGTCCCATACCCAGCAGACACACTAAGAAGTGCCCTCATTACAACAAAGAATGTTTAGGATCCTGTGGTCAGCCTGCCCTTAGCAAGGGGCATCATACACCTGAGAAAGTGAAGAGAAAAGGGTAAGTAGAGGAAGCACCAACAAATGACTTTCTGATATTTCTCTCACTCATCCATATTCTCCTGCTTCATTTTCCCTCTGGAAAATGCTCTTCTCTCTCTAGCAACCATATGTAGAACCCAACATTTAATTTGAGCCAAGAAGGAGCGAGGTGGAGATGGGAGAGTTGAGCCAAAGGGTGCTTGATCTGGGTATACAGAAACTGCTGGCTGGCTAAGCCTGAACCCTTTCCAGCTCCCCTTCACAAAAAAAAGTCACACTTCTATGCATCAGACCTACAGCTGGTACTGTCTTTGGCTTCTGGAGTTTGTCAGAGAAAAGTAGGTGAACATGGCCAGAAGAAGCTAGCACATAAAGGAGTAAGAAAGGAGTCTGGAAACAGTGAGAGGAAGAAAAAAAAAACACTCCTGTGGATGACAGATATGTCAATACGTCAGGGTATCACTGCCCGCTTGCAATTGGCCTGGCAGCAAGCATATTGAAAAAGCCCTGCTGGATTCAGAGACTTGTTCTGGGGAATTTGAGCTGGCAGGGGCAGGGAAGAAGCAGTGGGACTGAAACGAGCTGAAACATGCCAAGCTAAGCTTTGCTGGCATCAGTGCAAAGGTGGCATTTGTGGGGGGAAGCAGTAACTTCTTACATTCAGACAAAGCCAAGGGTCAGGGAGCACATTAGAGGACAGACACCTCAGAGGTTGTACATGGGAGAAGAAGATCGGTCAGCCATCTCAAATTAATATATAAAAGTAGATGGTGAGTCCAAATCCAAATAAATAAATAATCAGAAATGCTACACCAAGATGCCATCTGTGGCCCTTCCCCACTTCATTGGGCTTTGGTGACGAGCCATTACCCATGGATTCACTTTTATACTTTTTATGCTGGTATTAAAAGAAGACGACGGCACTGATGAGGCTGAAATAAAATTCTCATTTTGTCCAGAGTATGCTAAACTTAGTGGAACAACAAGCAAGAGCGTTGTTGTGCCTGATGAGCAGTCAATTGCCTTCTGACATCTGCTGTGCCTGGCAGTGCGTGGTGACTTTGCATGGCCCGAGCACCCTCTAGTGGCACCCACCGCCCCTCCAGCCTGACTCTCACCACCAGCCCATTAAAACACCACCACAAAGCAGTTTGCCTTACCTTCCTAATATATATCTAGTAAACACAAATGGAACGGTATGTAGGAGAATGCTCCTTTAAGAGCATCTGGTCAAGCACCTTTTCCAAGGCAAGAAGGGATAATAAGAAAGGGAACCAAGTCTGGTCACTCACACTGATTTATGAGAGCAGGTGAGAATGCAGGATGGATTTATTTCAGAAGGGTTGTCTGATGGAGGACTTCTAAGGTGGGAAACAATCACAAAAAAATAGACCTCCCAGTCATACTAATTTCTGGGCTAACAAGTTACAGGTACCTCTTCCAAAAAGGATGGACCTTGCAGCTGGTAAGATTGTGAACTGGGAGGGTTCAGGAAATAGAGTTCTGTATACCCATTGGAACATGCAAGGAGAAGGGGCAAGAGGAGGAACAAAGAGGGAGGGGATAAATAGTAAAGAGTATAAAAGGGTCAGTCTCACATAAAACAGGCCTGAACAGGACATTGTTCCAATCCCTGCATCTGATCACTGCAGTCTGCCTGGTCTTATATATTTATCTCATTAAATCCTTTTCCCAACTCTGTCTCTCTCTGCCTATTTGCACTCTCTTTCCTGTGTATTACATGAGCTGCAAGGGTTAAGCGACAGCTACTGGTGAGACCTGGTGTGGGTGAGTGAACCTCAGTGCCAGTCACTGGAGTCTGGTTGGAGAACGGCACCCCAGTCTGTGATGCCAGCTACTAGAGTGAGTGGGGTCCTTGCATCAGCTACTGGAGCAAGCAGGTGTCTTCTACTCCCTGCCACCCTGGTGGGAGTTTATTCCCAAAGCACCTACTGGAAGGGACTGATGCGAGTGTGGGCTCTGCACTGGCAGCTGGAACAGGGTTACAGGTCACAGCCATTGAGCCTGATGCCAGCTGCGGCGGAGGGGCTGGTGGGGCAGAAGCACTATCTGTGTCTGGTGTACAAGGAGTGTGCATGTATTTGCTAGCAAACTTCAAGCTGCAGTAGCGTGGGCCTTAGATCCAGGCCAGGGTGTCAGAAGAATTCTCCAAAGGAATGGGTCTCCTCTGCCTGTGTCTATGTTTAGGTGAGGCCTGTATATAAGTGCTGTTGGAGGCTGCCCCTCGGTGGGGCAGCCTTTGTGGCCAGTCATGTCTGTGCATCTCTGGGACAGAAGCTCACCTTTTCTACCAGCTGAACCCGCAAACAGGAAAGCATCAGCCACGTCCCCCCGCCTGGGCAGAGACCCTGGGTCCCCAGGTGCCAGGCTTGGCCCCAGCAGCCAGACAGGAGCAGTCCTGGCCTGAAGCAGCTGGAGGAGGTCGCTGTGCTTGCTCTTGTTGCTCTTTAACTCATTCAACAAATATTTTGGGAATAGCGCCAATAACAAATCATTAAAGAGATTTTACGATAATACTCTACAGCTATAGCAATCCTGTACTGGCAAATTTTTGCAATTGACTTCCATGGGCTGAGAATCAAAACCCTTTGGATACACACACAACACCTACCCATCACACCAGCTTCCTGCTAATTAGCAGAGGCAATTATGTGAGGGCCCTTCATGGAAGGTAAGCCTGGAGCAAGTGATGAAGCTATTATTTGGCATTCAACCACAGGAAGGAAAGAAGGTCTGTACAAGAAGCTGTGAGTTCCCATGTGTGCAAACTCTGAGAAACTAAAGGAAAGAGTGAGGTCAACTGGAGAAGAGAATGTAGAGATTTAGGAGGAAGGGTATTTTTTCACCCTTAAGTCAATAAATATCTGGAATTTCCATTTCAGACGCACACAAATATTGTGAAGTATTCCAGGCATAACTGTGTGAATATAGATCTCAAAAGGATGTTAACAATAATAAACACTAGGAATAACGCTAATGCCACAACAGTGAAGAATTCTCAGCTAATCTGAGTCAGAAGTTATAGGGTGAAAAAAAAAAAAAAAAAAAGTTCTAGCAACTTAAACCACAAAAGGAAAATTACCTTTTGCACTCCTTTCTGTACAGCTCAGGCAGGTGATCAAGCCCTAGCCAGGAGTTTTACTGCTCATCTGGAAGGTGATAGGCATGAATCCAAATCTTCTTAGAGCAAGAAAGGCACCAGACCCAGGATCCCTTCATTTTGTAAGCAGCAGCATTTCTTCTCTCTATGCAAACTCTTTAAAAGAAAAGAGCAAGCTCTCTAGCATTCCTTGCTTTTAAATGCTAGATGTAGAGATTTGCAACTCAGGATCCTGAATGGATGCAGCTGGTTGCCTCCAGCAAACCCACTCTGGTGTGAACTGGGCTTCATATTCACACCAGTGCCCTGAGTTCCTTGCTCTGGGTGGCTCTTTATAAAGTTTGTGTAATTTCTGATCACTTTTGCTGATTTTCCCCATGAGCTATTCAGGAAGCTTACATGCCAAACAATGGAGATGGGTGCTGCTGGGGAGATCAGGTAGCTAAAAGCTAGGCAGAGAAGTTTAATGTCTGCTCCAGCTCTTCACCATCAGGTGATACTATTGACCTTTGGGGGGAAAAAAAAAAAAAAAAAAAAAAAAAAAAAAAAGTCACAGCTGAACCTAGGAAAGACATGGAAGAACTGGGGTCAGACACCCCTCATGTGCCTTTCCCAGTCATTACACTAACTTTATTTATACCAGTGAGGTACTTACTGAAAAAAGAGGAGTAACCACCAATAAATTGCCAGTGCCTGTCACTTAGACCTTGATTATGATCTCACTTCATGTTGGTGCAAATCAAGATGTCTTTCATTTTTCTAGTATTCGTGCCAGTAATCGTTAAGTGGGTTTACAGAATAATCTTTCTTCTCTAAGGCTACTAAGCACTGTATATGCAGGGGGATGGTCTGGTTGTCAAGACGGTTGAAAACATTTGTTTTTCTGTATTTTGGCCTCACAGTAAAATGCACACAGAGATCCTCCAAAAACATACAGCCTGCTCTAGCTCATTACCTGAACACTTGACAAATTCAATTGATTTGATGTTGAGTTGGGAAGAAACTCTGCATATTTTGTAAGTCTTGTCGGAACAAGTAGAAAACGTTCCTACATGCTTTATCAGTATAAAAGCATTTTCTGACTGATGGCCAATTACACAGCGTCCTGCACCCTTGGAAAGAATCACCCTTGGAAATACTGACCTTGAAATAATGTAACCCTACTGGGTGTCAGCAGAAGAGGTAAGAAAGTGAACAAGCTGAGGATGGCTAACAATATTCTGTTTTGAAATGAACACTAAGATTTGGATTTATTTTTCCCTTTTTTTCCCATTTACATATATTTGTTTATCTGTCCATCTCAAGAAATTCTACTCTAATAAAAACTCAGAAAAATGCATTAACCATTTTCCAAGCCATTATGTAATTGTTAACTCCACACACACACAAAAGGTATTTTTTAATCCATACAGTGTGGGCAGGTTTTTTGTTTGTTTGTTTGTTTGTTTGTTTAATAAACAGATTGTAAGCTGTCATTTTTGTATAATGACTGTATTAACTATTAAACTGATATTTAATTATTGAAATTACTGCAATTTCTTTAGACTCTCTGTTATCTCAATCCCCACATTGTCAGAACCACACAAACCAGCTTGTATTATTTAGCAAGTGAAACTAAATGCAATTGCAATCCCTTTTGAACATGAAAGTTCATGAAATACTTGGACTAAAATCTCAGGATCGTGCAGTATTCAAGTATCATGGGAATTTCTCAGTGGAATTTCACCAATTTGACCACTTCTAGTATTAGAATCAAAAATACTCATTCTGATTAGGACCATTAAAAAAGAGATCAAATGTGCCATAGATTTATTACCAGGCTGAGATGCCAAAGCACACAGTCAGTAGGAGCATACACGTAGATAGTGAATGAGGTTGAGTGCAAAACTGCTTCTTACCTTATGAACTTCTGAAGTCATATTTTTATCTCATTTGCAGCAGTGTTAATCCAGAGTCAATCAAATTCAAATTTATGCCATTAGAAATGAGAGCAAAATTTGGCTCTTAAATTACAGCAGCTAAGCACAACAGATTTTGTTTCCCTTGGAGTGTTTTTAAGCTCCTGATACAGATACATCTTTTATCTTTTTATAATCCCTTCTTCCTGAATTCAATGGGGCAAGCATCAAATATATTCAGAAGCGCAGGGCTTCCTTCATTCCTCGTGATGGCTTTCATGTTTTATAAAATAGTTTTTAAATCAGTGCTTAATGCATGCTAAAAGTGAGAGAAGAATCAGTAACAGGTCTGATTGTGAATGGCTGTATTACCTCTTTTGACATTTCAGGACAACATAAGCAGCCAAAAGATGAAAAAGAATGTGAAAGAAAGTCTGCAGAAGAGGGATTCCAAAACCATGTTGTACTTGATTATTTAATTTATGATCCAACTGATGTATGGATTACTGGATCAAAAAACACTGGTTTTGTCATCCAGAGGATAAAGCTTACAACTTACAATATTACAAACCTTATCCGCCCTTTAAGTTTTACCTTTATAATGCACATGTATAAGTCCATGGACTGCTTGTTCAGGTTTATCCCTATTCATGCATTCATTCTTGTGAACAAGGAGCCACACCTGCCTCATTTAAAACCTACAACTGTGTGTTCAGGTACAGTTAAATATAAGTAAAACTCAACGGATGCATCAGCCAGAGAAGGAACACTATGGCCCAAGTGAGAAAAATCCTATTGCCTACACTCCACTAAACCTTTGCCCAGCACAATGCTGCCGAACTGGGAAGAGAGAATCAATCATTAAGTAATTGGCTAAACAACAGAGACCAGCTTTCTATAAACAAAGTCTTCTATTAATCACGACTTAGGAGGATGGTTGTGCTCCAGATTCAGTTACTGTTTGCTGCTTTGTGGCTATAATGACATACTTTTTAATAATGCTATTACAAATTCATTTTGTTTTTGAGTTCTGGGCCTGGTTAAGGCAAAAGAAAATTAAATATTTTGAAAGCATGATAAAAAATAGAGTAACAGGAAGGAGCAGAAGGATGGTATTACATTTGAAGCAGAGTTTAGCTAAGCTGGCCGAACCATTGTCCGTTCTAATTTAACTGTAGTTAGAGGATAGTTTAGTGTATTGAAAAGTGTATTAACAGGACTACAAGAACTATTCTGTGATGTTTTGGACAAAACAAAGTTAGTTCACTGAACAGTGCAGAGAAGACCACTTCAGTTTCCAGTACCATAGTGGTAAATATACATATATATATGTATATGTATGCAGGAAGAAGCAGTTCTTCTCTTTTATATTGTAATTCCAGGGGCAGTGAGAAGCACCTCAGAGCCAAGCACAAACTCATGCAACACTGTACTGCCTGTTACTTCTAAACTATTGTTGCTAAGATATCTCCTCACGAGATGAAGTATGCACTCAGGAACAATGGGATATAAATTAGCATTGCATCATCATAAGTCTGTCTGCATAATAGAGTCTTAAGCCAAGAAAGCATTATTCATCATGACAGATATATGCAGCATCATACATTTCTAACCAAGTTCAGGTTGAAGAAATACTGGAGCATCTGCAGCGTGCTCTGCTCTTCAGGCAGAGAGCACAATCCGTCGCAGTCTACATGCCCACTGTTATCTTCTGGAAACTAGAAAAGCATATGGTACAGCAGATGCTGCACTATCATTTCCCCCCTCAGACTCTGTTAAGGGCATTCAACTAATTGTAGTGCCATAATTAGCTGTGTTCTGTATCTCAAAAGCATTTTTTTTTACACATGAGTATTCCACTGGCACTGCTTCTCTGAGGAAATGTAAAAAGGCATGTTAAGGTTAGCAAATGGAGAAAGAGAGGAAAAGATAGTAAATTAGAAAAACTGGCCTAAACTGCATCTACAACTTCTGCAAGTTACAAGTTGCTCTGGAGCAAAGTGGGTCAGCAGGTCTGAGACCTACTGTAAGATGTTGTATCTTGCACCAGTTCCTCTGAGCCAAATCTCAGTCCTTGCTCCATCAACCCGGCATTTGAGATCAAGGGGAGATTGGGTGGAATAAGGACTGCGGGATTTTCCTGTTTACATTTTTTGCCCACACAGCACAAACCTACAACCTCCAGCTGTTGCCCTCCTGACTGTTATCACTTGTACAATTTCTGTGTGCAGAAGGGCTCACACACACTTCTGCAAAGTGGCCTTGAAACAAGGATTCAGAAAAGCTCTCCAACATGTGTAAAGCTATTCCTGGTTATGCCAGTGTTTGGGCAGAGGAATAACATCAAGCATATCTTTATAATAACTTTAATTCCTTGCAACTTTGATGAAACTTCAACACATCATCAAAGTTAATCTCCTTCTTAGGTACTGCCAAAACAAAGCTGGTTCCCTGAACTGTGAAATATATCTAGTGCCATTTTTTATGACGGTATAGCAGTGTATGAACAGAGGTGTATAACTGTATGTGTAGTTACAGAGCTGTATAAGGCTATACATGCCTAAAGTTTTGCATAATGACTAATTAATTTTGGATAGATATTAACTCAAGGCTGGAGTCTCAGGGATGGGTATGCTTGAAAGGGAGGATTTGCTTCTTACTACAATGTGTACAAGATTCCCTGTTACAGCTTAGGTAAATTAGTGGGCTGAATGCAGATCAGTGGGCTGAATAGAATTAAGGATGTATAATTGTTGCAGATTACTAAATGGTTTTTGCAGATGATGTCAAGATATATACTCTGTACACACATGAGCATAAGGATGCATAAAAAACAAGCTGATTTATAATTATGTAGCTAATTGTGATGCTCTCCCATTCTCTGACAAATTTGCTGGCCAGGGGAAGGGAAGACTCAGAGATAAAATGAATCTTGATCTGGTTCAACACCTGCAGCATGTGTCTGAGGGCAGACTGAACACTGTCCCGCAACCACCAGCAGCTAGGAAACACTCTTTACCCAAAATGGCTAGATCCAAGCTAGTTCAGTCCATACAAGCTGCTATCCCAACATGAACATTGGTGCTGCTGTGTCTCCCCAAGTGTGACACGTGCCCAGCAGTGCCACCACTCCTGGCAGGCACAGGACTCTGGTGCCACACACCGCTGCAGCACCCTTTTAATGATATCCCTGAATACATCTGAGCATCAGCAAAATTCTGCAAGCCACCAAATGTTGGAGATAATGTAGGTCCTGCAGATCCTGCAGCACCTGCCAAGCAAGGAGGGATGGTAGGTGTCAAGGTGTCACCCAGCAGTGCAGCAGTGCTGCTCCACACTCTTCCCAGCTTGGAGGAGAGGCAGCTTCATGGACAGATGCGCTATTTGGCAGTATGGAATTTGCTTCCTACTGTAAAGTGTGAGTACTGATGATTCAGGAGGCAGAATTGAATTGGCAGGTGTCTTCTTGAGAAGGGACCTTCTCACTTGTCCTCTGGCTGTGTCCTTCCCAAACCAATGTATTTGTACAATTCATGTTTAAATAACACAAGAATGTGTTACTTAACACATAACAAGTCTCCTCAGACTTTTCCTCACTGATTTCTCTTTCCATAGAAAACCAAGCTACAAGATCCCAGACAAGATCCAGTAACAACTGCAGGAGCTCAGTGTCAGGAAAGGGTTAGCAGTACCATTTGGGAAGACGTCAAAGAACTTCACGTGTCACACTTCCTCAACTCAGTCAGTCTCCTGCTTTCATAACCCCACCATTTCCCTGGATTTCAAAGGTGGAGGGAGCAGGACAGATCAATATAAAAGCACATGCTAGCTGGAATTAGGTAGACCATTTACCAGAATAACTCTGCTGTAGTGGTGGAGAAAAAGGGTGTTCAAGCACGGCAGAGTGAAATGATGGAGTGCACTTCATAACCATCGTAAGGTCAGAATAAACCTGGTATCACTATCAACTAAAATGAAGTAGGTGCCTCTGAAGAAGAAAAGGTTGAGTGGATGGTGGCACTCTCAAGAGGAACAGCAGAGCTGGGCTTTGTCACCCAACCCTACTGCATAAAGTTTGGTTCTCTTTCCCAGCCCAGGTGAACACAGGAGATGCTGTTGGGGCAAGTCCAGGGGAATTGCTCAGTGCTTGCTAACCATATCCTGCCCCCAGCCCCCATCGAGAATACAGGGATGCCCAGGCCATCGCACGTCTCACATGCCCCACTTGCTGTCTCACATTTGAGCCCAAACCTCTAGAAGTCTTTGTTATCTATTGCCGTGATTACGAAGCAACAATTCAAAGAGTCGTCTCAGGCAAAACCCATGTCATGCTGGTTAATCCCTCCTTTATTCTTTGACTTTTCCTTGAAGGCACCCCTAGATAAGATATGTTTTGATGATGTTCCCAGAGTTGGTTTGCAAGTCCTTCTCTGGGGAGCAATTGTCTTGTTTTGTGAGTTTCTCCATCACTTACCATAAATAGGGTCTTGATTTCTGACTGTAGCTTCTACAAGCTATAGCAGCAGTGCAAAATAACAACAGCAATAATTATAATTATGTTAAAATAATTATTATTACAAAATGAATGGACTTTTGCGGAGATAGCTCGTCCTGGGCACGATTACTTCATCCACTCAGAGTGTGTAAGTGATCACAAAGCACCAAGTCACCCACCCTGAATTAACTCTGATCACTCGACAGGCAAATTACAAACCTTTATCAGTGATAAAGCAGCTGTAGCATGGAGTCATAAGAGTGTTTCCAGAGACATTGGTACCCCAGTCACTGCCACCCACCAGGAGGCTGCTGTATCTGCACCCTAAGCGTTCACCCGGCTAAGGGGAGAGCACCGTGGTTTTGGCCACCAACTTTCGGAGCACACCCGGACAAACTGAGGTCCCGGGCACTGCAGCCAAGCAGGAGCTGTCCGGGAAAACCCTACTACGGACTCCAACCCGAAGCGAGCTCCCACCGGGTGCATCCCCCTTCACTCCGCTGGCCCCCGGGTTGCGAGCCCGCCCCGGGGCGGGGGAGGGGGGGTTGGGGGGGGGGGGGGGGTCCGGCGGCCGCGGGCTGCGGGCAGATCGAGGCGCGGAGCGGGCACGGTGCGGCCGGCATGGTGCCCCCGCTGCTGCCCCTGCTGCTGCCGCTGCTGCTGCCCGGAGCGGCGGGGGGCCGCTGCCCGCAGCGCTGCGCCTGCAGCCAGGCCGCCCTGCGCTGCCCCCCGCCGCCGCCCGGGGCTCGCCCCGCGCCCGCCCGCGCGTAAGTACCGCGGGGTGCGCGCAGGGGGGCTCGGCCCGCACCGCATCGCCTCGGGACGGGGCTGAACCGCGGGGTTTGGAGGCTGGAGGGGAGCCGGGGTCCGTGTCCGGGGAGGTGAGGGTCTTTTGGCAGCCTGCAAAAGGTGCAGGGGCGGTGCAGTTGTGGGAACTTGCTGTGTTTATCCTCCTCCTGTGGCAAAAGCTGGCTTGCGTGTTCCGAAACCGGTCAGAATAACTTTAAAGGAACTGGATTAAAAGGATGATATCTGCTCTTAAACCTTCCTTCAGTTCTGTCTTCGTGTTTTTTACTTTCTTTTTTTTTTTTTCTTCACAAATCTGCCTGTCTTCTCGCAGCCTCTTCTCTCAAAGCTTGTGCAATTCAAAGGCCTCTGTGGTACGGCAGCAAAACCCTAGCGGTGCTCACTTCTGCCATCCAACTCACCATCGGCGCGTGTTGCAACTTTCTGAGGTCCGACTCACGGACAAGTCAGTGGCTAAGCTGTTGTCAGCCCTAGCAGTAAAAAAGCTGCCGTGAGCTCTGACAGCTCTTGGGCTCTCTGTGAAGAGGTTCGTAACATCTTTCTGCCTAACGCACCCCTGGGAATTAGGGCTGAATTGTAACAAGAGGGAGTCACGGGGATCCCCTCGCCCCGCTCCAACACCATGCTCTGAGCTCACAGTCTAGCAGAGCAGACCAAATACGTGATATATGTAAGTATTTGAGCGCTGTTGTACAGTTTACAAGCCCAATTGCAGCACTTATCTAAGCAATCGTGGCGTCAAAATACGGGATTAGAGGAACAACAGATAACATAGTTGCTGTTTCTAGGATCCCTTGGTTATCTGTGCAGGAATTAATCGGCTTTTTCTTATTGTGCCCCTTTTGGAAACAAAGCCTTTGTTTTACATTTTCATCTGATTTGTTTGTAAATTTCATATGCTCTTGAAATTCCCCAGGGATGATGCTGTCCCTGATCTTCTCTTTCCTTTCTCCCTAGCTGGAGAATTGATATGCACAAGCAATGCTAATTTCTGTTACTTTAGAGCCACGTGAATCATTCCTCCAAAGTCAGTTCTTAGAAACATCTCTGTCCTGAGTTTGTTTCCTACCCATTTCCCTGCATTACTGTGGTGTCAGAGTAAGCAGAGCCCATGGGTGCTGGAGAAATTCTCCCTACCTCTTGCAACAAGTACATTGCTTTCATGGCATTTGTGGCACACACAGAGTGGGCAAGGGATCAGTCACATCCAGGATCCCTGCTGCAGCAGTAGCAGATGGGGAGGGCAGTTTCTGCAAGGCTTTAGTGCATTCATTAGTATGCTGCACATCTGTCTGTAGTCACATCAGAGCCCAGAGGGGTTATCAAAAGCTCTAAATGTGTGTGATTTTTCTCTTTCTTTTTTTGATTTACTCTTTTTTTCTATCTGTCACTCCAAGAAAAAAAAACACAGCCCCACCTCAGTGATACAGGTTAAGTCAGATAACAAGCCTATGGCCACTTTCAGTTATATTTCACTCAGATCAACAGGGTAGATGATAGACAAAGATAATGGAAGAATTTTTCCCTTTAACCTTTACTATAACAACTTTGCAGTTGTTTGCAGAGTGCAACTATTAGGCTGGCTGCAGAAGCCAACTGTACAGTCAGGTAAGAGTTCAACCACAATTCTCCTCAGTACTCCTTTAAAAGAAATATTATACTTAGACATCAAAAAAAAAAAAAAAAAAAAATCCCTCTCTCTTTCAGTCTGCATTTGCAAACACGTCTAGCTCCTGGAAATGCCATTTATGTCCAGAAGGGTCTGGCAGAAAGGGCCGGATCCCTGCCGTCGGCTGCATATCCTCCTGCTGCAACTGCTCCAGAAATGCATGAGCATCAAACAGGACATGCTGCCATAGGGCACCCCTCCCCTCTGAGTTATAATCCCCACCCCACAGTTTAACACTCCTACAGAGCAAACACTCAGTGCTTCATAAGTTAATGGGACCCCAGCTAGAGAGCCAACTCAGTGCGATGTAAATCCCTCCTGCTGCCTATGCCAGGAGTGGGACACCAAGAAAAAGTCACTCCCATGCCACCCACTGTCAGTAGGATGGATGTGACATCACAAATATACTGGGAGAAATCGGGGGCAAATGGTCACCTCACTTAGGTGTGGCCAACGGCTTTCCTGAAAGACTATGCTGTGCCAGCAGCAGCCCAGCACACAGTGAGCACCATTAGGTGTTTTATCATCTCTGACTCTAAGTTCCTCAGCTGCTGTGGCTTCTGCTTCCACATCCCACTTCAGGCCACATCCAACCTAATGTATAGTGAACCTGGAAATACATGACTGAATTTCCATTCCTTTTATTTTTTTTTACTTTTTTTAATAACATAAAATTTATCATACAATTACAAAACTGTAATAATAAATGCAGTCTCTAACCATACATGTGTACATGTATTCTGTCTCTTTTTTTTAGTTATTATTCCACCTCTTTTACTTTCCTTTCACCTCTTACTTCTCTTACTTTGATTTTCATACTAGTATTTTCTTATCCACTTGGGTGTTGTTTTTCCCTCTTGCTCTTTTGCAGCATGTCTTTCCCACCTTTGTCATTTTCCTAACTCTGTCTTTCCATACTATACCAGTATGTCTTTAGCTCTCTTCTCCCCCTGCACAGCTGTGTACATGAGAGACAAAGCAAGAGGAAGTTACTTTTATCCTCTCATAGTCACATTTGTACCTGGGTGCACCAGAGGAGTCATGGTATATCATAGAATCAAGAATGGTTTGGGCTGGGAGGGACCTTAAAGATCATCTTGTTCCAAGAATAGTCAAGAAAATGAACACGCATACGTAATGCCAGCTATACCAAAGTAATTCAAGCCCTGATGCTGTCACAATCCATGCTTTCAAATGTGCTTTTGATATTTTTTTACAGCTCAGGCACATATCTTGTGGGGAAATTTCAACAGGTTATATTTACCAGACCTGCCATGTTGTATTATCGCTGGAAGATTTTTTTAAATGATTAGAGTGCCAAAAGGTTGCAGAATTATGTGCTTATATGTTTCTGAATTGATCATGTTTTTAATTTGGGCACTAGGCAAACACTAGGGAAACTCCATTATCCTAACATCTCTGTATGTCACCTTGGCTATAGCAACTATGTGTCTGCTTGGTCTCAGCAGAAAAATAACCTTGAATACACCACTGAAACAAAACATACATTTTCTCCATTTGAAGCTTCATGGTGCATCTACATGCTTTTGCTTAAGAGAGTCTAAATGGCCAGGCACCCAACTCTAGCTGTATGTTAACAGACATTGGATACCTAAAACCTTTCTGCCCCTTTGGAAACCTGTGAAGCTCACCTTGCTGTCCCTGACGGTATTCCCCTGCATGCAGGGCTACTGCATTAGAGCGAGTGGCACATGGTTAGTATCATGCACTCAATCCAAAGCTGTGGGGCAAAAGCTGAATAAATAGACAGTTCTACCATGTCTTCACTATGGACATACCTGGCTTTTTAAGGATCGACAGTGGAATTCAGTTTCAGGAAGAAAATGTCTTTGGTAGGAGATAACGTGTCGCCTATTAGCACGTGGCTAAAAGCACTCTGTTTGTGTGGTACATCCAGCTCATGTTTCCCGTTTCAGGTAGATAGTGCCCAATCTACAGGGCTTTAAAAATCAATATCAATGCTTTACATTGCCCCCAGAAGCTGATAAAAATCCTGGAAAAATGGTGAGCTTTCAGTCTTATTTTCAATGAATCAATACTCTCAATTCTTCTAAGTTCAAGGACACCACAGAATAAAATGTTTGCCACTCTTAGCAAGAATCTGCCTTTGTGGCATTACAATTCTGGGTAATCCTCCAAAACAGTGATGCAACCATATATCTGCCAACCCAGCTGCAGTAACATTCACACCTATTGCAATGAAAGCCTGTACTCTTTATGTATTTATTTATTTATTTTTGATGTGCAACTAAGCACTCTTTTCCAAAGGCCAGTGTAATGCAGGGATTTTCTTCAGCAGTGTGAGTGAGTTGAGATTTGAATCCTCTTCAAGAGAACTGCAGGTGGTCGTGTGGTGTTTGGGCACCTAGACCTCCCTAAGCTTCTCTTGGAGCTTGAGTCTATGTGGTAGTGCTGAAGTTTATCTTTTAGCAGATAAAAATTGCAGAGTCAAGTTGATTCTATTATATCCCAGAGTTAATAAAAATTATGACAGCGGGTTTATGCCAGGCTATCTTTGGAACAGACCACTGCATAAGAATTTTCCAAAGAGCTCTTACGTGGTACCTCTACATGTTTACAGCAGCGGAAACAGGTGGTTTGCTCTTTGTATGCCCCTCATCGTCCCTACTGGCTCTGGTATTCCTATTAACCGGAAGGTAACCATCCTTATGAAAAATCCACTCTAAATTTATGATGTCAGAACAAGACAGGAAACACATGCTGGATGGAGGATAGTGTTTTAGGTACCAAACAAGAAAAGAATTTGGACGATCTATGCACAGTTCCTGTGTCTCCTAATGTCATTGGATAGTCTTACGTGTATTAAGCCTGGCAATTTCAAACCCTACTGCCTAGAAAACCCAGCTTGATTTACAGACATGCTAGGATTTACAGACATGCTCAGTGCCTAAATGGTTGGCTGACTCCCCACTCCCTTCTGTGCACGTTGACTGGATACCAGTCCCAAGGATGAAATGCCTGTTGATTATCTGAAGTTGCAGTATTGTCAGCCATGGAATGCAAGGAGTGAGTATCCATGAATTATTGTGTATTAAGTATGAAAGAAACATACCAGTTTTTCTTAAAAGTACAAAAGTTCATCCTTTAAAAACACTCTTTCAAACTGGTGTTCATGACGTATTAAAAATGGATGCAGCCCTCCTTTCAAAGGCTATGGGAGTCAGCTAGTAGCATGGGAAAGTTAGATATATAAAAGCTTTGTAAAACCCACTTTGTTCTTTCTTTTTGTCAAAAGCTTCCCAGCTCTGAGAGACAAATAACTGGTCACATCTGAGTATCACAATCTGAGTGCTATCAGAAAGAAATCGATATTTAATTCCTGCCAGTACCTGCTTGGGTTGCACTGTGTGCTATCAAAAACATCAGTCATGTTCAATAGCAGAGGCTTCAGCATAGGAGATAAGGCCTTGCTTTATTCTGGGCTTCAGAAAGAATTAAATCTGCACCAAACAGCCAAAATTGTATTAACCTAAATGCTTAAACATGTACACAGTCTGGATTTTGGTCAGCAGCTAGCAGATCTTCAAAATGTTTAGAAAGAGACATCATATATTTCCCTTTAACACAGGCAGGGTTTGAGATGCAAGCTACAAAGGTAAAGCAGATAAGAAGAGGGTGAAAACATTTTACACCTTTTTGGTGAATTTAGGATACCTTTACTGATGTGAAACTGTCTCTGTGTGCTACAGCAGTACTTTGAGGATTAAGAGATGTCTGATTATGAATTGCCTTCTTCCTTTGTTCTTGCTGTTTTGTGAGACCATCAATGGGATGAGGTAAATGTCAATGCAGTTGAGTTCAGGGTTTCAGCTATAAAGGTGAACTCACAAGAATTTAAAATATATATATATATTTATGTTGAAATACAGAATGGATTAAGTGCTGTCATGCAGTTTAACAACAGTTAAATTAACAGCTGAAGTGCTGGTTTATCCCACTTACATTTAATTCCAAAGCTGAGGTAGCTAAGCAAGGAACACTGGTGCCAAAGATTTTCTGCAGGCAGGGGGACAGGCAGTGTAGGGGTTTTTGCTTTTTTTGTGTGTGTAGACACTCACAAAAAGATATGTTTTGTTTTCCAAGCAGCTCTAGCTGATGGTACAGCTATAAAGAGGTTCTTGCTGCCAAGGCTACAGACGAGCAATTTCTCAGCTTCTACTTTTTACTTCTTCCCAAAGGTGTTTTCCTGTTGGCTCAGCCTATCGATCCCTGCTGCAGGATTCTCTGCACACTTCTGTCCCCCAAGGGACAAAGACATTTCTCAAGACACACGACTTAGCTTCAATTCTGATTTAAGCACAGCTCCTGCACACACAAAACACAACCTGCCAGCATATGTCTATAGAGACCAGTATGCCCCAAAACCAGTGGTGTCAAAAACATCCATATTCTTACAACATTGCTATATGGTAGGGAAGTGTTGTTATTCCCAGTTTACTGAAAGGGAATCAAGATGTAAGGAAACTAAATGATTTGCCAAAGATCATATTGGACTGTAGCAAGGAATTGGTGCCAGTCTCCAGAGCACATCTACATTGGTAATCCCAAGACATAAATATGTGTGACAGCCTGGCACTATAGTGAACTTTAAGTTCTTAAACATTTTTAATTGTCTTCATATAAAGGATTATGACACCAAAATTAGGGGAAAAAAAAAAAAAAAAAAACTTTTTTTGAGAAGCACAGAAACAGTTCAGCCAAAAAAACCTTGACAGGGTGTTTTTAAGGATGGGAAACAAACGTCTCTGACTAGATATCTGTAATTAAAAAGCAAAAGAGAGCAAGTATCTGTTTTCACAGAGATAGTGTCTTGAAATATGTTAAATATTTTCCTATTGCTATTATCAGGGAGGTTGTGGTCATGGCTGTATAAACTGGCTGCTAGAAGGACTACAGTTCAGATGTGGAGTAGGATGGTAAAATACAGATCTACCTCCCACAGCATCATTAACATCTCAGTGAGAGTAATTAAAAAATTTTAAAAGGAAAGTGCACACTTGCTTTCAATCAGCAAATCATAGTGCTGCAATTTAAAATAAATACATAAAACACATCAGACCCAATTTGGATCTTTCCCAGCACTTGCACATAGCCAGAGGCTTTCTGATGAATTCATGATGCCACACAACAACATCACAGCAGTATTAGGGAGAGAAAAACACGGTCCAAAGAATGCAAACACTGTTTTGTAGAGGAAGCTTTACATTAAAGGCATATTTTTCCAAGGAAATAGCTACAAATGTCCTCTAGCTTCATTTGACTGTGAATATAGAAGCCCATTTTCATAAGGCTGCATTTTTTTTCTAAAAGTTTATGATTGTTATCATAATTTGACCATGAAAACATGCAAATTTATGCTGTTAAGGAACTGACCCAATAGCCCTCAAATTTATTTAACTGAAATCAAAGGTAAAGGGATCAAGCCCTAGAGGTACAAAGAACTGTAGGCAAGATAAAGTGACTTGATGCTTTACTGTTTCTCTATGCAGTGTACAATCTGTAAACAAGGAAACTCCATGCCTTACAATCCTTTTCTCACTCTTTTTTTTTTTTTTCAGATCGTTTACTCATCTTCCTGTAAAAGTAATCCCATCACATGCATTTGAAGGTCTTAGAGATGCCTTCATCATGTAAGTTGATATTTTCCATAGATTTTTCCTTAATGTCTTCCTAGACGTGCTGTCATAAACCTCCCTCACAAATAATGTCTTTTTACAATAATGTAAAAATGTGTTGCTAAAAACACTTTTGGTGGAAAAAAAAAAAAAAAAAAAAAAAAAAAAAACACGGGAAGAATAAGCTATCTAGAATAAGCTTTCTTATCAGCAGTATGTAAAAGAGTATTTGAAAAGGTATGCTTTTTAACAGTTGTTTTACATCACATAATGAAACATTAATCATGTCAGAGAGAACTGGATTCCGTTTGATAACTGATGATAGGCACTTTTGATTTGTAGAGGAGATTTCTGTCATAAAATGTTAGTGCTGCAATGATAGCTATGGTATTGTGTGATTATACATTTATGAAATACTCAAAGAAGATTTTTTTTTTTTTTTTTTTTTTTTTGCTGTTATGCACTGAGAGGTAAGCAAGGCAGGGAATCAGTAGGACTGATGCCCTTCCTAGATGTTACAGTTTACAAGCACTGTAACTTTGCACATGCTTCCCCTCTCTTGGCTTTGTAGCTGTTTTATATCAAGGACTCCAACCAGAAGGCTCAGCTGACTAGTCTCACCCTTATTTCTGTCATTATTGCAACTGAAAGATGGCAGGTATGGGTCATCATTACTTATTATTTTTTTACTCATCTGCATGGGGTGTTTACTGAAGGACAAAGCTGATGCCACACCAGTGCAACCCAGAACAGGGGAATAAACTCACCCAGAATCTAAAAGTAGCAGCACAGGTAATGGTGCTTTCTATTCTAGGTGTGCTTTTTAAAATTGTCTTCATCTATAAAAAGCACATCATTTATCAGCTATTAAAATATACACAAGATTTACATAATCTATTATCCAAGAAACAGAGAAAATAGGAAACCCTTTCATGATGTATTCCTGAAGGCAGACTAGAAGGATGAGGGTAATGCAAACACCTAAGTAGACTCAGTTGGTCTGGTTTAGCTTTTAGCACTCATTGGTTAAACAATTTTGGCCAAATTATAAATTCCTGTGTTTCTGTAGCTCCACCAAGTAGAAAACAAACTAAACTATGTCCCTATCTATTCAACTACAATTAAGTATTACAGTACAATCTAATGGCACTGTATTCTTCCATTCACTTACATCTTTCATTCACTTCCATTCACTTCCATTTCACCTTACCATTTTTAGATGGGAGATCAACTTAAATCTAAAAAGGTTCTCCTACCTTTATGATTTGATGCTACATTTTCCCAAGCTGTATGCATAACCCATTCTTCATAGAGAATGTTTTGTTCATTGACATTTTTCTTTCCATCAGAGAATTTAATTGATTTCTTTGTGTCCTTTTAATACATCTCTCCAAATTAACAGCATAGAAATCAATTTGTCTGATGTAAAGCTATAGAACACTTCATAATTTTATTGAGATTTAATGTTACTTTGAAAAGTGCATATTTTAAAATTACAAATCTCTAAATCATCTATTTGGCAACTCATCACCAACTGCAAATCAGATGATAAATTATTATCACTGCTATAACTCTCTCAGACATATGTAAATGGGAAGCCAGTGGCAATTAGGAAGTGTCTCATGGAAGAAGCACGGGATCTGGGGTTTCATGATTCAGACCCTGAACCTGAAACATTTTTTCGTTTTAAGTACTGCAAGTAGTCACTGATCTCTCCCAGTGCACGAGCTAAACCCCTGAGTCTCTTAGGATCAGGTGCTCACCAGGCCTGTTGTTTTACATCCATCTTCATTCATGAATAACCATTGCACTATCAAAAATATCAGTCTCACTGAATTCTGATTATGAAAAAAATCATTCATATTTCTGTAAGAAATATATACATACTTAATATATGTTTTCTTGTATGCATTCCCCTTTGCTACTACAAATGGAAAAAAAACGGTCTAAAGGTTTTTATAGCAACATCAATAGGAATTGTTTTCTTATAATTGCAATTCAAATAAGATAACTTTCAGGTCTGTGATAATAATGAATCTGATTTTATAGACATGCTTCAGTTGTTTAGAAAATATTTTTGTTCTTGTTGACAGAGTGTAATCTTAGGTTTAGTTTGTGTGCCATACCAGTCAGTTCTGTCAAGAAAAAATGTTTTGAAGACTTTTCTCCTATATATGCAGATGAATATATATTATATATAGAATATATTTATTATATATTTAATATATAATTATATAATTATATATTATATATAATTAATATATAGAATATATATATACAGAATATAGTACTGGAAAGAACAGCATTAGAGCTGAATTTGCATAGCTTCCTAACACAAAGGAAAGGAAAACAGCTTTGTGATGAAATCTGCAGATGCTTACATAGTTGAAGTTGAGAATATTAATAGATCCAGAGGAAAATTCAGGTCTTTTCCAACCTTAATTTTTCTATTATATTAAATATATAATATATTCTATATATATTATATATATTTATTTATATATAACATAGATGAATCATAATCTAGCAGGCATTTAGCAAGATCAAAGAAGTGGATTTATTTTCCCTGTATCCAACATCGGTTATTCTTAACAACATGTGTGGAACAGGGGCATTGGTATGTCAAAATTGTATAATGCCTACAAAAATGGTCATGTTGGTCTGTGTAATGATGAAAAAGAGCCACTTGAATTCAATTCCCATGTATGTAATGAAAATGGCACTTAAATACAAAAATTATTCATAAAGTGCACTGAATGCATATTCATGTATTTGTGTGTCTCTACATCTGTGGATTAGATGACCATGATCCTGATTTAATAGCAGTCTATGAAGCTCTGTGAACGTTATCTACATCTTTGTCCATGCAAATAAATTCATGAAGTGGAACCAATGGTAGGAGCAAAAGGCTTACAGGCTTGGGCTGTCTACTGTGTTTGCATTAGTTCAGCCCTCAGTCACTACCTTACCTACAATTTGCTGAGAAAATTGAGATTGGCTGCCCTGTAGATTCTTATTCCAAATGGTTGGCATAACCTTTTGCCAAGACAGAATAATGCTTCTCTCTTTCAGACCCTACTGTCTAGGATTTTGGAGGTGAGGCATGGCCACTGCTGCAAAACGAGAATTGGGGCATGGGGGGGGTAAATAACCACATATAAAAGAAGCAAATATAAAGTGGAAACTTGACGTCTGGTATCTCTTCTGTTAATGTATTGCTTTGTGTCTGCCTTTTTCATTACAGTGAAATCTCTCAAAGCGACTCCCTAGAGAGAATAGAAGCAAGTGCATTTGACAGCCTTCCTGCTTTGTCTGAAATGTAAGTCTCTGTGAAAAAAAAGGCAGCCATGTTGTGATTTAGTATCATCAAGGAGTAAACAGTCTACAGAGAAGTATCCCTGGACCAAATCTTCCTATGTTACTTCAGCTGGTGTTGGATGAGGTCTATGATGACAAATGTTTCTCTCCGAAGTACCATATAAAATAGTGAGCAGTCTATAAGGTCTAGCCTTGGAGATCTAGATCATGAAAATTGATCCGTGTGTATGAAGCCCTGTTGCTTTCAGTGAACACAATGACAGGATCGGAGTGCTGTGTCTACTTCTACCAGCAGTGTCGAGCTTTCTAAGTGGAGAAATCATTCAAGAAAACAACAGAAGAGAAAAACATTTTCTTTTTGAAGATGCAGTTTTCAAAGCCCTACAGTATTTAACTATGTCTGCTTAGTATGCAGCTCTTCTTTTGAGCTCAGAAATATTACTCAAAACGTACATGTACTGATTTTAAGCTTGATGTGCCTAGCAGAGGCATCTGAGAGAGCATGTGAGTTAAAGCAATGGCTAGGAATATGCTCCAAAATAGTGAGATTGGAAACTATACATTTGATTCAATATCTCATTACTGCGTTTTTCCCACAGCATGATCAGTGAGTGGCTTAAAAATGGTGCAATTGAGTGAGGACAAAATTCTGTGGGTTTTGTTTGTTTGTTTGGTGGTGGTGTGTTTTTTTGTTGTTGTTGTTTGGGGTTTTTTTGCTTATATGTGAATTCCATTGAAGCAAATTACTTGCTCACATGAGCAACAGACACAGATTTGTCCACCTCTTACTGTCTAATTTCAACTGGAATCAATGGTGGGTATAGGTAAGAAATGAAAGATCTGACCTAATGTATTCACCTACCAGGTATGGATAGCTTGTCATTTGCCTGTCTACCAAAACAAGAAATTTAAGTAAGACCATTAAAGAGCTACAGGAGACTAACAAGACAACGTTTGAATCCTGAAGGAGACATTATCTTTTTTTTGGCTACCAAACAGTTATAACCTGATTTTGTTATCAATACTGCTTCAGAACTCACTTGCAGCATATTTCTAGAAAGTCTGTTTGCAGCATGAGAGTTTTCTGTCAAAGTCTGCACATGTCAGATTCTGACAAGGCCAATTGCTAGCGAAATTCAAGTCCCTCCAGGTATGTAACAATACAACACTGACATATATTTCCCTCATTACAGATTAATTCTGAACACAAAAAATCTGCTGCACATCGAGGACGGAGCATTCAGAAACCTTCCAAGGCTAAAATACTTGTAAGAAAGCATTCTGTTCCTTTTCTCTTTGCGTTCTTTTTTTCTCTGAAGGAATGGACAAATCACATAAAGGAGTTTAAAGAAAAAAAAGTAAGTTTTTCATGCCTTATGATACACTACAAGTTCATACATCATACACAATAGCTTCAATGTGCAGTTAACTAATAGTGAGGTCTTTTAATAAGCAAGAAGATAAATTAACCCACGGTAGAGCAGTAATGGACGAAACAGTAAAGTCTACCAATTAGTTCTGCTAAGTGTTTATTTCTAAAGTAAAGTTTTCATTTAGAGATGATACCACACAAAAGGGGTAACTAAAATCTCTTCCTTGCACTTAATGTCAAGAGGACTATGCTGCTTCTCCAGGATACTGCCCGAGCATGCTAGACAGTTTTTACAGATCCCACAAACACAGTTGGAGACTAATTAAAAATTACTATACTTGCCACTCATATTTTAATGCATTGTTAAGCTCATGCCTGCAGGATTGGCTTGTCCTTGCATTCTAGCCTGGTAACCTTTTCCCTTGTAAATCCTAATTTTCTCTAGGAGCATATGTAACACTGGAATAAGAGAATTTCCAGATCTGACACAGATCTTCTCATCAGAAGCTCATTTTATCTTGTAAGTGAAGACCCACCCTAGCCCAGCTGTGAGTCTTTCCATCTCGTTCCTGTATCACTGACAAATAACTTTTTTTTTTCCTCGCAAAGGGAGCTCTGTGATAACTTGCGTATGACAACCATACCGCAAAATGCTTTCCAGGGGATGAACAATGAATCTCTGACACTGTGAGTAAAACAATGTTAGATCCAGTTCCTTCTGTGAAGATAATACAGCTGTTTGGGGAGAGTAACTCCACTTTATAAGAATCTTGAAATTAAGCCCCGTATGTCTGTATTGTCTTCACACCGAGACTTTCCTTTTAGCAAACTGGATTCAGTGCTACAGCTGCCTGCAAGACAGGTGAGTTTAATGCTGAGATGCTCCTTCCAAGGAAGGCAAAAAGCTGCTGAAAGCCAAGGAGAAAATCATCTGCCAGCACAGCAGAAGCCATGTAGGGATTTTGCAGCACCCCTATCCTCACAAAAACTTCCACAAAGAACTTAAGAAATAGCCCAAATCACAAACTGTACTTCTCAGCAGGATGTAGCTGAAATTCAGGGCTGAGGAAGGCCCAGCAGAGCAATAGAGAGCAGCAGCAGGCTGCCTCCTTCACCTTGTAGCAAAAACACCAGTCTGGAAGCAAATAACACCAACCTTTGCAGACCAACCAGAGTGATATTTAAAACACAGCATACATCCAAATGTGGAGCCTTGTCTGGTGACAAGTGTGTGTGCCAAAACACCTGCACAATTCTCCATGAATATTTGTAGCTGCAAATAAGCTGGAGCTTGCATGAGCAAGTACTGCAGCTGGCTGGCTTAAGCCCTTCATCAGACTGATGTGCCAGCACAACAGTAATTAAAACACAAATGTGATATATTGACCAGTACTTTCAGAAAGTGTTAGAAGAACTAAGCATAAATGTGACCAAAGACAACTAACTACTACATGATGTTAAAGATGAGCAATGGCTTAGCTGAGGGCATCATTTTATCTTATGGGCCTTTCTCCTGTTAGCAAGTTCACAAAATAACTCCAGTAAAATGATAATTCTGTTAATGGTACAAGAAAACAAACATGCTAGAGATGGAGAAAGAGGCTTCTTTTTTTTACTGCAACCCTAAACTGTATTAAATGGAAGAGAGTCTAACTCACAGCCAGGATAGACCTAACAGTCATTTTTCTCTTCTTGTGATAGGAGAAGAAAAGAATTACCTTATCAGCAGCTTTCTAATTGTAGAGCTACACTTTAACTCTACCTCTTGTAATTAACTGCAATTAGTGGAAATAATTCCAATTGCCGCAGCATGGACTAGTGAAACACAAGTTAACTGTGAGTGTGTAAATTTAGCCTGTGGTAGTACTTTGCATTACAAATAGCAAATGTAGGTTTTCGAACTGTTAGAGTTTCTTGAGGACAGGGAATCAATACTACACATGGTTGTGTTTTTTAAGGAAATCACTAATTTCAGCATCGTGCCAAGATAGAATCCTCACATCAAATGTAGCCAGGCACTCTCTACACTTAAAGCTATTCTCGGGAGAAGGTTCATAGCCCTAGTTTCTGCTCTCATGAAAACAAGTGGAAAAAGAACAAGAAAACTTTTGTAGAGATAAAGGGTCCTCTATAAACAGCACCACATTTTGTATTAGGAGTTAATATTAAAAAAAAAAAAATACCAATTATTATATACAAATGATACTGAAAACATTAGCTTAATATCACAAATGGCTTTTTCTCTTTGAAAACGGACCCATATATTAGAGCTCCTAATGAAGGAAAGTAGCCAGATTTTAGGTACAGCAAGGTCCAGCAATTTGGTACCTGGCCCCAGAGTGGGGATCAAAAACCCAGGGCTGGCAGCAAGTGTCCCTGTGCAGTGCAAGGAAACAGTGAGGTCTCCACAGCACTGTTCAGGCCTGGCAGCACTACTTTGGGTAACTTGCTGACTGCTGGATGATGCATCACTCACCCCTGTTTCTCTGCCAAGCTCTCACTTGGGCTGCTGGAAGATTGGTCTGCCCATAGAGGATCCACAATCCAGAAGCACCCTCTGGGCTTTACATGAGCTTTCCATCTGACACTTCTCTGACTCTTGCAGCTTTGCATCTTTACCTATTTAAACCACAAAATCCAGGTCTTCTCCCTGTAGGTTGTTGTCTTTGTGCCAAGGGTTTACCTGGAATAATGTCTGGATTCTGGGTCTTATTCCAAGGTGGGCACCAAGCTCCTTGCTCTTAAACACCTAAACAGGAAGGCACTTAGGGAATTTAAACTTCAAATTTATGCTAATTTCAGAGTTTCAGTCATGCCATAATTACCTATATTCTTTATAAGCCAGACACTCTAATCCTTAAAATGAATACAGTGTTAAGTTTTGAAACCCATAGTGCAATAACATAATCTCATCTTTTCCCAAATATTTTTCCTTATACATTTTTCTTAATCTTCAGCAAATTGTATAAAAATGGATTTGAGGATATCCACAGCCATGCCTTCAATGGGACCAAACTGAATCAACTGTGAGTATGTTTCCCCTCCTCGGCAATTAAAAGAGCCATAGAATTGTACAAGAACCCAAGTTGGAAGGGACCTCGGAGATCATCTTGTCCAACCTTTCATAGCAAAACAGGGCCTAGACAAGTTTGTCTAACACCTTGTCTAGCCAAACCTTAGAAGTTCAGCTAGACCTTACTATTTTAGATAGTAGATTAGTAGATTATTAGATAATAGCTCAAATGCAGTCAGAAGCTCTTCATTCATCTTAACTGCCTGTCTTAAATTTCACGATACCCATTAGAAAAGTCAATATATCAGTGTCGTTGAGACTCAGTTGTCAATCCTGCACCATTTACTGCTTTTCCTGAAACACTATCCCTTAGAAAGCTGCAGTTTTTATGAGAAAAGCTCTTCTTTTTTTTTTTTTTTTTTAAAGTAAAATTTAATAAATTCCTAAATTTAGCAACAGCAGTGGAAAGCTTGAACCTGTAGACCAGACTCAGGAAACTGCATCTTACACCTGGAAATGCCAGTAGTTTTAAAATCAATTGCACACACCCTGGGACTAGCCTCAAATTTTTATTGTATTTTTGTACACTGCTACTGCAGTGAAGGAACCAGAATGGCTGTTCCTGGTTTAAGTCAGAAGAAATTGAAAATGATCAGAATTAAGTGTAGATGTTAACAGCCTGATGGCATCAGTGGAGGGCAGGTTGGAGAAATACGAATGCACAACAACCACTGTGGCAGGAGGAAAGATTGAGAGGAAATAGATGAGAAGAAATAATGGAAATAGAAGTTATTTCAAAATGCAGATGTAAAGACTTGATGTTTCATTCCACAGAATTCTGAAGGACAACAGAAACCTCAAACGGATACACAACGATGCCCTGCGAGGGGCCACGGGGCCAGATGTCCTGTAAGCATCAAACCCCTCCTTTATCTAGTTGTGTAGACATCCCACATTAACTGCGCTTTGCTACGTGGACTGCACACTTGATCTCCTACCCTCTGTGTGTAAAATGGAAACATACCAATAAGATGCCATGAAATTGCAAGGCAGAAGACTCAGTCAGCACCACAACAAACACTTATTGGACAGTTTTTGCCTTGGCCTCTGCCCCATAGGGATTTGGGTGGCTTTAGTTATATTTGTGTCAGATCCTACTGATTCTCTCTCTGTGTGTCTACCCTGACATTACTAAGTAACTTGTATTTTGGTAGGATGCATATGTTTTTACAACATATTATTTTAGAATTTGGTTATAAAAGTGAATGAGTTGATCAAATGCTATAAGCCAGTGCTGAATAAAACATAATATCCCTCTCATACTTTATTAATCAAGTACATACTAGAAGGCTGCACTGGCTGAAGCAACATGCAGTAAAACCCAACGGGTGGCTCTGTAAATAGCTCTCTGTGCCACATAGGCCATTGCTTTCCTTTTATTGGTGCTTTGCAGTGCAGAGCATTACCAGCCTCACTCCCATAACTGTAGCTTTTTTTCCTTGCCTTACTCTGACAATGTTTGGTCATGTAACTGGCCTTTCATCATGCAAGCAAGCAGCCCCTCTGAAGTTACTCTAAGCCAAACTACTAAAGTTTGTCTTCGCAAGCATGGGAGACTCTTTTGTGTGTTTCTGTTACTAACCATGTAATTAAAACAGCTAGAACAAGGCCCGACATGGTAGGTTTTGATTTCCACCAGGATAAAGCCAGCCCCTTGCCTGTCTGGGACTGCTGGGTTGCAGGGGAACACTCTGCTGTATCACATCCTACATCTCTGAGATGGATGTTGGGTGGCTTTGTGGATGTAGGTCTTCATGAAGAAACTGAGTCGCTGCTATCTTATCTTCACACTTTGGCGATGCTTTTATCTGTATGAAAAGAAACAAGAGTGCTCTCTGTTTTGCAGGGATATTTCTTCAACGGCACTGGAGTCCCTGCCTAGTTATGGGCTCGAGGCCATTCAGATCCTAAATGCAACATCATCATATTCACTGAAGAGGCTGCCAACTCTGGATAAGTTCAGCAGTCTTCTGGAAGCTGTTCTAACTTATCCCAGCCACTGCTGTGCTTTTCGGAACTTGAGGACAGAAAAGTAAGTCCAAATAGCACACTGTTTTGCAGGACTTCAGAAACTTCCAAAATGGCAGTCCTGCTTTGTTTAGCTGGCGGGGTTGGATTATCCTTGCTCCAGTGGCAAGGAAGCTGTGGAATGTAGCAAAGCCTCACTCCAAACAGATCCCTAAATCCAGGAGAGGTATTTCTAATCCTGTTACTGCAGATATAAGTCTCATCCATGATCTGCCAGCAGGGACATTGTTCTAAGTCTGCTGAAAGCTTGTATTTTTCTTGATATCTCAGTAAAAAAAAAAAAGCCTTCTGGTAGTTGGAAGATACACTGCCATCAAGAGCACTGCGTCCTGAAAAAACCTGCAGTCTTCAGCTATGCAGTGCTAGGATGATCTTGTAGAAAAGGCAGGCTTTCAGTTTCTCACTGAAATAAGGACCTGACACAAGCCAGCAGAAAAAAAAGCTACACTCAGCTTAGTACCAGGCCTTTCAGATGACAGTAGACAGCATTGTTCTCCCTAATTCACAGCTGGAAACTGGCACAGAGAGCATTTCCCATCCACTAATTTGGCACAGACAATTTAAGACAACTGGAGTTAAATTTTCAGCATTTTTGCTTCAAAGAAATCAACTCTCAGTTGGCTGCAGTCAGCCAAAGAAACTCCAAATTAGTTCAGTTATGAGCTATGAGGATTCCACACTTCTCATCTATCTCACATGAGGTCTACAGTAAAGATGTGTACTAAGCAGCTAGTGTCTGATTAGCATGACCTGCAGATGGTCACATCAGGGCTGCATTGCAAGGATAGGAATAGAATCCAAACCATCAGGGTAAAATTAGGGGTAATGCTATGCTTTCTCCTCATTTCAATAAGTGGTTTCTGCTTCTACAAGAATAAAGCAAAGATCCTATAGTCAAGTGTTTCCATCGCTACCAAATGCTGATTCAGTCCCGGTGCAAATCTCTCGGTGTGTTGTACGCAGAGGCAACTCTGGGACAAAAAATGTTTTATTCATTCTGACTTTAAAATTACCATTGCACATATGTGAAAAGGGACCAAAGTAAAGTTGCAAAGATAACTGTTTCTCATGTTTATTAATTTTCAGATGCTTGGCCTTGTAACATATCATCATGCTCTGTAAAAATAGAGGTGCTCTAGGAAGTCACTTTCTTATATTCAGTGACTGTTTTCTTAAGTCAACTTAGAAAAATCAAACCTGCAAATCAGGAAACTAGACTGTGCTCCTAACTGGCATCAAGTGTTCAGGTGACTGCTGATGTGTTACATATCTGCACAGCCCTGACCTCTGGAAAAACACATACAAGCAGCAAGCTATTATTTTCTATGTGGTCTGCAGCTATAAAGGAATGAGAGGCACATCTCTGTTTTCCTTGTCATTTACTGATGACAGCAGGAGACCACAGAGACTGAGACCTTCCAGTTTAACCAGGGAAGACTCTTCTTGTGGTCATGTATTCTAATGACCGTGCAACGCAGCCTGTTTCTGTCTCCTTCTAACCCCTTACCTTGCCCTGAACTCTATATGCACTCACCCTATCTCATACATTTTTACTACCCCTGCCCATTCCTTCATATCCCAGTCTTTACCACCTGTGAACTGCACTGTGTTAGCAGTGAGACGTGGTGACAAGGTCTTAAGGTCTTAAGTATGTCTGACCTTGCAAACAGGTCCACCTAAGCCACAGACACCAGGCAAATGAACTCCTCAAACCAAATATTCCTGAGATTTCTGGGCTGAATGGGGGAAAATACAACCGGCTATAATACACCTTCAAAAAATTACAAGAAAAGCAACTTCTTTGTAAGCATCATATTCAGACTAAGAATGGTACCTGAAAACCTTATCTCTTTTATTATACGTAACACTTTCTCTAAGTTTCCACGTGCCTGATTCTCTTAAGGCTACACAGTAGAGTACCTGGCCCATAACTTTAAAAGCCTTAAAACCAGAGATTTTGCCAAGCATGTGGTCTTTCAATTTGTTCTTTTCAATGTAAGCCTCTCAACATTTGTTAATAGATGCACTTCTCCAGAAGCAGCCTAACTGCTGCTGTTCGTGCTGATGGAGAAATTGGCCCAGTACAATACAGTGTATCATAAAGCAAAACATTTCTTTTACTTATAGCTTGTGTTTTTTCACTACAATGAGTAAATCATAAGCAATAAACAAGCTGAAAGATCATCCCTATACCTCCCATGAGGTATTGCCCACTGTCACAACGTTTTAAACCTTCCTTCCCTACTTTCAGAGGTCTACATAGATGTCTCCAATGTGTGAGCCCAGTTCCAGTTTACCTTACATGTCTATGAAGATCAGTTGCGAGGAAGATGAGAGTTTGGCCAAAATCCAGACTGAAACTCAACTTTCTTTTCCATCCTTGTTTCAGACAAAATTCCTTGCTTTCAGTTTTTGACAACTTCTCCAAACAGTGTGAAAGCACAATGAGGAAACCAACTAGGGAAATACTGTAAGTACCGCTCTGCATTCAGAAGCTGAAAATAGCAAATTCAGACCCTCCCCTCCTGCTACTTGTGTTTTTTCTAGAACAATATGTTTTTTTCTTTCTAATTCAGTCACCCTTACAAGTTGCACAGTGGTAATTTTACTATCATTAAACCAAAATTTGTGATTTTGATGTTCAAAAGGGTTTGTTCAAAAACAAACAAACAACAACAAAAACATAATTTCATGGGCTTTACTCACTCCAGCTTCTCTTCTAAATTCTTGAAAGGCTCTCGAAACACTGATTAAATATTTAACAAATGTAAGGGCCTACTTGGAGACTTTTCAGTCCCAGAGATAATTGTAGGGTTGTTTGATCCAAAGAAGAGCTGCCATTGTTAATACTTTTTGCCTATCTATAGAGTAATTAGAAGACTGCACATCATCATTTGGGCCACAGATTTTCACGATACAAAGAGAGTCCCTCAGTTAGAAGTTTGGGTAAGCCCATGCAATTTGTTTGCCTCCTCTAAATGTGTCTTTCCATATCATCATAGTTCTCTATGACCAGCATCCAGTGGGACAGTGAGAAAGGCTAATATAAAAACTGTTGTGTTGGATGTCACAAACACCAAAAACAGTATTTCATGGACAATTTTAAGGACTATGGAATTACCCATCCCTCTCCTGCTAAATGGGAGACCTTGGGACTTCTCTTTAGCCCTAATGTAGAGTCAGATCATTACAAAGTCTTTAAAACAAAATGCCAACACATCCAATACAGCTGAAATGTGATTGATCCATGGGGACAGAAGTTTCCTTAGATAGTATTTCATTTGCTGCTTGGTGAGTCTTCCTACACTTGCTGTTGGGTTTTATTCAATCCTTTGTAAAGCCACAGCTGCAGCACGTTTCCATGGCCTCTCAGAGAATCACAATTATTTTTAATTAATAAGTAATGTCAAACACATTTCCCACTCTTCCAGTTTAAGCCAGGCAAGTAAAAGCAAGACATGGAGCAGTTTTTCATGTAAAGAAAGAAGAGGTAGGATAACAAGATTGGGAACATTCTTACCCAACATATTTACCCTCCCATTAAAAGCTGCCCAGCTTTACTTGCCAGTTAAGACCCTGCTCCAGAAAAATTGTTTAATTTACAGGCTTCAGTAGATGCAGAAGCTTAAGCTTGAATCTAAATTGTCCCAAACCTATGAATTTTACAGAGTTGTTCTCAGTGGAGATGCTCTCCAGGTCTCACATTGCAGACTTAGTGTTTGCCCATCGAACACTTATGGTTGGGATGACTGGGTAGTTGTGAAATCAATAGCTGTTCTGGCTGGGAATCAGAAGGAACAGTGCTTACTTTTAAAATGTACCTTCTTTGGTAGGCTTATCCCCACACTATTGATGACCCAGAGATTAGAGATCTATTTTAAACACCTAAAGACATTTATAGTTAGGCATTTTTTCCAGTATAGACTTCATATATTCCTAGCTATTGACATTCTACTCTATCTTGTTAACCATGCACAGCTGCTAATCTTCACTTTATAATACTGTGATCAAATTCCTCAACAATTCCCAAGCCATACATAGTCTCAGGACTTTGTTGAGTAAGTACATTTCCTAAGAGAGGCAAAGGAGCAGAACTAATATCTTCAGGTATTTTAGTTTGGTTCTATAACTATCCAATAAAGCTATATGCATCAAGCCTATAGTCCATCAACAGAAATGCTACTATCATTCAAACTTCACTTTACTGGCATCATGAGAAAGATGGCTCAATTACAGGGCAATCAAGATAAAATACTTACAAATTGGTAAGTTGTATAAGAAAGCATTCCTATGGATGTAACCATGACTTCCGTGGCTCTCCAAATACGCTCTCTAAACTAAAGGCATCCTTACAGGGCTTCACTGTAGAAACAAGTCTAGGAAGTGTTTTAAAACAACTAATTTGTTGTATTTTTATAAAAGAGTGCAAGCAACATGTAACAAATAGTTCACTTCTATTTGGGGGGGGGGTTGTTATTTTAATAGCTACAGAGATGACTCTTACAACACATCGCTGTGGTCAACAGAAAAGAACATGTACGCGCTTGCAGCAGATGAAGAAACTTTTCCTTACAGCTACTCAGACATGTTTGATGATAGTGAAATGACCGGCTTTGAGTTCGAGTATGACTTTTGTCAGCCTAAGATACTGACATGCACTCCGGAACCAGATGCATTTAATCCCTGTGAAGACATCCTGGGATACAGCTTCCTCAGGGTGCTGATCTGGTTCATAAACATCCTTGCCATTGCTGGCAATTTCACTGTGCTCCTCGTCCTCATAACCAGCCATTACAAGCTCACAGTTCCCCGCTTCCTCATGTGCAACCTCTCCTTTGCTGACTTTTGTATGGGACTCTACTTGCTACTCATCGCTTCGGTCGATGCCCAGACCAGCGGCCAGTACTACAACCATGCCATAGACTGGCAAACCGGCAGCGGCTGCAGTACTGCCGGCTTCTTCACCGTCTTTGCGAGCGAGCTGTCCGTGTACACGCTGACGGTGATCACCATCGAGAGGTGGCACACTATCACCTACGCCATGCAGCTGGACCGCAAGCTGAGGCTGCGGCACGCCGTGCCGATCATGCTCGGTGGCTGGGTATTCTCCATTCTGATCGCAGTGCTGCCGCTGCTGGGGGTCAGCAGCTACATGAAGGTCAGCATTTGTTTGCCCATGGATATCGAAACGGGTCTTTCCCAAGCCTACATATTGCTCATCTTGGTGCTCAATGTTGTAGCCTTCATTGTCATTTGCGCTTGTTACATCAAGATATACATAGCTGTCCAGAACCCGGAGCTGGTAGCTGCCAATAAAGATACCAAAGTTGCCAAGAGAATGGCCATACTCATCTTCACGGATTTTACCTGCATGGCCCCTATTTCCTTCTTTGCCATCTCCGCTGCCTTTAAGGTGCCTCTCATCACAGTGACAAACTCCAAGATCTTGTTGGTTTTATTTTACCCGGTCAACTCCTGTGCAAACCCGTTTCTGTATGCGATTTTCACCAAAGCATTTCAAAGGGATTTCTTTCTGCTGATGAGCAAGCTTGGCTGCTGTAAGAGCCGAGCGGAGCTTTACCGGATGAACTATTTCTCTGCTTACACCTCCAACTGCAAAAATGGCAGCTCAGCTCCAGGCCCCAGTAAGGCCTCACAAGCACTGCTGCTTCTGTCAGCACTAGAGAAGCCGTACAAGACACGGCGCCCTACAAAAAAAAGTCAACTGGAACGCCAGTAGATGCAACATCTCACAGTGCCAGCCGTAATTATTTCAGCGACCAGGGATTATTTTATGGTATCTTAAACATCTCACAATAAATAAAAACACAAGTCAATAATTCTTAAGCAACAACGCTGTTCTGAGGTTCAAAGCGGTATTTTCCCTTTTCTTCTGTTGTAATGATAAGTATGGAAGGTGATTATTAGGTGAAACACTGCTTCAGGGGGACTGGGGGAGTCCAGTAGTCAAGGTGCTCTTGAAGTTAATGTGTACTGCAGTGACTGCAGTCTGCTCCTTTCTTTCCAGATCTGCTTCCCTGTGGTATTTAAAGCCTGTCTACTACCTTTTGTGCCTTCTTCCACTCCTATTAGCTATGCTGGAATTGTTGGGTTAAAGAAAGGGCACTAAACTAGATGCCTCCCTTCATTTCATCAACAGAAACTTAAAATTACACAGTCACATACACCCAGTTAAAGAACAGTGTTCATTAAGCAGTGTTGTAAAGATGTCACTAAGGAGGAGTTGACCTGCTGAACCTCTGTTACTAGCAATTTCACAGATTACATTAGATCTCAGTCAGAGCTTGTAAGTCATTTACTTTAAAATAAAATACAAAATAACCCATATGCAGCCATGCATGATCTGGAAATTGAAAGAGATGCAATAGCTGCAGAACACCAAGTACTGTATTTTGTGTATCATACATACACACACATGAATCACAAACTGTGAAGGCCCCCTCTCAGCAGCAGGATAGCTGCTGCCTACACAGGCATATAGCTGCTCCTTGTTTTCTCTCCAGGGACAACCTCATGCATTATTTACATCTGCCCTCCCTTCAGTGTCACTGGTGCCAGTGGCATTCAGGATGCTCTGGGGACTCCCCAGCACTCACATTCCAACCCCATTCCCAGCTCACAAAGCAGAGTAGTTACTTTTCAGTGACTGTTTTTCCATTGAAATCTTTCTTCATTTTCCACCACACATTGTCTGATGCTAAGGAGATCCAGATTTGTGGCTGCATTCCTAATTCAAGTAAGAATTGAGCATTCCTTTGTTAGTGCAGCGTTACAAAGGGCCTTAGTTATGGGCTCTGCAAGGAAAGCTCACAGTTCTGTGGACAGAAAGAGATGCAATAGCTACAGGCTGCTGCTCAAGCCTTTTCTTAGGTTACTTATTCTTGACAGATTGGATTCACTTTCTCTAATGGGAGGAGCATATTACAGTGTCAGCAAACCAATCTGGTAGCTTGAGACCTACATATGGCAGTTTGTTTAACAGAAGATAAAGTAAATGTGTTTTATCTGGGCTTGTGATAAAGTGTCTTAGTGTCTTAGATCACATTCTGTAGATGAGACCCACAATACCTGAAGGCAGATCCCCAGATGGTATAACATGCACCTCCCCTGTAGTCAGCAGAGAAGTGCAGCACCGTAACATCTGTGCTTACTCCAAAACAGACCCAGTTCAACATTTCTTGATGGCCACTGAAAGTGTAGACTGTGATATGTAAGAAAATGTGTTTGTTATGATCATTTTAAACCCCTTACATTTTCTTTCAAGTCTGTGACAGCAACAGTATGAAAATCTATGTTCCAAAGCATACCTCTTGTTGCCACAACACAGCACTACAAATTAAATTTGCTTCACATCAATGACAGTGATTCTTTGTGGTACTGAATGGCTTAGCACTAGCTTATAATTGTGTAAATTAGAAATAACACCTCTGACCCTCCCTTACCTTCAGCTTAATGCCATGATTTCAGTCAGTATAAGAGGTCTGTGCATAAGCATAACTGTACTCATTAGCAGTTGACACACAAGGGGAATAAATCAGGATAGAGAAGTGAAGGAGACTTACAACTCTGTGGTTTAGCAATCAGTAGGAATTCCATGTGAAATACCTCTTTATATGTACCAGATGCTGAGCTTAGCAGACAAAGAAATGGGCCTACTGCAGGATATTTACCTAAAAAAGGGACTGGAAAAAACACTAGGGGAAAAAAACACAGGACAAGGCAAAACAATGTCTTGAGTGGGCATCAACTGATTTACTTACATTGCATTTCAACCAGATGAAAGCTCACTTATATAGGTCAAATTTTTCAATACACAGAAATGAGCAAGGAAGTAAAAGCAACACTTTAATCAAGATTTAGATTCACATACAAGCTACATGCTATTCTATCGTATTGTTCTTGGTAAACTTCCTTCTTATAGTGTAAAGTTTTAGACAGCCATTTACTGAAGTACCTTCAATGGCCATAACTAGTATTACACACTTCATCCTATCTGCAGCAAAGAGTTTGCTAAACTGTAAGTAGTGGCAATCAAAAGCATTAATATGATAAACTATTAAGATCAAAAACACTCTGATCTGAGTACTCCTGAAGGCATAGACTAAAGTAATTAGCCAAATGAGCTTACATTTTAACAAGGAACAGTTTTTTTCCAGTTTAAAAATTCCTAACTTCTGGCATTTTTAGTTAGTTGTAAATATTTCATTCAAAGCTGTTATGTCTTTGCCAATGTTCATTCAAGAATACTAGAGACAAAGAGCAATTCTTATGTGGTTGGATAAAGGAAAATAGAAGCATATCCTTGTAGGGCAGTACTAGCAGCTCACACAGACAGGCTACAGCTCTGCACTGAGGAAACCACTGCAGACGCTCCCAAGGAATATCTACAGAGTATAGCAGGAGCTAGAAAATTGGCAATGATACATATTTAGTAGCCATTTTCTCAAATATGTCAAAGGTTGTGATAGCAACAGCAAAACCCTACTCTAATCCATAAAATTCATATATTTGCTAACTCAGGAAGACACTGGATGGACTCCATATTAAGGTTCTTTCATATCAAGAATGTACTGGGTTAGAAAATGCAACTGAATGAAAATTAAGAGGATACTCAGTGGCATAGTTAAGCTCTCTTCAGTATCCCTTTTTGATTCAAGCCAGCTTTGGCCAGAAATAACAGCTATATATATATATATATATATATATATATATAGCTATGCAGTCAGCAAAGCCTCAGGATGAAAGATAGTAAACAGTCCTTTTTTATTTTAACAGCTCTTGGTACATGTGGTCCAGGAAAAGAAATAGAGGATGAAAAAATATCACCAACCCATAAATCTTAAAAGAAGTTTGGGAAGATAGTATTAAAAATATACTTTTAACTCCAGATGAGCAATTTATATAATAAATATCATACATGGACTGCACGGTTTGCAGCAAGCTGTCAAACAAACAAGCAAACAAAAAATCCCTTGCAAAAACATTAAAGTACGAGAATTGTTTCAAGAACTGAATGCAAAAGCAGGTTAGGGTAATAGATAGAACACATATAATAATTACAAATTGGGAAAGCTTAGATGAGATAGAAGAAAAATCATTTCCTACTCCATTATGTTTACCCAGCACATCTCAGCACCCATTCACAGATGAACAGGCGCCGTAAGGGTGCTGAGAGCTGACTCCTCACCTTCATGCAGAAGCAGTCTTTAACAACACAAGCAGAAAGACACAGAAGAAGCTGCCCATCTTTAAAACTAGCTGAAAATCTGGCACTCTTCAGCCACTTCCTTTTATAACAACTAACAAAAAGAGGCCCTATTTTCAGTAGAAACATTCAGGTACTGAAAGGGGCTAGCTGAGTGGTGCACATCCAGTCATATCCCATAGGATTGTGTATCCTGTGCTGCACTACTTCTGCTTCCAGTCTTGCTCAGACCAGAGAAGAGAAGGCAATGAGGAGTCCTTAGAGTGGCCTTTCAGTACCTCAACAGGCCCTACCAGAAGAAAAAGAATTTCAGGAAGAAATTATTTACTGTGAGGCACTGGACCAGGTTGCACAGAGAAATTATTGACATCCCGGCAAGTGTTCGAAGCCGGGTTGGATGGGCCTTGAGTAACCTGATCTAGTGGAAGGTGTCCCTGCTCGTGGCAGGGGGGTGGAATTAGATTATTCTAGTGGTATCTGTGCTACCAAGTTGAAGGTGTTACCACAGGTCATAGCCTATGCACTTCTAGAGCACGAGCACTTCAGAGCCTGTAAAAGTGCTGAAATCTACAAGCATCTATCATGTGAGAAGAGCTATATTTCCTCCACATTCATGGGTCTGAAGTATAGCATCAGTCCAGCTACAAGTCAGCTGCACAGGGAAAAAGAAATTATAAGCCATAACATTTAAACCATTCTGGATAAAACACTTTGCATAACTCCCACAACATCCATAGAAAGACAAAAGAAATGCCACACTCAGGCCTTCTAGTTCAGTGTTCCTTAGAGAGTGTACACTAGCAGCTAAGTCCAAAAGAACATGCAGTAAACTCAAAAGATAGATAAACACATACCTTCTGAAGGACTTACCTCAATGCTATCAGCACAGATTTCTATCATGATGAACGGTTGCTTTTCTTCCTGTGTTCTCCATGTTCTCTCCATCTCTCTCCTCTACTTTCCTTCCCTTCTCAAGGTTTTGACATCCTCCCAGGGAGTAGAGAGAACCAAAGTGTGTCATGCTGTCTTCCTTCAGCAGATGCAGCCAGGAGAGAGGGCTGCCAGACCCCATGAGAGGCACCTGCTCCTGTAGCAGGATGATCCTGTTCTGAGTCAGCCTGGCCTTACCCTTTAACTTGTGATGTTGCCCTACAAGGAACAGGAGATAGCTAGGAGAAAGCTACAGTTCAAACGGGCCGGGGCCTGGGCCTCAAACGGGCCAAACTTCTTTTTTATCTCTATTTTTAATAGAGAAACAAGAAGAGAATGCTCAAGACTGCTGGGAATGCAAGTCCCACAGCAGGGTGAGCTATTGTCACAGGCGTGACTTCTACACATTTCTCTAAGCAAAGTTACATTTAGGGAAAACAAAAAAACTCACTGCAAGAAATGTATGAGATGACATTTTATTATTATGCACAATTTGTACCATTCACAGCCTACTGGTCTGTAGTTGTAGAAGGCAGTGGATATGCACAGAACTGAAGTTAAATGACTTCACATTGACAGTGAAAATAAATCACATTCTAATGTTAAATCATACTATTCATTGCATCTCAGCAGACATAGAAGGTATAGAATAAACAATAATAGTTCTCATATACTGAGCTGAAGGGTCTTCAGCCCCCATTTCCTGACTTGCATATAAAGTGCCCGCCTTTTAAGCTGAAGCCAAAAAAAAAGTCAACACACAAAGTAACAACAAAAAAGCAAGGGATAGCAAAGAAAATAAGAAAAGCTACACAGCTGAAATAGCCACAAGTTTCAGACTTGCACAGATATTAAGCTTTTTTTTTTTTTGGAATTCAGTCTTTGAAAATAAATATAATGACTTAAAACTGTGTACTTTTATATTTTAAGTCATACTTCAGCTCTTATTTAAAAAAGAAAATGGAACTGAAATTTACTTAAATACAGTCATTTGGTATTTCATGACTTTCTTGAATTGCTAACACAGTCAATGTTCTAGTCTTTACAGCTATTCACTCCAACAATGCTTTTTTAGTGGAAAAGTAATGAAATAATCAGAAAACAGCAAAGACAAACAAGGAGGTAACAATACAGTGTTTTAATTTGCATGTATTATGAACACAGATTTTACATATTTTTGCAAATTCAATCTTTTTTTTTTTAAATGACAAAATAGGAATTCCAGTTGTTTCACAGATGGTTAGTAAGGGAATAAGGCCGCAGTTATAAAGTACATACTTCGGTGAGGTTTCACCACTCTGCATCTCCAATGGCTTTTGCAAAAACATAGTCCTTACCCTCAAAGGACATCACTCCATCCTTTAAGTAGAACTTCCATTTGTTCTTACTTCGATGTATCTGATGAACGAATTAAATCAATCCCCCACCCAAAAAAAAAAAAAAATTAGACCATAAAAAAGGAGCTTTTAAGCATAACTTGGTTTAAAAACACTTGTTTTTCCTTTAAAATTCTGATAGTTCAAAATATGCAAGACACTTTCTCTGAAAACAGCACAAATATTCAATAGAGGCATCAGATTTCAGTTGTATATACCAGATTCTTTGGCCTCTCAAGGGAACAACTTCCTGAATCTTACTTACTCTTGTCATATTCGAGTTTTCCCATTTCCCTTTAAAAAAGGCTAATTACATAAAACATCCCTCTTAAACCCTCAACCACATCCCCCGCAAGGGGAAAGTAGCTGTGTGAAACCTTACGCCAGCTGGAAAACAAGATAATAATGGAGCAATTTGATTATTGTACCACTCCCAAAATACACTGCACCTTGCAAACATGTATGGTTTAACTAAAATGCAGTCATTTCCTTTTCCCATATGCATGGCAAAGCAAGACTGCATACACAGGTATGTAAGGATAAGGCTAAAAACATGAAAAAGTTGCTCAAAAGCAAACACTGCCATACAAAACAGTAAGAAACAACATGGATATCATTTCTTATTAAAGTCCTGCAAAACAATCTATACTACAGAAAGTTTATGTTTAATGCTAAAAGAAGGAATTTTAAACATCTCTAACAATTCCTTGGGTTTTAAGCATCAGCCTATCTCCAGATTCAGGAAATAAGGGGAAAAGAATTAAAGAAGACAATCATTTTGCCTTTGGCATTCTTTTATAGATAACTATATAATTTAACAGGTAATTATTTCCATCTACTTTCTACTAGACCTCGTTTTTATTAAATCTATATAGAAAGGGGAAGTTACCAACATTTCCCAACTTCTATAATGGCCAATTTTCAGTGACATCTGATATTAAAATTTCCTACAGACATGCCCAGAATTGAACTTACTAGTTTTTTAAAATAATTTTTTTCAACTCATTACAGACAAAACTTGCTATAGATAGCAACTTCCACTACCTGTAGCATCCATAACATCAAACTAAGTTACAATGCTTGAAAATTTTGGGCAACTTTTCAATACAATACACACTGTGGCTCAATTTCAGATGCATTTTCCACACACATCCCTGCAGCTACATTTTCCAAAATAACAAGCTTCAGAAACATTCAATCTGTTACACTTGAGTAAAGACTATTTTCTCAGCAGCCCACTGTTTCCTAAAGCACAGACCCCTTTAAGGCAGACCTAGTTGAACACGCAAAAAAAGTTATCATTAGTCTCTTCTGAAAGCATAAAAGCAAAGTCTCTTTTTTTTTTTGGAAACTATTAGACGTATTTTTCCACATTTGCTTTCAAAGTAAGATGTGTGCTTTTTTTTTGTCAACTTTTAAGCAAGTGCCTAAACATACCTAGTACTTAATTTGATCTCTGAGAATTCAAAACAAGGTCAAATTTTAACATTAAAATAAAGCGGGACAAAATGGCCCTTAGTGACTGGTTTTTCAGGTAACAGGATTCTGGTAGTAAAGTCTTAGAGGAAGCACTTCAAATACAAAAGATAGTACACACACCTTTTTCTATTCCCTCTTAATTCATGGCCAAAGAGGCATGTATACATCCATGAGGCTGTTCACATAACTTAAAAAATTAAGGAAACGCATAAGCTTTTGCAGCTTTACAAGTCTTAATTTTGAAAGATTTGTTCCCTTTCTCTTTATGAACCCTTTAATTGTCCTCATTTCAGAAAATAGCATACAAATCTTCAGAGTACTGTCAGCTCAACACATCATTTAAACAGTTATTACAGCATTAGTTTTTCTTTAAAAGACACTGACAGCAGTCCAGATATGGATTTGCTTAAGATACTATTTATAATGATTAAGGGACAAAGATAAAACTACATACTGTACCTTGTCATACTGACAAACTATCACATTATCGGTGTCAAACAAGTCTGAAACATCCTGTTCGCTGACATCATCATCAGAATTTAATGGGTCCTAGAGTTTAAAAATGCATTTAAGAAGTATTTTATACATTCTTGTAAAATAGTGTTGAACAACTTGACATTAAACACAACTAGAACAATAAAAGGTTAATACCAAAAAAATCAAGACTTAGAAGCATCTTTACATGCTTATGTTCTTGAAAACATCCCCCCAAAACAAACAACAAAAACCACCACAAAAAGTCAAAAAGCAGAATTCCTAAATGCCAAAGCTAACCCCCTAACTGGAATGCTCATCAACTGTCCAGACTCTCTAAGTTAATTCTCTTGTGAACATCAAGGACACAAAATCGCATCTGTTTTAAATTAAAAAAACAAAATAAAATAAAAAGTGCTACACTTGTATCGTGCTGTTCTCTGTCTAATCCCCTGTGGTTCTTCAGAAAGAATAATACAACTAGATTTGTATCTGGATCTTACTTAAAAGTAAAAGAACTCAATTCCACCAAGGTCAGGGTTTCACCATAGAACTTTAATGCTGGTGATTAAGTATTTTAAGCGATCCAATAAACAAATGATCTCATTAATTTGTTCATGCTCCTCATAATGAGCCCTCTAATAATTCCTCAGTGGCATCTCCTCTTGAGAGAGAGATGTAACCTAACTACGCTCTCTGCATTAAACTCAGCAGGAGCTGTTCTGGGTCCAACAATTCAGTCTTCAAGGCAGATATGGTATTGTAATGTGCTTCACAAGACTTGAAAGTAAATTACCTCCTCAACAATATCTATTTGGGGCTCTTCATTATCACAGCTACTGCTGCTAGAATCCATGTTTGAAATACTGTCACCTTCTTCATCCTCTCTTTCATCCTCATCCTCCAGAATTTTTAGATCCTCTGATTCAATAATACCAATAAATTCATTCTCTTCTGTGTCTTCTGTGCGTGCTATTTCTTCCTTGGGAGAAGCATCACCAGTTCCATCCAGCTGAATTATGCCTTCAATGTCACTGCAGATATCCTTCTCCGATCGTAAATTAGATTCCACCTGCTCAGTAGGTTCCAGCTGGCAACAATAAAAAAGACCGGAGATGGCTGGTGAGTTAACGCCACATAGCTTTCATTGTTCAGTACAAAGCCTCAGATTTTTGTTTAATAAAGCAACAACAAGATTCAGGGCACTTAAGTGGGAGTTTCAAATCCTGGACTACTTGTAAATCCTGAGTATGTTTGAAAAATCTTGTTCTTACACCTACCTTGAATGGAATCCATGTCAAATATTCATTCCCTCAGTAATACAGAAATACATTTTCTTAGACTTTTCTTTAAACACTATTGTACTTGACTTCTTTAGAAAAAGATGTTCAAACTGGCCTCTAGAATTTCTATTTTAAAGAAAATTCCTATAACTTAAAAACTGTTTCTTATTTTTGAAGTAAAAACAAGATGAATCAATTTCTTTCCCTCAAATCAAAGTGTTTTGTTTAAATACAATATAAAAAGCTGAGAATAAATACCTGAGTACTTCAAGTTACTGTTCAAAAAAGCATTAGAATTCCAAAACACAGAGTTCACAGGAGCATAAAAGATCTTTAAGCTTTCAGTGATCTTACGTTTCTCATTAAATCTTTATTGGAGTACTACATTCACATCCATGTACACTTTCTAATTCAAGAAAGTTAACACTTTTTGATCTTCCATTCTTCCTACAGTCTTCATCATCCTGCCCAAGCGCAGATGAGCAACGTAAGATGCTTTCTATTTAGTCATTTTCCATTACTCTTATTAAATTTGTATTTAATAAATTTGCCTCGATAGCATAAAAGCATTACCATTCAAAATCAGCACACCAGCCTCAAGTTATACTTGCAAATTATTTCTGGAATGTAGATTTGACGAAGTCAGAACAGAGGCTTGTTCAATAAAATCATTTTTAAGTTTTCCACAAAGCTCTAGCTGAATTAATTCTAGCTCATCAGGACTTTCTTCCCAAGGAAATATATTTCTTTCCAGCAGATTTTCACTTATAGAATCTGACTTTTCATACTCAGTATGGGCTCTCAATATAAGTTAATTGCTCTTCACATGTTATGAGTTAAAATTAATCCCTGTTGACATTCCAAAAGCAATTTTACAACTGGCCAGTATCCACAAGCAGATTCAGCATCAAAATGACATGGTAGGTCTCAAAGCATCTTTCATGCTTGCTCAGAGGCAAAAACCAATTATCTCAAAAAATAGCCTATAAATCTGTGAATGCATTGTATCTATCCAACACACCTACAGCGTTTTTCAGATTGATGTTTTATTCAATCCAAGTATTTCAACATTTGCAACCAAAACTTTAAATATAAAAATAAGCAGTCAGGTAACTGCTCTTCAAAACAAGCTCAAGAATGAACTTTAAAATGAAGATTTTTATCATCGTTCATAGGTACTACTTACAGACATCTTTGATCACGTCTCTTACAAAACTTGTTCTTCAAACAACCATCTACAACAGCTGTATAACCAGATAAGAAATAAAAAGGTCCTACCTTGTTAGTGGGAGCAATGGCATCTTCATCTTTCAAAACAGCGTTATCATCCAAACTTTTGCCCATGATAATCATGTCAATGATATCATCAGACACTTGCTGTTGTAGCGATTCCTGAGGCTCAGTGTCGAACTGCCCCTCCACATCCAGCAGCACACTGCTTGAGTTGTTTGCCTCAACAAATTCAGAAGGAGAGAACACTTCAGAGTATTCTGAATTAAACACAGGTGTATGAGAACTGCCATGCTGGGATTTCTCTGTAGACTCTTCATGCTGATTCAGCACTACATTAGGTGCAACTTGCTTCTGACTCTCTGTAGGCTGCTGTACCAACGCAGTACTGGTAGAGTTCTCTAGGTGTTTATTTTCCGTGGCACTTGGCTGAAGTGCCACAGACTGTTGGACAGCAGTCTTCTGAGTTTGCAACATGTTTGCAGCCGCCTGGACAGGAGGGACATTGACCGGTGCAACACTGGCCACATTGGTGTGCAGAATTGAAGGTTGCCCAACCGACTGAAATATCTGCTGAACAGGAAGTGGCAGAATATTTGCATCTCCTTGGCCTTGTGTAACCATAACAGGAACGTTTACCTTATAAAGCTGCCCTACAAAGAGAAGGATGAAAAGCTGCTTCAGCAAGTGGAACTACAGATCCATCTAGGCCAGCGTCCTGTTACCAGTAACAGCCAAGAGGAAATAATCAGGCAAACTATGAAGAAAAAGGATGTTTACAAAGTAGTACTTTCCCAAGCACACTTTCAGCCAATTAGGAGCAAAAAAAACCTTGCTTTAAATTTGTTAATGTTATTTCAGAAACAAAGGAGTACAAGATGAGAGAGTAGACTGTTCCCCATGTCCATGGACAGTTCATTCTTTTAAGGGCATCCCCACTGAAATACAGATACAGTCTTAAACATAAGACTCCTAGTTTATCTATCTGTCTTCTCTTTGTACAAAAAGGACTCCAAATACCGAATCCTTAATTATTATCATCAGTGTTAGAATTAAGATGCCAGAGCTAGTTTGCCAAATTAATTTAATTATTCTCTTCTCCACCCATTTGCTTACACATACAGTCATTGCTATCAGCCTACAGCATTCAAAACCTTAGAAGTGATGCCTGAAATAGACATTTAGGACATTACTGCTTTAAAATGAACAGCTGTTTAAGGAAGAAGTCAATCTACGACTGAAATAAGCCATCCATTCATCAAACTCCAACCAATACAAGCAAGTTTTTGTACGGCCAATTTCATCAGCAAAAGAAGGTGAGCAAAAACAGGGTGATGGGTGGTTACATTTTATTTGAATATGAAATCAATTTGATTCTGAAGAACCAGAATGTCTTTGTTTAAAACATGAAAAGACTACCCCTCATACAGGGCAAGGAGACATCTATGCCTGGACTGAGAAAGGAACACATTTGCCAGCAGCTGTAAAATGAAAAAAAAAGTGGCATCACCTGGCAGCCCACATTAACTAATGCTGCAAGTGTACACAAATGACACACCAACTAATCGATGTAATTATTTCCTCCATGCAGTAATTACACACTACAAAGAAAGAGGGTAAGTGGCTCCACCCACCTATACTTCACATTTGTTTTATCTACTGCACTTAGAACCATCTTTCAATAGTCACATACAGTCAATGAATGCACTGTAACATTTTACGTCTCCTCTTTAGTCTTACCAGATGTTGTCTGTAGTGTCATTCCAGCTGGTACGTGTATAGGAAAAGCAATACCCGAAGGGAGAGTAAGAGTTGCACCTGGTCGTGAAGCACCCTAGATACACAAGAACTTTGTTAAGTAGCAGTGCATACCTTATTCTGTGAGGGCCCTAAATGTCACATTCAGCATACCCAGAAAGAGGCCCCTTTGCCATCATCTCTACTGAAGAGTTGCTTCAGACTTTTGATATATAGGCAGATAAGAGTGTTTTGTAACTGCAAGGATGATGATTGGCCCCAAGAGCTTTATATTTTCCAGTTATCACATCCTCTTTTCATTAAGAACTTTCCTGTAGCTCCTCAAAGAACACACCATCCAAAATGATACTCTTCCACTCAAAGCCACTTTTACCTAAGCTTATGCATTGTTCCACACAGTACAGACTCCCTGCCTAGGCCTATGAAGACACTTCACATCGTTCTCTTTCTCCTGGAAAGAAAACCATTGAATATAAGATGCGCTTTCAAACTAGCTGTTCCAGGGAAACCCAAATTTAAAATCAGGGGACTTACACGTTATACAAATACCTTCCCAATATTATATTTCAGCTTGGCAAGGTATTTGCCTGGAGGCTCAGGAGGCACTCAACAGATTCATCAAGTTCTTACAATACATCCTTCTCCCCCACACTCAACTCTGATATACCAACAGTTCAGAACCCATCACCCCAAAAACGCTCACTTTCATCTGGATGATTTCTATGCCTCACAGATAACACTACTTCCAACTTCATTAGCACTGGCACTTCCCAGCCACGCATTATTTTAACATCCAGTATTAATAATAAAATAAAATAAAAAAGGTGTCTTCTTCCAACCTCTGGGCTAGTTCATGCAGCCATGTCTTCCAACACTCTTCTGGCTGCACTGCTTGCAAAACCAACCATTGTTTGTTTGTGGGTTTTGGTTTTTTTTTGACTGCTCTCACAGCAGTAGCAGAGTTTGAGCACTCCTTCTGTAGACTCTTAGCTTTTTATGGTTTTCATCAAATAAAAAACCAAACAATCAAACACACTGAGTATCCTCAGCTGTGGATTCTCTCTCAGCAGACTCCTGTTCCCTTGCCTACTACACCATGTTCTACAGATGTAACCGTCAGGAGAAATGCTTTTTCAGTCCAAAACATTGTCCGAAAGCACCCACACAACAAAAAGAAAAAAAATAAAATAAACCCTTAATATTTCCATCCCCTCAAGCTTGTGAACAACTCACAAACTTAATAATTTTAAATTTCAGAACAATAGCAATGGAAATAAGAATTCACTGCAGCTACTTACCAGGCCTGCTGCCGTGAACTGCTGTAAACCTCTGCCAGCTGGGATGACTAAGGAAGCTATTTTAAAAAAATTACAAAAACATGTGCATCTCAGAAGCAGTTGATCATTAATTTACAGCATGCAGTCCTGAAACTAAAGCTATCTGAACTTCAGCTCAGACTCATTACATCAACAATAAGTAAGCACCTCTAGATAAGGCTGCTGGCTATACTTCCTTTTATGTTGCTTCAAAGCTTATGCTGTACTCAGGGCAGGGGTTATACCCTGAATTTATAAAACTTGCATTCTGTTAAAAGTTGGTCCTGGAGTTTTTGTTGTTTTAAATATTTATCTATTTGATTTGCTTAATAAGTTGTACTGTAAAATCTAAGCATGCTAGTTCTGTTTATTAATATGACCAAAAGCACATATAAAATGCACTGCCTTGCCAACAAGAGGGAAATGTTTAAGCAGTTTTCCGCTCCAGCACAAATCCAATGGTGATAATAGCAGGAACCATAGGATGGGTTTTCAAAAGGGATATGGCTTTTGTGACATACTGACTTCATTGAGGGAAGACAAACCAAAGAGAAAGCTTTTGCAAGCTTCAAAAAGCAAAGAATTTAGGAAGCCCTAAACCTCTAGCCACAGGACAATTCAAATCCTGTAAGAAACAAAAATAATAAGTTAGGTGGCTTTAACAGAGTGATGTGCCTCAGCTGCCCTTCCAAAAGTTAGGAATAACAAGGTAAATAAAGTTCATTAATTATAAAGCTTCCAATAGCAAACAAGCCCCAGAATAAATCCCTTTTAACTGCGCAGAATAAATAAAACACCTGTCTTCCAAAAACAGTCCAAATATGAAGACTGTAAAAACAGTAAGTAGATGAAAGGGTACCTGCCCAACCTTGAAATGTTCTCCATGGGCATATACACTATGATGCAGATTTTCATTAAATCATCGTGTATGGTTTTTTTTTTTCTTCATGGGGAAGTTCCTCATGTCCTTTCACACTCAGAGAAGCCTCAGCTGTGCGTTACGTTCTACTATAACATTAGCACGGTGGTCAGCTGGACTTAACTGAGAAGAGTATGTACTGATGTATCAGCCTGTATGTAAGCCAAATAATTCTGTGCACTGTGAATACTGCTTTTAGGAGTACTGAAAGAGACCAAAAAACCCTCCCAACACTCGTTCTCTTCTATTTGAACAAGGGCTTGAATTTTAAGAAATGCTGAACCAGGTTCAACTCCATGACAGCAGAGCTCCAGAGCACAAACATGTCATATAACCCTCAGCACACATCATGCCACACATTAAGTGTGAAGTGAAATGCTTAACTCTTTCAATAAATTTGCGATTGAAGGGCTACTCTTCTGGTCTACAGACAAGAAAACTGAAATTCTCTTCATGTGTCACTGCTGGAAATAAATGTCAGATCAAGTGCATCTAGACATACCTGCATTAGTTCACCAAAGTTTAATTTGTCCTTTACTGGTCAAATTTTGCTTTCAGATATGTAATTTTTTGCTTTCAGATAGTTTCCCATCATGCTAGACATATACACAAGCATTGCAAAACAAGATCATTCCAGCAACTTCAGGTCTTCCAAAAGATGCTTGAAACACTGAGTTATTCTTAAACTGCATTTGCAACATCTGACCTGATGAAGCCTGCAAAACACGTTGAAAAGTGTGTGGCAACTGCAAGGTGAACTGTGAAGAATGGTGGCTATGTCTGAAGAAGCCTTCTGTTGCTTTAGACTGCATCACCTTGGTTTCCCAAAGCTGCAGAGAGAATATTAAGGTCAACAGCCATCAACTTTAAAATCAAACCACATCTAATATGATAATCAGGTATTGCTAGCTCTTCCAAGGGTAAACTGGTTCTATCCAATAAGCACTCACTACTAGATTTTGACTTCCAGCAGCCAGTACAACATTCACAGAATACTTGTAATTCTAAGTTAGAGCTAAAGTTTACATGTTTTAGACAGCCAAGAAACAGACAGGTATGTCATCTCCAAAGATAAATGTGTACATATACACATACATACAATTTTTTATTAATGCAAGGGAAGCCAACAAACCTGCTTCAAGTCTTTCAAAACCTGTTCATCTACATTCTCTTCAGTAAAGAGTTCCCGAACTCCTTCAATCACATCTTCAATAACGGACTTGTAGAGTTTAAGCTACATGTAAATTTAAAAAATTAAACATTTTCAAGTTAAGATGAACAGTAAGTCATTTGAAATGATAGCATACAAGTCTAATGTGGCTGCATAAACTACTGTTAAAAACTGAACAACACAGATGAATCGGTGTAATACACTGAATACTCTGTCAAATGCAAAGGTCTGCAAGCCTACCAGATATGCAAGCCCACTCATTCCCTTGTATCTGCAGAACTAATAAGACATCCCTGAAAAAAAATACTGGATTTGAGCCTCAAATTAATGGTTTCTATGGGCTACAGAAATGCTTAAGAGATCCTAGAAATGTTAGAAAAAGTAATTGCTGTGGCATATTTTCACACCTAGCATATTTGGAGTGCCGGTTTAAAACTGACATTTACTGCTCAGTATCACTCTAGTACCCAGCATCATAGCCTCTATCTTGAGGAGCAACAAATAGTACAAGCTACTGAAAATGAGATGTGCTACTTTTATCAGAAGCATAACAAGCAACCTGGAAGAAAAAAAAAAAAAAAAAAAAAAACTTTGTGACAACAGTCTGATGCTGTATGGTAGTTTAGCTGCGGAAATTTTAATGCTACATTATATATATATATATATATGTATATATAAAACTCAGCTTGTGTTACAACAGGACTGTAACACATTGTATTAGTTCATCCATGTAAGTGGATCCTAGTTCTCCACTCAGATCCAGACAACAGATACAGCCACACACCAGCTTCAAGATTTATCCATTCATATCGAAAGGGAGGATAACAAGCTTTTGGCAATTTAAGGCTTACTAACCATGACTATCATCACCACCAGAACAGCCTACTAATAAAAGGTGAAAGATGAAATTTAAGATTTTTAGGAAACCTTGGAAGCTGAGACACCGGGATTTTAACTTCCATTTTTCTAATTTAACAACAAATAAACGTTTTACTACTGTACAGTTGTTCTACACTGCAGGCAATAACTGTTCTTTTCAAAGTTATTAAGTAGTAACACATTATGCTTTTTGGGAAAAGCAATCAGCACGATTTTAGCTGCTCTAAAATGACCTTAAGCAGGACTTCTTATGGACAGCTTAGAGACCTCCAGGAGTTTCCCCTGCCCACTTCAGGACTGTAGGAACAGGGCAAAAAAAAGACTTCTCCCACTACAAAAAGACGGTGACTCGCCTGTACGTCAAATGCTTGGCCTTCATTGTTAGTGCACAAAAGCAGAACTTAAACCACTTTGCGTTCTAAAGGCCTAGCCCTCTCCCCAAGATGGCCAAGAAACCTTGCATTAAGCACAGCTGTATAGCAAGGACAAGTATTTATTACACTATCTGATAGGTTAAAAACTCTACAAAACAACCGTAAAATCCAAATTAGCAAAGAACGGAGACAAGGGCACAGGCCTCGAGGGCAGCCCCTTCTCTCCCCCGGCCGGGAGCAGCCATTTCCACGGCCCCTGCCCAGCCCTGTCCCGTCCGCCTGCTCGGAGCCACCGCCGAGCCATCACCGGGCCCCGGCGGCCGCCCCGGGCCCCCGCGGCGAGCCCTCACCACGGGGCTGCTGTGAGCCATGGCGGCAGCTGCCCGCGGCCCGCCCGCACGCCTTAAGGCGCCGTTGCCATGGCGGCGCGGCCTGGGGGCGGTGGGCCCGGGCCGTAGGCGGGCCGCGGGGGCACCGCCACGACATGGCGCCGGGTTCCCTCAGCCGCTTCTTACAGGAGTTGTGCTCCAGGCCCTTCACCAGCTTCGTAGCCCTTCTCTGGACACGCTCCAGGACCTCGATGTTCTTCTTGTAGTGAGGGGCCCAAAACTGAACACAGCACTCGAGGTGCGGCCTCACCAGAACACAATACAAGGGTTGCTTCCGCCTACCTAAAGAAACACATTGTGTTTTGCTAATGTGTAGAGAAGGAAAATTAAATGAATTCCTAATAAAATTATTAATACAGAGGAAGAGTCATACTTTTTAAATATATATATATATTTATTGAAGAAGTTGTTGGAAGGTTGTCAGGCCATGGAACCTGTGAAAAATCACTTGGAAATGTCAAAACCTCTTGTTTCCATCCCATTTAAAACCAGTCTCCTTACACTTGACCTTGCACTGCCAGTGTCACTCCCAGCCCACTGCATTGACCCGCCGTAGGGCCTCAGCAGAGCCTTGTGAATGACAAACACCCACTTGGAGACACAGCTCAAGTCCAAATGGGCCACAAACGTGTTGAAAAACAGTGTCCTTGATGATCCAAGCAGGCAGGTTAATTCCCACTGAAATGTACATAACACTTTTGTTTTATTTCTTTGAAATAATCAGTAAGTTTCCACAAAAATTCTTCAACGGGAAATTTCCCTTTTTCAGAAAGTACAGATTCTGTGGGCAATATTCAGATTGTAATATTGGTGGTCTCTGAGTAATGTGCAACTAAGAACTCTAAAGGAACTATATGTCTAGTAGGAACTTGGTGATCTCCAGAGAAAAGGCAGTGTGGACCAATAGTTACAAAGCACCCAAGAGACTAAGGCTTTTGTCTAATCCCTCTTTGGTGGCCTATAGCAGGTCACCTTCCTGCTCTTTGTCTCAGTTTCCTTGCCTGCAAAAAGTGATGCTATTGTAAAATTGCTCCTTAGCCTGATGAAACATGTTATAGAAAAGCTACAAACTTATTATTCATAGCACAAACTGGAGACAAAAGTGTATTAAAAACCCCATGCTTGCCGCTGCTCTTTTTGTGCTCCCTTTTTCTTCCTTGTGCCTGAAACACACTGTGAATGGCCACACTGGGACACAACTGAGTGTTGGTTACTAAACCCAAGTTTCTTCTTTCAGCTCCAGAGTTTGAAGAGGGACCGGGCCCTGTGCAAAGTACAAGGCAACTGAGGCACCCAGTTTGGACCCTGAGCACTAGCACAACCTGAAGCAGACTGAAACTGCAGGTTTAGTACATGGAGGAAAAGAGGCTTTGTCCTGAGAACAGAAAGGAAGAGAACTACAGTTACCCTTGTAATGGAAAAAAAATACCTAGGCAGGCTGGTTGGAAAAGCGTATTACCTTGCTGTAAAACTAGGAAGTCATTCTTACCTCATAAACAGGGAGATAGCTGAAGCTCCCAGTTAAGTAGCAGCAATCTGGTACAACTACACAAATTATTGCTTACATTTGCAGCAATCTGCTCATATGTTAATACAGAGATTTACCAATTTAGCAGTTACTCATCTGGAAAAATGATCTTTATTATCATATATGTAGGAGAATATATATATTCTGGCCTTTATACGCCTTCCATCTATACATACATCAGTATTTTTCTCCCAGTTCTAAGAACCTAGAAGTATCTTTTTTTCTTTTTCCTTTTTCTATTTTTAGGTTGCTATGTAGATACAGTGCTGTCTGACTTGTGAAGAGACGACTCACCCTTTAAGCGTTAGATTTTAAGGCTAGCTTACACAACCTGAAGAATGAAAAGATTTTAATGAAAATACTGACAGACCCTTAGTTTTATAGCTAGACTAACACCTACAACTACAGAAAAAAAAAAAAAATCCATAATCAAATTGTAAGCTGTATTTTTGCAAGTGAGACAAAGAACAAATGCAATTTGCTATTGAAGTAATTTTGCTCTGCAACAAAAATATTTAATGACACTGTCTAGATTTGAATTAAGTAACAATTACATATTCAGCTGTTCTGTGTGCCCTGCATCACCACAAGAAAAAGGCAAGCCATGTTGCTTTGCTCATAGAGTAATTTAAATAATAGTATGTATTTTTAAAGTGCATCGTTCATTTGAAACTATCAGGGATAGTGCATACCAGGAGATTTATTATTCTTCCTCCTGTCTGATCAGTCCTGTCCTGTTAAAAGAAATAGCAGGAAGAACTTGCAGCCTTTAGGATTTAGCTGGGTACTGAACGTTGCAGGTGGTGATCCTGCAGCTGGCTGCAACTTATTCATGAGACAGATAAACCTGATACATAGCCATCTATCTGCCAGCATACTGTACAACAATTTTTGGAAAGGTAGAAAAATGCAAAAAAAAAGCATACATAAATGAGTTTCCTGCTATCTATGACCCCTCGTTTATCAGGCAGTTACAAAGTTCCTTGACATTGGAACAATGTGTATGCCTAACTTCAAAAAGAGAGGGAGTTTGGGGAGCTTGATACCAACAGACTTCTTAGCTATCTCAGATAGAGGTCAGGTTACTTTGGTTATGTCAGCATGGACATTTACAGCAAATGAGCTTCATCCTGCACTTCAGCTTAACCGTCTCTGTATTTGTATGTACCTAATACATCCCACCAGTGCAAGGCACTGTGGCTGTACCATGTGTGTTGTAAATCATACCCTTTATATTGTTGCTGAATACCAAAGCACAGCTATCTCTTAGGAGAAAGTAAAAACCAGAGAAGGGAATACAGCTTTCCAAGCTGCACAGGAAGGTTGCAGAGGGCACTTCTGCTAACCAAGGCTTTTATCTGAGGTCTGGCAACTACTTTATATAATTTATTTTAGAAATTACTGGAGAAGGTGTCTTTTCACTCAGTATGTCAATTGAACAAGCATGAAAAAGCCTGGTTACTTACATCTTTAAATTAAATTTCCTCTGAACAACAAAAAATATAAAAAAATCTGTTAATAGCAATACTTAATACCTTTGATATTGGTGATCTTAACATAGGATCAGTGTCCTGCAATATAAAGTGCAAACCTGTTGTGATTTTCTTGATTACAGATTTTGTTAGCATTTAACCCCACTTCTAAGAGAAGAAGCACACCGTCTTCATGAAGCTCACAAATAGCAGTCAGGAACAGCATCCAGATTCCATCCATCTCAGTTCAGCTTCCAATCCAGGTCTCCCCGCTGCAGTTTCTTTAACAGCTCACAAGTGTTTTAGAAGCCAGGCTATCAAAACCCTTAGTATGCTGTTCAGACACTCTTGATTTTTCAGGGTTTTGTCAGCATTTGGGATAGTGCTGCTTAAGGGCACCTCAAGCATTCATTTACTGGACGGGTTTTAATTTGTAATTATTTATACTCCTCTTGGTACATGATGTCTGGAGAAGATTTATTTTTGGATGATGAACCTTTATTAATCATTTAAAAAAAATGCCATTTTCAAATGCCTTACCTCTAGAAGCAGAGCCCTCAGCAAACTCAGATGCTTGGTAGTGAATGCCCTCTCCTGTTAGAATCTAGTATTGCTGCTGTAGAGGAACATGAATAACCACAGGTCTACACAATTCTTTCTTACGGCATTATTTTACAACTACCATCTTGCCCTTCTTTCCAAGTAAATGTAATCACTCTCAGAAGGAAGTGGTTGCAGGATCTTGGCAGTCCCTATGCAAATGCCTCGATGTGGTCAGACCTGTAATTTCATTTTAAAACTGTTCTCTGTAACACTGCCTTTGTGTTCAGCTGTTGATTCTTATATCTATGGCACTGTAGTATCATAACCAATTTTATAAATAGTGTGATTTAGTTATAAGCTCCATAATTTCTTTTGGAGTTCTCAGACAGGTAACAATGAGACATATTTAATAAATTGACCTCTCCCATTTATCACGTGGGACTCTTGTTTCCTCAAATGCTTCTCCTTTTTACCTGATTTAAACCACTTCATCAGAGGAACTGTAGGAAAAGCTGTCCCTTAGTTCAATCTAATGACAAACTTTCATGACATAGGGGAGCATAAGACGGGCTCTGACCTGCACAAACTGCTGGATAAAAAAGGCACTGCTGATGGATTTAATACACTAAATAGTCCTGTACAGCTCTGCTCCTTGATACACCCAGAGATTTTTGTAGCATTAAGCCTAATTAAGGATGAAATAAACCTTGTCTCTCCTAAATATTCAACTTCCCTCCCTCTGTCCCCAAGAAAAGCTCCAGTCCTTCTCTTGGGCTTCCCAGCTCCACTCTCCTGTGCCTAAGAGATGAGCAGGACGAAGAGGCACAAGCTACACGTGTTCAGAACCACACGGAGTCAGGATGCGGTGGGAGGCTGTAGGTGGAGGAGCCTGGAACGTTATTTCTCCTTATCTGAATTGGCTGCTGGGAGTTTTAGAGTTGAGCAGATGGTTCCTCAACGGTTTTAATCCAGCAGCTGGGCAGATGATTGCTGAAACCCAGCAGTTTGAGTGTGAAGTTAAGTAAGGGAAGAGCAGCATGTTTTGCTCAAGCCCAATTTGCTATGTATAACTTTGCATTTAATAATTTGGAGAGGGATAAGTCTGAGCAACCACAGAAGCCCTTTGCACCAGCAGCATTTTTTTTTCCCAACACCTGCAATTCAATACTGCTAAAATCAGTCTGGCACATGAATTAGAAACAGGTGGATCAAGCACAGACTGGAAGTAAGGTTTTCTTTTTTGTTGCCTAATTGATACCAAGTCAACTCTACTGAAAAATGACAGAATATGAAGATTTAAGCTGCACTGCCGTGTCACATCTTGGAAGCATTTATGTGAGGACCAACTGCTCAAGAATCATCTTCCAGGCTTTCCCTTCCATGGTTGGATTCATGCTCTCCTAATACTTGACTCTATACCTCATTTCAATTTTTTTTTTCCTCCTCCTCCAAACTCTACTTCTGAATAGATCTACCTGAAGTGATGCAAGTGTTGCACATCCCCTTTAACAACATTACATAATCAGCAGCAAAATAATTCAGTAACTTGTTCTCATGGCTCTGTGGAAACACTTTTCATTTGCATGCTATGACTTTCCACAAATGGGACTAAAATAACCTTTTGTGGTTTTGCTTGAGGCAGTGGATTGCTCCCTCTATTTCTGATCTCTTCTAAAGTTTGATGTCAACATTTACGAGGTAAAATTGATTCAACATTACAGATGAATGGAGAAAAGAAGGTCCCACATTAGCGAGCAGTCCAACAAGGTTACAACAGTAGCATACCTCTGCATATCATCAGGATGATACCAAAGTCCCTGCTTTTAATCTTGCATATTCAGCTTTCTGTGACGAGCATTACTGAAGGCTAGGAGTGATGTCCCCCATTCATACACACAGCAGAATTCTTTTTTGTAATAAACTGCAATACTTGATGGTACAAGATCAACCAGTTAATTACAGTAAATGTAAAATGAGCTTGATAATTTTTAATGAGGGGACAAGAAACTGCTAGTTTGAAATACAATTTTATTTTTCTAATCAATATGTAATCTACAAAGTGTTATTACAAGATCATCAGCATGATCTGTTTATATTTATTAGAGACAAAAATAAAATATTTTCCATTAAGAATAACAGCACTGCTTCAGAGTTATCAAAATTACAGCTAAGAATTACAAACTGCAGCAGTTAATTACTGTGTTTAGTCAACAAAAAGACAAATAAATGTAAAATGATGTGGACACCAATACGGCAGCTAAGAAGTCTGTAAAGTAAAATAAATGCAGCTAAATGCAACTTGTGAACACACGTTTTCAGATGCAGAGTTCTTCTGGACAACTAATATGGAGTCTGGAATAAAGCAAAGCGCATAAGGATGCCCATGGCTTGGCATCACATTCAATGGAGCGCACCATCATCCTCATTTCTCCAGAGCTGCTGCACAAAGGCAGCCAGAGCATCATTCCCAGTCACTGCAAGGCTGCAGCTTTGACACCCAGTAACACCTCCTTTCCTCGCTTTTGTGCTCTCTTCAGGTTGCAATAAGCAAGCACTGAAGATTGCTTATTTGCTAGCATCAAGAATCTTCTACAGTGTGTTTTTTTTCCTGCCCATTATAACTATTCCTTTCTTCTTTTTCTCCCCCTCTCCTTTATTCTTAGAGGCTTTGATGCAGATCCCATTTTGTCAGTTAAAAGACTTCCATTGACTTCAATGGGTGTTTGAATCCAAAATTACATCAAATACAATTTACCTACACTAACACAAGTAGTATAAGAAAGATTAATGCAAACAAAGTTTGTCAGTTTGAGCAAATACAACGCTTTGTAATTAAACACTTTGAAAATAGCCGTTCCCATTGATTTACACTTAAAATTTAACACACACCAACTGTGCTTCTCCTTTGTGAAGGAAATACAAATAATACCTAAATACTGCCCTGCAGTAAATGTTAGCAAAGTGTCAGCATCTTAAGTGACCTAAGCAGTTGGAAGACTTTCAGTGAGTGCAGGTGCTAGCTGTGGACATGCAGAGAACAGCTATGTGTGAAACCTGGTTCCTCCTATGATGCCAATGTACCTCATGGGCTATTTAAAGCCCTAGTCCTGCCAGCTGGACACTGAGCACACATTTTAGCAACTGTTCCTCATCTCCCAGAATACAGTTAGATGACTTACTGCCCAGATTTCTGAAGAATAAAAACCAGTATGTTTATTCACTATCACCTGCTATAGTGCTCATAGAAAATGTTAGCAAATAAGTCTTAAATACAGAGAATATTCATACAATTGGTTATACTCAACGGCATCAGAGAAAGAAATATTATAAAGGGGATGCCAGGGTGTTTCTGCGTTAGCAGGTTGCAGTAGAATAGGAAGTTAGAATTAATGGGGGAGGAAGTCAGACAATTCAAACTTTCTTTCATTAAAGTGCCTCATATTTTTATATATTCTGACAGCAAGGCATACAAACAGCAGTTTGAAACTGAACAGGGTAATTATTCAGCCTTAGGCTTCGCTAATTGTCAGGTTTAAATTGAAAGCTATGCATTAAACAGAGTAGCTTTCTTACTATACAGGAGTATTTCTGTGGAATGGATTCCCTGTGATCCCGATCCAATTCTTATTAAAGTAACAGAGTCTGGCAAGCCTCAGATGGAAATCCAAGGTAGTGCTACACAGATAAAGTTGCAGCTTGATCTTTTTATGTTAACGAGTTCAGCAAGGCTGAATGATCATTTGCACCACACCAGATACAATGCGGACTCACTACCAAGAAAGATTAATTAAAATGCTGCTTTACAGCTCTAGTATAACCACGGATTTAAGTGAGTTGCAGAGCTCTGCCGTGATGCCAAGTATGAACATTCTACCCTACTATTCACTGTGCCTCTCAGTTCATCTGAGAAGTAAACAAACTGAAACTAAATGTGAATAAAAACAAACCAAACATGACTTCAAGATGCTAATGGCTACTAAAGTCAGAACAGGGATGGAGGATGCAACATCTGAGACATATTTGGATACCTACTGTACTCAAATGCTTGCTTAGATTTATGATAATATAATCTGCTAATAAAAAGGATATATAGAGAAGACAAAATACCATAATAGTCTATTTGGGGCTTTGGCAATGTAATACCCATAAAAACCTGCCCCCAGGACTTACTATAGAATCTATTACGCATTTCATTCTCAGCTTCCAAATGGGTGGAAAAGTTTATTGTGGTGAACTATGTTCATATTATGGCCTTCTGTTTCCTCAGACTGGTAATTTTCTCAGTACATATCCCACATTTTTCTACTTTTGGGGAATAACATTTATCTGTATTTTTACACAGTGCTCATACAAACAGTTACAAGCTGTGGCAAAATATAAAGTAAGACTTAGTGTATTACTGTATTTTTATTCTCCAATAATTTCAGTTTGAAGTAAGGATAATTTTAAGAAAACTGCAGGAAAAAATTATCACAAGTATTTTTTTAATTTATCAAATTTTTTAACAGAGCTGGAATTACAGCCTGCATAAAATGACTAAGGGGATAATGGCTACGTGTAAATGCTAAAAAAACCTTCCTAAATTACAATAATAGGAAGTTAACACGTTAATACAGGGTTAGTTGCTACCTGCTGAAGTGTCACACTTTCACTTCCCTTGCATTAGTCTATTCCTGCATTGTTTCCCCTCAAAAATGCCATTAGAGCCAGCAGCATGATGAAAATACCTCACTTTCCACGCATGAAAAAATACGCCCTCTGTCTTGAAGTTCTTCAAAGCAGCAAGGCAGCAGCTTCTGCAGTTTCCAAACCAACACCTGGACCCTAAATCCTAAAGGCACAATCAGTAGCAACTCACCATTTTTTCAGCCTGTGGGCTGGTGTAAATTATCAAAGCTTCATCAAATGAAATGGGAGTGGACTGATATATGCTTGCTGAGAATATACCCACTCACTTGCTGCAACAATGGGAAAAAAAAAAAAGCCTGATGCTGGCACAAAGAATTTAATCACATCTGCCATATGTTTTTTTTTTTTTTTTTTTTTTTTTTTTGCCCAAGAGATTACTTGGAATGAACCTATAAAAGTGCTGGGGAGGAAACACTCACTGACACAGAAAAATGAGGAATATTGTTGCTGAGGAACTTTTCCCATTTTACCAATGAAATCACCCAGCTTATAACTCATTAGTTGAGGCTCTCATAGAGAATAATATTACAGCTTGTTTTGTTCACATAAATTGAGGAGAACAAAAACACAGGGGACATAAGTTTTCAAAAGCCATTAAAAAACACTGTAATTGGTCCTGCTGGACCTTATACATATGCTGGTCTTCACATAAGTGCTCTGGCAATTTTTATTGCTGAGTATTGTATGTCCAAGTGACATGAACTCTTTGAGCAGTGTTGTTACGTTTCAATATGGACTAGGAGATCATTCCCAAGTCAGAGATATGCAACAGGAAAAAATATAAAATATATATATTACAATCAGTCAAGTGCTCACATCCTGCAAATCTTTACAAGCAGACCTTGCTCATCCTGTTTTTCCCATGACGGGAACCTGACTGGAACACAAGCCAATCAAATGAGTGCTGATTTGCAGCAACAAACCCAAAAGCACTTAAAAATATATTTGATGACCTCGTTTAGGATGAACATGATCAATGCATTTTTTCTAACAATAGAATTTCCAATGTGAATTGATTCCTACTAATATCACGGTGATGATGCCCGCTGTCCTCTTTCACTGCATTAAGCAGTTGCCAGCCTTATCTGGATCTTCTCCATCAAGCCTAATCCACTTCTTTTCAATTTCAACCTGTAGTTAGAAAACAAAGAACAGGTAGAACTAGCAAGCAATGGGGGGCACTAAAAGTGTGATTTGCAGCAATGGCACAAATAAGAGCTTTGACACAGAATCAAAACATTTCCAGACTGAACAGATTTCAAAACCACTACTCCCAAATATAGCTCACCGAGGAAAAATAAGGCTGCATTTGTCTTTCAGCATCATCTTTGATGAGACAAGGAATTATTTTTTAATGATTCTTTTGCTTGAAGTCATTATCACAAGCACATGCAAGATATGGTTAGAATACAAATCAGATTTGCTTTGTAAATACTGTACGGAGGGAGTGGGGTAAAGGAAGAGAAGGAAAAAAAATGGAAACACAGCCCTGGATACCTGGCAATTGTAAAAAGCTTTCTGAATCACATGTTTCTGCGGCTGCACATCACTCTCTAAGCCCAGTGACTTGACTTCTGTTCCTGATGCACAGGTACCATGAATGACAAACTGTACAGTAGCAAATGGGTACCAGTCAGAAGGTATTTCCTGGTCTGATCCAAGCTCGAGTTTGTAAGACAGGCTGTGTGGATGATCTGAACCTTGGAAAAGATAAAACACAAACACATACAAAATCAGTTAATTATTTTTTCCTTGTTCATAATGCATGGTTAATCTGCTGGCAGAAGACCACAGCTCTTTCTTTTATTAATGCATAGCTGTTACATAGCACAACATCATTCTATCTGTCATCTTTTGCTACTTCAGTACACTCTTCCACAATGATTGTAGTTCTACAAATTAATTTACAAGTGATTTACTAGATCCTCTCAGCTTCTGATTAAGAAAAGAGTAGTACAGATCTAGGGAAATGGCTGCTAAATTCAGACTATTAGGAAAGAATCCCGGTTTTCCCTTCAGAATACATTTCTTACTGCACTGTTATAGAAAAATAAAAACTGGAAGACCCCAGCTTAGCCAAGAGAGATGCCTCCCTGTGTACAACCAGGGCTCTCTGCTGTAAGAATTTTCCTTGGATGTTCCTTTCAAGAGCTAGTGCTATCTTGTGTAACATCATTTATTACAGTCTGTCTATAGCAGGAAGATAAAGGTACAGCTCAGACTGCAGCTCAAACAAGGTATGTCCCAGCTGCCAAGATACGGGCTAGCTGGATTCCCTTCCTCGCTTTGTTTCTGCTTTGGGAAAAGAACATACCCTGCCTGCTTCTTCTAAAAGAAAATACTGCTGAAGTAACTGTCCCCTTATAATATGGAAATGGCATGGAAAACCATTTCTCCTTCACCTGGCCCACAGGAATACCAGGGTGAAACATGTGCCTTCCAAAGGAACCAAGGTCAACAGGATCATTGTGCATGAAAGCAGTATAATAGAATGCAAAGAAGCCTATCACATCTGCATCTCCAAATTCTTCAGGAGAAAAAGGAGCAGTTTTGTGTTTCCCCTCCTCTCCAGGATTTTAAGCATAAGCATAAACAACTAACTACCATTTGGCTGCAGGCAATAAAAGCAGAGAAAGGATTGGCCATATTTTGCTGAAGGCAAGCCTGGCAATATATGTTTTTTTTATCCATTATATTGAATGGCATCTCAAAGTTCAGGCAAAAGTGTCCCATTCTTGCATTCTCCAGTGGCAGGAATCAATTTTGCATCCAAATGAAGAAAACATTAAAGATGGGGCTAACATACACTGAGCTTTATCTATCCCACAGGAATGCACAGTAGGTGGAAGCTACATATGCAGCAGCATCTTGTCTGAGTTTCCCCCACAACCTGCCTCAAAGCCTGCCCAAGCCAGGCCATTTGCAAATTTAGAAAGTAATTTACATTTGATCACTTTTGATGAATAGAGATCTGTCAAATACACCAGTCCCTGAGTTCACCAGAACAAAGTTTAATTCAATAAACTGCCCTCCAGAAGGAAGCCAAAAGGCTCCAACAATCCTGGGCTAAAGAGCATGAAATTCATATCGTCTTAAACATACTCACTAAAACAACCTTTTTACTTTTTGGTATTGACTACTAAAATATTATTAATATAATTAAAAATCCCCTCCCTCTTCCTTCCTTTGTTCAACAACAGTTAAAATTTGACTGCCTGGACGAAAAGGTGAGGAATGGGGAAAAAGGAACAAGAAATCTCCTTTGGATTATAACCCCTGAAATTCAGATGGTGTGGGGGGGGACAGAATCTCTTTTTCTCCTCCACATATAACAATAATAATCAACCATTTAAGAGATATTTGCTGACTGCAAGTGTTTTTCTCTCTGTCAGTTCACCCAAAGCCACACAAACACAGCAGCATTGTTACAGCCACCACTTCAGACAAGACTGTGTCTGCCACTGGACAAGTGCATTCCTGCACTGTCTGGACTCTCTAAGTGGCTGGTTTATAGGCATCCACTGCAGGCTTGCTTCCAGCATATACAGCATTCAGTCCTTATCCTAAATGTGTCTTCTGTAACTATTTTTAATGTTGAGAGATATGAACCAGATTTCAGAAAATAATTCTATATACACAGCAGATGTTATCTTGCACCATGGGAGAGTATCAGCCACTGGCTATGAAATCCCCCAGGTTTCTTTACAAAAGTGTGCATCACACTGCACAGACAGCAACTCAGCCCTAGGCAAAATAGCAGCAGTCGCAACACTACAATAGCACATCATGCCCTGGGAAGAAGAGGGTTTCTCTCAGCCTCTAGGGCTATGGCTGACCAAGGATCTGAGGAGGAAGGGACTTTTGGAGATCAAATTCAGCATCTTCCTGTTGTGGGAGGGAGGCCTATGAAGAAATGAGTAGTGATGGGAATTGTTTGGAAAAGTATTTTGTCTTCCAAGAATGGGAAACCACAAAATTGCTTGGCATTCTCCTGGACGGCTATCTGATGGTAAATGTCTCACTGCAGATGCCCACTTGATCCCAGATGAAGGCATAAATGGGCCTTTACTCATGGCCTGCTGCTAGAGGGTCTCTGTTAGACATGGCATAGTTATGGTTCAGGTATCACCTAACACTTAAAAAATCCTCTGGGCTTATATGCCAGCTAACATAGACTGTGAGAGGCAAAGCACTCAACGTCTCAGTGTTGGGATCTGTTAAGTTCTGGACCCTTTCTTTCCCCTAGGAAGCCAGTAAAAGCAGAGATTATAGTTTTGGGATCTGGATAGGGCTAAAGCCCTGGGTCCTCTGGAGCAGCCTCCCCTGGACCCTTTTAGCTACCCCTGAAACACAGAACTCCTCCTGGCCCACCTACCTCCTGCACCAAGATCAATGCCAGAGGCGCTCACCACTTAAATTGCAAACCAGTTCCTCTGCCCACCACAAGGCCACAGTAGGAGCATTTAGAGACCCCTTCCCACCAGCTGTCAGACAACAAAATGATCACCCAACATTTCAAGAGATGGTGAGCATTGCCTTAGTTTTCTCCTAAAACCCTCCTAAAACCAGCTAGTGTTTGTCACCTCTACTCTACAAAACTATTGTTTCCTAGCCTTCTGCTACACTGGAGTTAGAAGAAAGAGAGGCTGCACATATGAGACCTTTTTCCAAAACAACCAACCAACATCAACAACACCAGCAATGCTGAGTAAGTGAGAAGTTGGCCAGAACCAAAAGAAAATGCAGCAAGACAAGTTGGCTACAGCAGGTACAGCAGGCAGGGTGTGCATCTTTACAGTTGCCCAGTGAAAGCTAAGACGTTAGCTTTATTGTTAGCATATTATTCAGACACAAGGCTATCTAGCTATCTAAAATGTACCCTTTCAGGCATGGTGGAGACATTGACCATCTGGCCTGATAGACTGAATCACTCCTGAAAGGTAATTGGACAATTTGGGGAGATAACTGAGCTTTTAATGGCTAACCTAGGAGACAGAAAACCTGAGTCTGAGGTGTCTAGACAACTTGTTACAACTTTTTGGAAATGAGAGACCTGAGTCTTTCCCTATTCTACATGTGACAATCTGGCAAACCCAAAAATGTTCTAAATTCTTGCTCCCTTCCTTTGAAGAGAAAAAAAAAAAAAAAAAAAAAAAAAAAAAAAAAGGAGGCAGCGATGAAGTGAGATTCAAGCCGTCACCTAGCATTCAGATAGCACTTCACAAAAAATTAATAACCTAACTTTGCTGCCTTTACTCACGCTACTTAGCACTCAGTCACCGTATGAGTAGCATTCAAGCAACCTTATCTGAGGTGGAGTTGCAGGAAACACCACAGGGCGCAAATTTACACAGCAAGAGATTAAAACAGTGATTACAGGACTAATGTCTCCCCAGCTCCCCAGGCAGTACACATGCAGAGCTTCTCCAGCGCAAAGACTGGAGGCAATACTGTGCTGAAATCATTATATATGAAAGCATAGAACATTTTAAGTCCTGCTTTCACATAGTGTATATTCGCACAATTTGCAGAAACTGCATTTCATCAATTCTTCAAACTCCAAGCCTTTTAATTTTTTATATATATATTTTTTAAATACTAACACTCAGGCTCTAAACTCTCTATTTATGTAACTGAATAAGCACAGGCAGCTTTTAAAAATCTGGGGTATCTCACAGCTGACATAGACTTGGCGTGGCCAGCACTCTTCCAAGGAAGCAATTTAATACTATCCAGTGGATACTAACATATTTCAATGTCTATAAATGATAGATAACCTTTCCTTCCCCTGTTCCTCCCCTTATTTTTTTTTTCTAAGCATTGAATAAAGGCTTTTTGAAAGCAAAAGCCTCAGCATATTTTTTCTCCTTCCAATAAAAGTATTATGAATGTTTACATATTTCTATTAGTTTGACTGTTTCAAGAGTTTTGCTGCAATGCAGGACAGTTTTATTTTTAATAGCTTAAATGCGTGCAGAATATTTGGTTAAAGGCTTCAGAATGTGACCAGGCAGTAATTCTACTGAAATGTTTCCTCCAACACATGAGCATTTCAAGGATAGGGATGATTTTTCAGATATCAGCCAGACGAATTATTCAGCCATCAAAAGTTTAAGCTAATGTAGAATGCCATGAAAACAAACAAACAAACAAAAAGTTCTTACTTTCAAATAACATAAATCTGAGTTTAATTGTCAACAACAAATCTTAAGATGAATGAACTGTGTTCTCCTCTGTCCTCCCTGAGGGAGACTGGGACCCAAGAAGGAGACGAACAGATAGGTGAATGACTGGCTGTGTAGCTGGTGCCGTGCTCAGGGTTTGGGGTTCTGGGATCTCGGACACACCTTTGAGGATGCACCTGGCCAGGTGGGGCAAGAGTGCTCTGGGCAGCAAGCTGGCTGGGCTTATTATGCAAAAATAAGAGATTCTGTAGGTACATTGGCCAGAAAAGAAGGACCAAGGAAAGTGTACCCCCAGTGATAAATGAGAAGGGGTAACTGGTAACAACAGTCACGGAGGAGGCTGAGGTACTCAACAAGTTCTTTGCCTCACACTTCACTGCCAGTCAGGCGTCTCATATCTCGAGTCCCCGAACCTCTAGGCTGTGGCTGAGGGAGCAAAATCCCTCCCACTCTAAGTGTGGAGCAGGTTCGATGACACTGAACAGGTACAAGTCTATGGGGCCTAATGACATACAACCCAGGGTCCTGAAGGAGCTGGCTGAAGCAGTTGCAAAGCCATTCTCCATCGTATTAGAAAAGTCCTGGCAGTCAGGTGAAGCCCCTGGTGACTGGAAAAACATCACTCCCATTTTTAACAAGCGCAGAAAGGAAAACCCAGGGAACTACAGTCTGGTAAGCCTCACCTCTGTGCCTGGCAAGATTACTGAACAGACAGATCTTCCTAGAAGCAATGTTAAGGCACGTGTAGGACAAGGAAGTGATCCAAGGCAGCCAGCACAGCTTCACCAAGGGTAAATCGTGCCTGACCAATCTGGTGGCCTTCTGTGATGGAGTGACTGCATCAGTCGGCAAGGGAAGACCAACCCATGTCACCTACCTGGACTTCTGTAAGGTCTCTGACACGGTCCCACACAATATCCTTATCTCTAAACTGGAGAGAGATGGATTTGAAGGGTGGACTATTTGGTAGATAAGGAATTGACTGGATGGCTGTAACCAGAGAGTTATAACCAATGGCTCTGTGTCCAGGTGAAGGCTGGTGACTTGTGGTGTCCCTCAGGAGTCCAGCTCAGGACTGGTGCTGTTTAATATCTTTATCAACGACATTGACAGAGGGATTGAGTGCACCCTTAGCAAGTTTGCAGATGACACTAAGATGAGTGGTGCAGTCTATACACCAGAAGGAAGGGACCCCATTCAAAGGGACCCGGACAAGCTTGAGAATTGGGCCCACGTGAAACTAACGAGGTTCAGTGAGTCCAAGTGCAAGGTGCTGCACCTGGGCCAGGGCAATCCCGGACATGAGTACAGGCTGGAAGAAGAACTCATTGAGAGCAGCCCTGCAGAGAAGGCCTTGGGGGTTCTGGTGGACAAAAAGATCAACATGAGCCAGCAGTGTGCAGTGAGCACTTGCTGCCCAGAAGGCCAACTGCATCCTGCATCCAGAGGAGGGCTGTAAAGATGTTTAGAGGGCTGGAGCACCTCTCCTATGAAGAGAGGCTCAGAGACCTGAGGGATGTTCAGCATGGAGAAGATAAGGCCCCAGGGAGACCTCATTGCAGCCCTTCAGTACTTAAAGAGTAAAAAATATTAAAAGCAACCCACACAGGCAGTCCCATAAGTCTTGAGAAAGCACACCCCCCGCCATCACTTCTGGCTCAGCTTCCTACCTTGCATTAATCCAGCCACTGATGCTGTGCTTCTTCTGCCCCCACCACTGAGCAGAACATGAAATACCGAGGTAGCAAGCAGCATGCAAGGTGGAGGGCTCTTCTCCAAATAACCAACAATTTGAGGGGAACCAGAAAAAAATGTATGACATTGGCCATAGCTAAAGGCCAACCACAGCTTCTTCCAAAGCAAAGGAAGCGGAAGAACCAAGATGGTGTTAACGCAATGTCCTTTCTGAATCTGACCACTGCAGCATTTGTGCCCTCTCTCACACTGTGCAGATCAATAGAAATTGAAAGGCAAAATTGCTCGAGGTTCAAAAGACCTCATTGCCTAAACTAGACCCAATGTACAACACAAAAGGCACCGGTACTTCCGTGCAGTATCATTAGTGAAAAGATTCATTCTACTCTGCCAGCAGGCATGCAGTAATTCATACTCTCACAAACACCACATTAGCGTGTTGATGCCAGACACTTCGGAATGGCATTTTAATGCCAAAAGTAATCTAATTCATACGTAGGCTCAGGATAGTATTCCTTTTTCATTTGCTCCTGCTTCAGTATTTCTTTCAATCTGACACTTCAGTGACATAAGCAACAATCAGAAGTATTCAAATATGAAACTGTAAAAAAAAAAATCATAATTAAACTAACGAGCAGATTTAATATATTTTACAGCTAGTTAAAAATGAGAAGAAAGTAATCCACAGGAGGTTTTGTTTGCTTGTTGGATTACATGGGGGTGTTTAATTGCTTTGAATGCAAAGTCTCGCCTGCTCACACATCTAGCTGTCAGAAGTAGGGAGTGGACATGTCAGATTAGTACTAGCATACCTGAAACCAGGAATTCAAAGACTAAATCTCTTCTGAATGTTTTAAAGTGATAGTTAGTCCAGATAGTTAGGATGTTACAAGACTAGCCCAAGCTATTTGTAAATCCTACACACCTACTGCCTTGTTAAAAGTACAGATTTTGCACGTTTTAGGCAAATACTTTAATAGATGTCCTTGTCTCACACAGATCCCCAAAGTCTCATATACATAAAATGCCTATCCAAGAAAAGGATCCGGTGCTGTCACCTACAGAACTTAAGTCAGAATGATGCTTCTGTCAAGAACTTGCATGCCTTTAGAAAAGGATAATGTGGCCTAGTAATCTGGTAACATGATTGAAAACAGGAATTTTAAAACCATGTATTTTTATTTTCCTGCCCTCCAAAATTCTTTCCCTCAATTAATATAAACCAACTATTTTGCTTAGAGAAGAATTAACAATTCCTACGGGCATGACTAGAAACTTAACTGGCTTTACTGCAGCAAGTATCTAGAGAGGTATTAGCACCAGAGGGAAACAGGAATAAAGTGGGAGGCATTTTTGGCAGTGCAGTTACTGCCATGAATGTACCATCTCAATACACAAACCCATAAAGAGGCAGTAGATAACAGCCTTTGCAGTAGCACAGTCAAGTTGCTACAAGTTTGACCACAACACCTTCTAGTTATAGATCATACCCACTGTCTTGCGAAAGATGCTAGAAATCCAGGACACAATGGTTCTGGTACCACCTTTTCTATTAACTGTACGACACTGGGTGAACAAATCATTTCATCTGCCAGCATTTGCTTCCCATCCCCGCATTGTCCAGCACAAACCTGTGAGGCATAACCCTCACATCTATTTTTTACTATAGGCTTGAGGTTTACTCAAAATGATGAGATCCACTTCCACACTACTGCACCCTTAAGATTAGTGACAGTAATACATCTGCCTCCATTGAATTGGGAAAATGCCCTTGAAAAAAAAAAAAAAAGGCTATTTTTTCTGAAAGGTTAGTCCAGCTCTCATCAATACCACCAATACAGACACAAATCAGAAGTACTGAAGCTGCTGGAGGCACAGAAGCATAAAAACAGGGCAAAATCCTGAGAAGACGTGAACCCAAACCCATCAATTTATAGCACAAATTATTTACTTGAGTTTTTATCTGGAAGCCTGTCTATCTTCCACACAACAGCCCTGTAGGCACTTTCATATTTCGCTGTTCCAACCGAGACTTGTATTACGGGATCAGATTCAATCTCATGTAAAGAACCAAGGCATGTTCTTCTATTCATTTTTGCTTTTAGGGACTTCTGCCTTTGGAGGTTCATAGTCCAAAGTGCTTTGATCCACTGAACAGGAACTGGAAAGCGTATCATAACATTTTCACAGTATTTCACAGAGGGTAAACGTGTTGTAGCTGAAGACATATTTATAAAAGCCTGAAGTTCTACATATGCCCCCTGAACCACTACTGCAGCCTTCACAGAAAATGGAAGGTCTTCTCCATGATACTGTGTCCTGAAACGCATTAGCTCCAGCCTATAGGCATCAGGTGGTGTAAACTTAATAATTCGCGATTGCTCAAATTCCTGTGTTTTGACACAGCTATGGAAATAGGAATCAAGAATACTGATCCATTTCTTCTCCACATCCTTCTCAAAGTAATGCTCATCCCTCTTCTGGAGTTCCAGGTCATTCAGAGTTAGAAAGCAGTCAGTACTTCCATTCACAAAACACAGACAATAAATGTGTGTGATGACAGCACTTTCTACAAGCTTTCCTTCTGCTTTAGTGACTTTCCCCCAGAAGTTATCCACTATTTCTAGAGTCATTTCTTGTTCTTCATAATTTCTCCTTTGCTTAGAAATGGTAGGAAGTTTCATAAGCTCTTCCTCAACTGTTACAATGAAATCAGTGAAGTCATTATAATCCGTGGTTCCTAACTTTAACATCTGCTCAACCTCTGGCTCGTGGATCACTTCTACTTTGGGATGGTACTTCCTTTTCTCCGTGTAAGATACACACTCAATCTTCACGGTATGGATTTTTCCTGAAACATTATAGCTCTCTAGTTTGGGTTCAGATAGCTTACAGTGTGGCTGCAGCTGGAATTCTCTGAAAGGTTTCTCGAGGCCCTTTTCATAGTACATCTGCAAGACACCTCCAGCTAGAACCCTCAGGTAAATAGGACCCCATTGCCGAGATGACATCATGTTCTTCTTTTCAGGAATGCGCAGCATGAACGGCCATCCATCAGCTTTCCGGCTCCTGAACAGGCCATGAGGAACAGCTGGGGATTGTTTGAGCCACGCGTGAGCACCAGAGATGGGTAAGCTTCCCACAGTGTCAGAGCCATCAGCCTGCAGGTGTTCAAGCCTCTCACAGATGTAGCTGAAGGAGCCCTGGTTAAGGCTCTTCTGATCATGGTAAACCTCTTTTTCTTTAGAATGACAAATGCTTTTGTTAATCGCTTTGTCCTTCCTGCACGTGTTAACATTAGCTGGTGATGTGCTGAGTGAGCATCCTTCCTTCCAAAAGGGACTGGAAAAGCCACAGTCACTCTGGAAGTGGGGAAGGCGCCCCAGTGTCAACGACTCTCCTGACTTGTCACAGCTTCCTTGCAGATCAGGGTTTCCTTCATCTGTTGATTTGGAGAATGAAGTCTTAATTGGATTGTCATTAGTCAAAGGAAGGCTGCTGGGTTTCTGCAAGGCGAGGGAAGAGCAAACCCCAGGTGATGGAAGGTTAATATTTGATGGCCATTCAGGAATAGGATACAGGATATGAATCCCAGGGTTCTGGATGCACGGACTGCCTGGGTAGTCTCTGGTTGGTGTGGTCAGTGGAGAGTTACTGGGGGGCCCAGGGCTTAGGTAGAAGTCAACTACAGGAGACGAGAGTGGAGTGCTGCCTGTGGAAGATGATCGACTTGAAGATTCATGCGCGTTAGAAAGATTGAGTTTAAGGCCATTTGCTTTACAACTACTGTGATTATCAACCAATTTCTGAGGTGACTGGAAGAGTGGCTCGTCATCGAAGGTAACCCAATTGGTTGGATTTGTGGAACACATCTTGTAGGAAAAACCTGAAGCACTCGCAGATGTATCACCCTCAAAGCATCTATATAGAAAGAACAGACACAATCAGAAATCAATTCTATTGAAAGACAAAACCAAGAAACCCAACCCTTACGATACTCCAACCACACAAAGCTTAAAATTTGCACGCAGTTTACAGATCATATGGAATCACAGAGTGTTTTAGGTTGGAAGAGACCTTAAAGATCATATAGTTCCAACCCCCTGCCATGGACAGGGATGCCACCCACTAGACCGGGTTGCCCAAAGTTGCCTTGAACACTTCCAGGGATGAGGCATCCACAGTTTCTTCAGGCAACCTGGCCCGGTGCCTTTTCACCCTCACAGTAAATAATTTCTTTATTTTATCTAACCTAAACTTACCCTCTTTTAGTTTAAAACTGTTACTCAGTCAAATGTACTTTGTGTGTTACATATCTCTGTTCTCTTCAGAGACCACTGACTTACGCTCTCAGATATCAGAATGTCACAGTAAAGTTAGAGAAGGGGTAGAACGGCTTATAAACAAGCAAGAGCTAGCTATAAGGACGAGCAATACATCCCTGTTGAAGGGTAGACTGTAAGAATCTGGAGGAGATACAAGCTGTTGAAGCACAAGTCAAAGCCAAGTAAGTAACAACATGCAACTGCCAAGCACTGAATTGGCTGGTGTCCTGGAAAAAGCACCAGGCTTCAAACGAATTAATACACTTATCAAACAGAGTAACTTTGGTGAACTGCACAGTTGATGTCCTCTGAGCAAGTAAATGTAACCAGTAAATTACTGTCTTGCCTTTGTTGTTCTAAACCATGCACTGAAATGTAAATGCTCGTTGTATCCTTATGCAAGATGTGTCATCCACAAAGTTTTTCCTCCCCACTGCTCCCGACTAATGCAGAAGTGAGCAATAAATTGCTGTTGACTGCAGAGGAATCCAGTACAATGAAGCACCACAGGGCCTACATAAACATCGCTCATCTGAAAAACAGTATTCTTATTGTGTCAGAGTGTGTTCGCATTTGCCGGAAAGCACAAGGAAGGCAGAGTTCATGTGCACAAAACCACCTGCACACATATTACTCTGTTAATTACGGCTAGATAACAATAACCTAGAGCCATTCTCCCTCATGCGCAAACAGCCATGGTCAGGCCATTTCTTAATTGCATGGCAAGGATGTACGCATATAAGCGTGTAACCACAAAAGCCATTCCTCATCTGCAGCGTTTAGAGAACAGGCTGTTTCTAGAGATGATAAACTTCAGCCAAGTGGAATCTTATGCTAGGAGTCATTATTTTTCAGAACTTCTCCCTTATTTCTTGGCCAGCTTATAGCCGTTAAGAAAGCATCATGAACTGACACAAGACACTCACCCTGCTGCTGAACAAACAAGGGCTTGGCATGGACCCTGTGGTCCTTCACTATTTTTCTGAACTCTCAACCTTTTTGTTCAGGAAAAATATTTGCACTATGCTAGTTATTTTATAAGCATACTCCTCCCCACTTAAAGAGAGAAGGAGAAAATGAGCAAACAAGTTACAAAGGACAATCACAGCTCAGACACAGAACTACTACTGTATCTTTCACCCACGCAGTCACTTCAGCAAAATCAAGTGCGGCAGTGGAAAGAAAAATCAAAGCTCTCTGGTCTCATATTTGGTCATCATTTTTTCCTCCTATTTCACAGCCTTCTCCTCTGTCCCCTCTACAGCATTTATTGACTGCTTCTACAAGCAAGAAATTTATACGTTTTCAGGCTTGCTCCATCCCCATCTGGCATTTATGAAAGATAAGTGACTGCCAGCCAGAGAATAATATTGAGGGCGAAAAACCACACTGAGCAAGGAGACTGAGAGACCTTCTTGCTGCAAGGGCTCCGTGAACGTAGCCGAACGGAAGTGACGGTGCACTCAGAAGCCTGACAAAGCACAGCCTTCCTGTCCCGCTGCTGCAGCACTGAAGGGGCAAATCACAAGAACCTGAGATCGTGCAAAAGAAGAAAATATAAAACAGGAAATATAATATAAAAACTTCCCTTGATTACAGGAAAAAATATTCATTTTTCAGTGCATTTCCCTTTCACATTACAAATGAAGTTTTCCAGTGCCCTTTATTATTTCCAGATGTTGAATTATTTTTTTCCAGCTGTTGCTATTCAGCCTTTCTAAAATGTGATGGTGCAGATTATTCAGCATGTTTTTTTTCTGTTACAAGACTCCCTCATAAAGATGTTTGAAATGTAACTGCCATATACTTAACCTCGGTCAATAAATGTCTACGAAGGGAAACACTTTGGCAGATGGAGCTTTCATCTGCAGTTACAGAATCATTCATGTACCTGTCAAAAACTGCAGCTTTCACCTTTTATTACTTGTTCAGAAATGTATTTTAAAAAAAACATATTGATATTAAAAAAAAAAAAAAAAAAACAGGCAAGGAGCAAGCATTGAAATTGATAGCATTTCCACTGCTATTGCTCTCTGATTACCAAAACCAGCTACTGGGAGTGGAGAAGAAAATCCAAACGGATCTTTAAAAGCTATTTTTGTAATGTCGTGCTAATATGATGAAATGCACCCTCTGCTCTGTTACAGGCAGCACCATTCATCTAGTACTTAAAAGAAAAACACACGTTTACAGTCTTACCTACTTTATGTAGTTTTTTCTCGGATGCTTTTACATCTGTACAACACAATAAATTAATCCTGACTCTGAAGTCCTCTTTTGTTCCAAAAAGTGCTTCAAATTCCTTCTTAAGAATTAGCACATTCTTCCTTTAAAAGGCATTAAAATCAGTCTGTAAAACAGATGTGGTTTGACTCCAAAAAGCTCCCTTAGGACCCATGTAAGCATAACCCAAATATCTTAGGTAACATGAAAACGATACAAGATGCCATTGATCTCTGTGACCACGTACACTATGCAGCCCATAACATCTAAATTACAAGCACGTGTGGTATCTCCTTCAGATACGTGACAGGAAATACCATTTTTAGAATATTAAAATCCCAAACAAAAAGCTGGCTGAAATGCCAGCTGATCTTAAATTTGACTGCAGCGAACCCAAAAGCTGCGACTCAGCTCAAACCATCGTGTCCTGCCTGAAAACAATCTTTGTATTTACCAAATTAACTCAGTCCTCAGTATTTAATGAACAGAAGTTGCAGCTGTAACTTCTTCATTTTGATACCTCGAGGATGTAAGGAAGAGGATTCCTACCCATTTATCGAGAGATCTAATAGGCTGCAGCTATTACCACATCCTTTGCTGCTTCTAAAATCCCCGATCAAATCTGCAACTAAAATACCACTCAGCCTCTGTGCCTTGTGGGGGGATGCCGTTATCTGTTCCTGAACTGAAAGGGTAATAACTTACTTGCTGCAGGGTGCAATTGAAGGTATCAACTATGGTATTTTTAATCCAGATACACCTTGGTCCTCAGTTAGTTGAAGATGGTAACATCCTCCAGTTGTGTCTCCACCACCCCGATGGAGCAGCCTCATATGACCTTCTACAGCTGGGAAGAACCAGCATGTGAGCCAGTGCTGTCCACAGCCCAGTGCATCACAGTACCCAGAAAAACTCTGGGGGTCATGCAGCTGCTAGTCTGAGCATCTCAGTCCCAAGGTCATCCCAGCTTCTGGCACCAGGGAAATCCTTCAAGTGCATCCTTGTGGACTGAAACATGAAGTGGCTGGTTGCAGGACAGTCTCCATCACAGCACAGCTCCCACAACGGCAGCCCGCAGCCTGAGCTGACTTGCTTTCACAGGTTTGCACAAGGATCGCCTCCTGGTTTTATGTTTGTTTTTCTTTTCCTTATTTTTCTTTTAAAAATATTGAAGAGGAATGGGGTCAGTTAGCAGGAAGTAACAGGGAAACAACTTGCTTTTGCAAAGCATATAGTAAGTAAAGGTAACCTTTAATAGAGTGTACTCATATTCCAAAATACACAGAGAAGCAAAATTACATTAATACATTATCACCTCTTTAGCTCCAGAGACTACTGTGGTTTCAAAAGCATTAGACTGTATAAGCAAATTAGATAAAAGCATTAGACTACAGTGGGATCTAACTAGGCAAATGTCAACATTGCACATTGGTTCAAGCTCAAAAAAAAAAAGTAGATTTAGCAATGCACATATACCTAGACACACACACTGCGAAGAAATGGTTAAATAAACCCTTCAAAACCAGATGAACTCTTGGCACAAGCTGCTCCATTTGTGGACACCTGGCAGTTTTATTTCTGCCCTGCCAGAGAGATTATGACCCCCATACATTAGTGCATGTAAACGACATTTCCAGGAACATCATCCGCTCTCCACATGCTAATCTGAAACCTAATGCAAAACTCCCCATACTATGCATGCCGCAGTAAAGCTGTCTCATAATGACACCATATGAGTTGTTACTGTTTATTGTATAAATATGCAGACGATTCTTAAAGCATTTTGCCATAAAGCGTAATGGTTTCACAGGGAAGTACAAATTCTCTGCAGTTTAAGCAATAAAGCACATATGGTATATAAAATAACCTAAACATTTGTAAGTCCTTGTAATATCCAAGTAAAATATGGCAAATGTATCTCCCACTTTTACAGCCATATTCCTTTATCACCGTACAGTTTATTACTTAACTACACAAAGAAAAAAAAATGAAGAACACCTATGTAAAACGTTGTTTGACTTATGCTGATTTGCCTCAAAATTTATTTTGAGACTATATGTGGCTGCACTTTTATTTAACTCTGCTCTACGTCTCCTAGACAGAGAGAAAAAAAATCTCAGATCTGTACTTCAGAAATAAACACAAGCAAATGACAAAACTGATGGGGAAAAATTGGCTTTCATTCGTGTTTTGGATCTATACGTGAAGCCTTCCACTGCATCACTCATTCTGTTACTTTTAGAAAATAAGTCACTGGCCTAAGAGTCAACAACACACAGACTTCAAAGCATAACGTGAACTTGTATTTACAACGTTGGCTCTGCAGAGCACGGGCGCAGCTGGGGGAAGCTGTTTGTGGGGGATTCCTGACTCCTTGCACCAGGAGCACAACCTCCAAGCGGGGCGGGAGTAACTCGCTCTGTCCTGAGTCACACACAGCTGACAGATTCAGCAGCTGATATTGCACACACAAGTGTGAAAAAATTAACATTTTTAATTGGGGGTTGGAACTAGATGATCTTTAAGGTCTTTTCCAACCTGAGACATTCTATGATTAATGGCATCAGCACAATGCTGCTTGTGTCCCGCAGGGTTTTACTTGCACTGGGAATAAAGCAAATCTCACATCTGGACGTTGTCTAAGCTGGGGGAAAAAGACACCCAACATACAAAGATCGCAGCAAACACAGAAGGCTAACAGGTTATTATGTTATTAAAATGTCAAGTCCATGTATTGGCTCAAATGTGCTGTCCCTGAAGAGCATCCAGCACTCAGGACAAATTCTGTACAGCAGTGCTCAATGGAACACCTGCTTCTCTGCACCTCTGAGTCGTGTCCCATGCCTTAAAAAGCTGCAAACAAATAGTAAATTCGCACACAAGGGAAAACCTACAGCAAGCTTTCAAAATAAAATGAAAAAAGCAGCAGTGCTGCCAGATTCTCATGTCTAATATCTACTCCGGGCTGTGTGTCTGTTAGTGAAGAGGGTTTCCCCCGGAGAAGCAGATCATCTTGCTCACTACAGAACAAGGCTAGACAGCAATGACCTTCCAGTTTATATAGAATAGAATAATTCACTTGGAAGGGCATCATCGATCTTCAAAGATCATCAAGTCCAACTGCCCAACCACTTCAGGGCTAACCAAAAGTCAAGGTATATTAATAAGGGCATTGTCCAAAATGCCCCTTGAACGCCAACAGGTACGGGGCATCAACCACCTCGCTAGGAAGCCTGTTCCAGTGTCTGACGACCACCACAGTAAAGACACATTTCCTAATGTCCCATCCAAACCTCCCCTGGCACTGCTTTGTGCCATTTCCTTGTGTCCTATCACCAGTTACCAGGGAGAAGAGCTCAGTGCCTCCTTCTCCACTTCCCCTGCTCAGGAAGCTGAAGAAAGAAGTTGTACGAAAATTTAGCATAGCTATTCAAAAGCATTTTCAATTTTGCCATGGAATAACTACCCCAACCTTAACCAGTAGGTGCTGCGAATGAATTTCTCATGCCTGAATCCGCTCTAACAGACCTTCCCTAGCATTCAAACGTGAAGTAATTGCAAAAGCTGCTTCAAAAAGACAACCAAACCACATGCATGACTGCCCGCCCTTGAGTGCAATGTGATCAGCTTAAGTTGATCCCCCCGTATGCCGTAAGCCACGATGCCCACAGCCTCCCTCCTCACTCCTGCGGTCACACAGCCAGGGTAAGTCACACGAGCTCGCTCACTGATCCAACCAAACGCACGGCCGTAGGGCACACCAGTTTTAATGTGAAGATGGCACTTGAGAAAAACAGGAATACTCCTTCAGCCTGCAGACGCATTATAAAACACATAAATCAATGACTGCAACAGCACAGAGAAGTCAAGAAGAAGACCATCTCCACCAACAAAGCATCCAAGAATCACAGGCTTACAATGACGACCTTACCATAAAGAGGAAAAAAAAAATCCCAATTCACAGCTACATTGAACTCTTCTGTTTTTGAGAAGAGGCAATCATGTCTTGTACCGCACCACACCACCAAGTCTGGAGTGGTATTTAAGAAAGATCCAAAACTACAGACTTACGACTAACCCTGTTCTTTACAATTAAAAGGTAATGAGAATGACAAAAAAGGCTAATCATTCTCTAAATTATCATCTAGCCTTTTTTATTGAAGGCTCTGATTTATCATCTAGCCACAAGAATGGCAACTGCCAATACTCAAAACAAGTCTAAGCATCTCTCTTGGGTCCATTAATGGTTCTCACATCTTGGTTCCTTCAGAAGACTCAGGACGGGTACTCATGAACAGAGAGGTGCTGGCCACCCAAGCTTTCCCTCTTTTCTGTTTCAGGATGACCAGGTCATCCTGACATCCTAGTAACATAGGCTTTTGGTAGCACACGCTCCTGTGCATCCTTAGACTACTTCAGGTTCACACCTGAGCACACACCTGCCATCCCAATGCTCATGCCCCATTCGCTGGCAAACAGGTGATCAGAAGGGAAACATTCAACAGTCAAAAGTGGTAGGAGTATTTCTACTAAGTTGGCTGAGAACAGCATTAAGCCATAAGAACCCCAAAATGGTAATCCACGTAAAAGCAAACACTTTTAACAGAAAAAAAACCTCTCTTTTCCTAGAAGACATAAAATCAAGTTTGATCGAATCAGTATGGTAACTAGCAAGCATTCTCTTCATCTTATTTTTTCCTTCTTCCTATTGTCCAATTAGATGAGATATATAAATCAACTTTAAATCACTTCATGAACATGCTTGCTTGTCTCCTTTATACAGCACATCCCTCCATGGGGCCTCTCTTCTCTATACAAAAATAAAAAAATCACCCCAATTAGAGGATAAACGGGAAAAGAGGCCGAAGTTCCCGCTACCATCCAGTCCCCTCTCCAGCATTGCCATAGCGACTGCACAACTCATGCTCCACAGGCAGATTTTGGGGAGCCAGCGAGCAGTTACAGAAGAGACTCATGTAAACTGTTTATTGACAGTGACATTTTACTGCATAGAAGGCTTTTTTGTTGGTTCACTCCTCCCCCTTTTTTTTTCTTTGAATCACAACAGAGTACTCTGGCCTGGAAAAGACGGGAAAAGAAATCTCTTTTTATTTACAGTACTCCTGCAGGTCACCAAGCTAATGGCACACTGAAGCATCCTTAAACTGTGTTTGGGAAACGGGTTACCATTAGGAATGCACAAACATCTCACACAAGTGCTCTGGTCACAGCGGAACCTCAGAGGGCTTCGGCAAGTAGTTTATTTAACATCCAAACTCTTCCCCATGAGCAGAGGCAGGGATTTATACCACGCTACCGGGCAGCAGAAATGCAGTCATGTACAGCTGTGTCATTTCTCTAGAATCAACAACCTTATTTTAGAATTAAGCAGCCCTCTGGATGAAAAACAAAACCAAACCAAAACAGAAAGAAGTCCTGAATGTTTTGGCACACAAATCACATATCAAGATGTTAAACAGGCCATGTTTAGAAACAAATTTAAAACTGGTCCTCAGCTAGTGTTTGTAGTGTCCCTGGGAAGCCATGGATGAAATGACACAATGAATATGTGATGAAACAGGATGCCTCAAAACCTCTTTCCCCAAATCTAAGCATTGGATAACAAGAAGCAGGGAAGCTTAGCATATTCACCAAACCACACTGTATTCTTGGGGGCAGGATGGACATAGGGATGCGGGGGTTTATTCAGAGTCAGTTTTTACATCAGCATTTAAAACTACCTCATGCTTTAGCAGCCAATAAACAAGTGCTAGTACCTTCCCCAAGATTAACACACCACATAAAATTTGCAGAGCTCTTAACATGAAAAGTACTGCATAGAAGTATTACTAACATTTTCTGACAGACCCATTCTCTTCTTAACTGCAGGATATTCTTTCTCCCTGTTGTAAAGCCTGAACACTCATACTAACAAGGCATATCATAATTAAATCCTTACTGCTTAACTGAATAGAAGTATTTTAATAGCTACTGAGGACAGTCACGTCAGAAAGTACGATTCCTAATTCACTTACCCCAAAATCCTCATCTGGATTCCCCTCCCAAAGCACAGATGTGCATCCCATGGTACGGATCCATGTGGGAGCAGTTCTTGAAGAGCTGTTGCCTGTGGGAAGCTTACGTGTGATCAGTCTGGGAAGGACGGCATCCCGTGGGAGGGACCCCACGTGGAGCAGGGGCAGAGAGTGACCGTGAAGGAGTGACAGAGATGAAGTGTTAGGGACTGACTGCAGCCCCCGTTCCTTGTTCCCCTGCACTGCTCAGGGGGATAGGATGGATGGGGGAAAGGTATTTGTAGTTTGTTTTTAGTTTCTCACTACTCTAGTCTGCTAGTGATAGGCAATGAATTATATTAATCTCCTTATACTGAGTTTGTTTTGGCCATGGCAGTAATTGGTGAGCAATCTCCCTGTCCTTAACTCAACCCTCGAGCCTTTTTCCATCATGTTTTCTCCCCCACTTCCTCTGAGGAGGAGTGAGAGAGTGGTTGTGGTGGAGTTTAGTTGCCCAGCAGGGTAAAAGCACAATGCCAGAATTAACACTCATGCACAGATAAACTTAAGAGCTTGCATTAATTTGTTATTTAGAGATCTGGATTAGGGTAGCGATGTCCAAAAGCTGTCCCATTAAGTTTACACACTCCAATATTTTTTGAAGGAATTGACAATAACTTCATATGTGCAAAAGGAGAGAAGAAGAAGAAGAACCAGCTCAGATCATGAAACAAGGACCTAATACCTGCCTCTGTCCAGAATTTCCCAGCAGTGCAAGGTACAGCTCTAACATCAGATACGTATAAGTGTAAGGTTTGGCCAAACTCTAGTGGTACAAACTACTTTTGTGCTCTGAACTAGTTACAGACTAGTTATATGGTGCGGTGCTAAGCACTGCTCTCTGTATAGCTACTCATACAAATAGTAGGGAAGTAGGTAAGCTTTTTTTAATAACATTTCCTTGCCGTAGGTGCACTTCCAATGCAGTAAAGCAGGCAATTCGATGTTCTGCCTTCGGCTAACTTTCTTCTTTTATTACACATGTAAAAGAGCCTTGACCTCCAGACACAGAAAACGCAGCTAACAGGAAGGCGAACAGTTCATATCTAAGAGCCTCAGGCTCTATAACTTCTGCTCCCTTCCCCATCCAGACGTTACCATTCTCCTAAAAAAAGTTAAGTCTTGTTTGCAGAGAAATTAGGTTTCTGGTGCACTCTGCATCGGTAAGAAAACATCCCAAACCAGGAATGTGAGCAAAGACATTTGTAACTTAGCTTTTACCGTGCTTCAATAGAACACCCCAGTCAGCATTTTTCCTAGCACCTTTACAAGGTGGTCTCAGTTGTCACACGTAGCAGAACAACTAAATCTTTTTTAAAAATAAAAATAAACTAACCGAAGAGATCCCTCTCTGTGAATACTTAGTTAAAACCAGAAAGGAAAAGTTTTCTGTAGTCTTTGTAACCTACAATATGCTTGAATTACATCTCCAGAGTTTGCACGAAAGGCTTATTTATACGTACTAAGCGCAGCCTAACCAGCTCAGACACGTGCCAGCGCTGCAAGGCACATTCTTCAGCTGGCTCTGCTGGCTTGTTTTCCCGGAGCCCTGTGTCCTGCTGAACATACAGCAGAAATTTCCGCACCAATAACTCCCAACGCTGCGAGCACACACGCACAGTTTAACAACACCAGCTGCATTACTAGAAAACAGGAGGAAGGCTCCAGGAGTTAGTTTTGCTTCAAATAGCACGTGGAAAATAATAATAATAATAAATCCTCGCTGGCCTGGTTCCCTGCTTAAACAAGGCGAAAGTCTTTGGGAACTCGGGGGATGCCCGTACCGAGCGCCCCGGCACGCCGCGCAAACCCAGCCCCTTCTCGCCACCTCGCCATCGGTAAATAAACAAAGGTAGAGCCCACTATTTATTAAATCCCGTTCTTGGACCAAAAAACAGAGAACCCCACCCACTTACCCCGTTCCAACTACCGGGAAAACGCCGCCGGCCCCGGCTGCCCTCCGGCGACCCGCGGCATCCGCTGCAGCCGCCCGCGCAGGGAGCGGGGCAGCCTCGGCCCGCCCGGCCCCGTCCTCACACGGCCGCCCGCGAGGGGGTCGCCGCTGTCGGCAGATGCAGCCGGCACCGCCCGGGCAGGAGGCGACGGGGGGATCGGGACCGGGATCGGGACCGGGAATGGGACCGGGAGCGGGGCCGGGTCCGTGCCCAAGCCCCGCCTCGCCGCCCCGCCCCGGCCCGGCCGCCCCCGCAGCCCTCGCGGCGCCCGGCGGGGCCGCCATTTGCCGTGCGGCGGGACCCCGCTGGGCTGAGGCTGGGTGGAAGAGCTGGCAGCTCTTGGGATTTATCTTGAAAATAAATTTCTTTTAAAAACTGGGTAGCGTTCCATGGCAGGAGCGTTGTTGTAATCCTCGAGATGAGCAAGCCGAGTGCTCGCGTTTCCGTTTTGTGCCGGAGCACATCTTCTGGATGAACTTTGAGCAGGGATGGGGATGCGTTATGCGAGTGGTGTGGGCCGGATTGCACCGCAGCTGCTGGAAACAAGCACACTCTCTGTTCCAATGGCACCAAACACTGCCCTCAAGGCCACATCTTTCAAAGGTGCAAAATAATTTCCCTCTTGTGCTGCTCACATCCCAGAAATTCTTTCAAACAATTTCCTCTTATCTTGAAATTCAAACAGCAGAAGTGGGTCTGCTGAACAGCAAGACCATGGGAGCCATTCATCTGCACTTACAGCCTAATCTTGTTTCATTTCCTGCCCTTTCCCAAGTTTACAATAAGTGTGCTAACCACTGAACCATCAAGTCTGCAAAACTTCATGGTTTTAAGCAGGTCTGTTGGTGAAATTACAGAAATTCTATTTTATTTAACTCTCCAACATATAACAGATTTCAAAGTCTAGGGGAACCTTTTCAATAGGGGAAAAGGAAGTGTTTATTCTAACATATACCATGAATTTAAAACAGAAAGTTACTTTCTAGACCCATTGTTAATGGTAATATGGTAATATCTGTGCTAATTTTTCTTATAATTCATATGATATAATGTTGGGTTTGATTTTCACCAACTTTTAATAATAAGTGATATGCATAAAAATCATGATATATCCAGTAAATACTACAGAGCTCTTCTGAGATGCTTCACTGTCTTCATTTAAAACAGTGTTGAGGAGTGTTTCAAGTGTATTACTTGAATTTTTGTGTAAAAGAAGTTACCCAAGCATATATGAAATCTGTGAAATGCAGAAAGTGGGGAAGAAAATGCCTGATGAAAACAAGATTTCATTTCAGTGGTAATGGGTGCTACAGCAGTAGAGGAGAGTTTCTCACTAGTACATAGAGTTAAGGCAACTTTGTGTGTGCATTTGATTATCAATGTTCATAAAGTATAAAGTATTGATAGCCCTGTCCTACCTTTCCTGAAAGAAGAAAAAAAAAAAAAAAAAAAAAAAAAAAAAAAAAAAAAAAAC
>CM021767.1:10525253-10608182 GCA_011076525.1 Nettapus auritus
AAAAAAAAGGGGGGGGGAGGGAGGTGATGATGTGGAAGACCAGGGAGAATGTATCTCGTGGCCACAGAGCTCAATAAAACAACAGTTCCCAGGAAGTTCTTCAATTCTTCCCTTTCTAAACTGACTTCTCCTCCAAAAGAGTTTTGTGTAGAGGAGCCTCTTCTACTGCTGACAAGGACTCCAGGATCACTCTCTTCAGCTGTGTACCCCTCCTAGATGTCTCCACTGTAGCACTGTGCTGGCTCAAAAGCATGGGTAGAGCTCTGCAGCCATTTAGCTTACATCAGATGCATAAACTTGCTGGTTTCTTAGCAAAATCTTAAGCCAGGGTGATTTTCCAATTTGTGTAAAATAGGCATTTTCTCCTCTGTAGCATCAATTTTCCTCTCTCTAAAAGGGAAGGTGCTGTCAAAGAAATGGCATAGGATTTCTTGGTGTCCAGAACATATGTCCCAGGAAGGGGACACCTAAAAGAAAAGATGTGCCTGTTTTAATGAACATGCCCTTCAACCCTTGGGAAATAACTTTTTTTTGGTGGAGTAGCAGTCACAGGGACAGTAACTGTGAGAAAAGACTCATGACCACAACCAGTTAGGTGATAAATGATCCACCACTAGAGGAAAATCTGCTTATGTTGCCCTGCAGAAGATGCACTGCATTCAAAGAGGAGCTGAGGAAGGGCAACCTACTGAGACTGAGATTCAGAGATGAATTACAATTGTTTTAGAAATGGGGACCTCCTAGGGAACAGGCTTGGAGTAATCATGTGGGCAGCCTCTGGTTAGGAGATGAGACACTGATATGTAACTTAGGTGAGACAAGGAGCTGATTTTCCACGGGGTAAGAAGCTTGTGAGATTGTTTTATGAGGCTTTTCTAGAAATGGAGTTGAGACAGGCTCCAGTAAATTGAATGTCATGAGGTGGGATGAGCAGTGACTGGTACACACACAGCAACAAAGATTTCAATCAATGCTGAAAGACATCATTTTCAACAACATATTTCAGGCTTCAGACCACTTATCCCCAGAGTTTTTAGCCTCCTGACCAGGGAGGTGATCGTCCCCCCGTACGCTGTTCTGGTGAGGTCGCACCTCGAGTATTGTGTTACGTTTTGGGCCCCTAACTACAAGAAGGACATCAAGGCCCTGGACCGTGTCCAGAGAAGGGCTACGAAGCTGGTGAAGGGCCTGGAACACAAGTCCTGTGAGGAGTGGCTGAGTGAACTGGGGTTGTTTAGTCGGGAGCAACGGAGGCTCAGGGGAGACCTTATTGCTCTCTACAATTACCTGAAAGGAAGCTGTGGGGAGCTGGGGTCTGCCTCTTCTCACAGGTAACTAGTGACAGGACTAGAGGGAATGGCCTCAAGTTGCGCCAGGAGAGGTTCAGGTTGGAAATGAGAAGACATTTCTTCTCAGAAAGAGCAGTCAGGCATTGGGATGGGTTGCCCAAGGAAGTGGTGGTCACCATCCCTGGGGGTGTTTAAGGAAAGGTTGGATGTGGTGCTTAGGGACATAGTTTAGTGGGTGACATTGGTAGTAGGGTGATGGTTGGCCCAGATGATCTTGATGGTCTTTTCCAACCCTAATGATGCTATGATTTTCTTCAAGGTAGGCCAGAAAAAATGGCAAGTCTTCCTAAAAACCCAGAGAGCAATGGAAAGACCAAGCTGCAATATTGGAAGACCATGTCCAGGGCAGGTCTTGCCCTCTGTTCACCCTCTGCAGTGACCTTTACCTCTCAGAGCAAATAGCTCCCAGCTCCAAGAGAGGACAGGTTATCTTCTGCTTCAAAGTTTCTCTGGAGAGAGGAGATCCATCAAAAAAATGCAGAACAAGGCTTGGAAATTGGCTTAATTATCAACAGGATAATTGTCATATTACCCTAAGTAATACAAATTCCTTCTCAGCCAGTTCATGGAGTGTCTCTAGATTGTGTTTACCAGAGGTACTGTCCTCCACAAAGTACAAGAATCATGGATAGAATGGGTGGGATGAAAGGGGGACTGCAGATACTCTAATTCCATGTATGCAAAGCTATCGAGATCAGTGACAGCTCGTTTACAGCAGTAAATTCCACTTTCTTGTGTAATGTATCCAAATTTCTTTATAAGGCATCATGTGTTCATTTTAGCTTCTCTGCTTTTCAGTGCTGCTGAACTTTCCCTTGCATTTTAAAGAGATTAAGGAGGGGTGTCCTTTTGTAATTTACTTTCATTTGTCCTAATACCTTCTCTGAAAACCAAGCAATCCTGATCTTTTGCTGTATTCGGGGGAAATATTCTGAGTGTCTGCAGTTGCAATGGAAATGTTCAACACAGTTTTCCCTACAAATAAATTTATCTGTTAGTTTAATGCCATTACAATTACAAGATTTGTGCTAAGAAAAAAAATAAAAAGCTATTCTCTCTCTCTCTTTTTTTTTTTTTTTTTTTTTTTTTTTTTAGTTTTAGTTTTAGATCAGTTTTTATTATCTTAATAATAAACAATGCCTCATAGAGTTAGCCAGCTCTTCCTTCAAGAGTGTTAATTGTTTCAAACAGGTAAAATACTAGTTGGCAAAATTATGCTCTCAATACTTCTTCATACTTCTATCTCAATGACGTCTAAGGGATGGTGAAGTTTCATGGAGGCAGGGTTTGAGGATTGGCCTTAAAACGATGGTGTGAGTTTCCTTTAAGGAACACCAAAACTACTTATATCTTCACTATTGCTCAGTTTTCCTTTAATCAACGAATTCCCTTTCTGTTCAAGTCATAGACCTACTAAAGATCATAAATTTATACCATCAAAGTCCTATTATGGTAAACAGAATGTAAAATCACTATAGTTGATATGGATGAGGACATGATGGGAAGACGGAGGTAAGAGGGCAACAGCATTTCAGCCCAGAGCAGAGCAGACTGAGGGGAGGCCTCATGGCGGCCTGCAGCTCCCTCACGGGGGGAGTGGAGGGGCAGGCGCTGAGCTCTGCTCTCTGGGGACAGCGACAGGACCCGAGGGAAGGCATGGAGCTGGGGCAAGGGAGGGTCAGGCTGGGTGTTAAGGAAAGGTTCCGCACCCAGAGGGTGGTCGAGCACTGGGACAGGCTCCTGAGGGGAAGTGGTCATGGCACTGAGCCTGCCAGAGCTCAAGGAGCATTTGGACAAGGCACTCAGACACATGGTCTGGTTTTTGGGTGGTCATGTTTGGATCCAGGATTGGACTGGATGATCCTTGTGAGTCCCTTCCAACTCCAGATGTTCTATAATTCTATGATTCTAGGTAATATTTGTATTGAATATATCTCTTTAAAAGATCAATTATAAACATGTAGATATGATTGGATGATTGGGGAGAGAATAAGTTGTCTTTTCTTCTGATAGACTGAAGTTGTTTCCATCATAACTTAATATGTAGCTTGCAAGCCAGAGAGAATGGTTGCATTTTTATTTTTCTGTCTTTAAATGTTTTTCTTCAGTACTGTCAGCACAAGGCCTCCGGGCTCAGATGACGAAGCAGCAGCTTCATCACTGGCAAGTGCTGGGTTGTGTAGCTTGGCATGCCACCCTCCATCACAGCATAGGGCCCTGGGGGTGCCAGAACCTGATCTCAGCATCTTTCTTTCCCTCTGGAATTCCATCCCAATGAGTCTCCTGTCTTCTCTCGGAGCACACCCAACACCTCAGCAACAAGAAAAGGAAGATTGATACCTCATATCTTCCCCAAAAAACAGGGAATTTAGACATACATTCATCAAAAGGAGTCCTCAGGACTTTCATTTACTCTTTTACAACATTCAGTAAAGGTTTCGCTCTTAGTTTCTACACTAGCCCTTTCTAATGGTTTTCATTTTAGGCGGACAGAGTATTAATTTTTTGTATCTCCTTATCAAGGTCAGCATTTGTCTAAAAATTCATTAAATTTTTATTTTGCTGAGACACGTACAAACCTGCTGTTAGTGGCTGAGACCTCAGTTTTGCTTCATGCTGATAAACCATAGAGAGATAGAAGACTTAGAAGAGGAGAGAAGTGACAGTGCTCCAGCCCCTCACTGAAGCAGACCAGTTTCTTGGTACCATGTCTCTGTGTGCATATGAATGTTTTTGGTTTTTGCAAAATAACATAATCAAAGAGACAAGTATTCTAATATTTAGAATTCATTTCCAAAACAAGACTGTTGTTCAGTAAATTCTGCAACCACTTTCACCTTCTCCCAAAATAATTCAGTGCAATATAAATCCAAGCAGTAAAAAAAAAAAAAAAAAAAAAAAAAAAAAACTAATTGATGCTGAGATTTGAAAATAGTTAATACAGTTTCACTTTAATGAATAGTATATGCAGAACAAATTAGAACCATTAAAACTATTTTCTACTCTAAATACAATCTGAAATTTGACATAAGGATACAGTACTACATATTGCTACAGGCAGTTATTAAATTAATTCAACATTTTACAATGCTAACAGTTTATATTGCTAACTATATTTATGATGATCTCAATGTGATTTGCAGTATATTAACCTTTTTATAAAATGTTTACTGTTCTGACAAAAGTGAAACCTGTCAGTTCTTATGTTGCTAGAACCAAATACTATTAAATGGAAATAGAAAAGCACTCATTTGTAGACTTATTTTTAACTCTTTGCTCTACTACTTCACCTCTTTGCTCTACTACTTCACCTTTTATTTTTGCAACAAATTTCCATAAAAGTCCTTCCTGAGAATTCAAGCCAAAGTGCAAAAATTAGAGAAAAATTTGTCTCCTTCCCTTATTTAATAAATTCAGTTTTCACTTACCACTATTGCTCTTAAAAAAACTCACAAGTTTAGTATATTCACTGTTAAATTACCGTGTATTCACCACATATAAATTAGTTATAGAAATATAGCATACTCATTTTGTTCCTTCTGTGTGAGATTTGGTGCTCATTGACTTGAAATGTTCATGACCACTTGGGCTAGACTGACAATCTAAGAGAAACTTGGCTTTGTGCCCTTGTTGGGACTGAACATAAACCAGACTTTCCACATACTAAAAGAAATTCAGTGAAACTGATACCTCCTCTCCTAAGGTATTTGCTGTGACAGACATTGTATGCACTATACATGATTTGCAAGTCACCAAGTAGAAGGCATGTAAGTGGTTCCAGTACCACAGTTAATTCCTTATATCAATGACTACAGTTAATGAAACTGCATTGAGTTCTCAGGTCAGATTTTTTCAACCTGGTAACTTCAGTAAAAAGTCTTCCTTAAATGAAGTGCTTTGCATTTACTCCTTTCAAAGGAATTAATGAATAACAACTGGTAGAGCTTAAAGTGACTTGAAATTCCACCCTGGACTCTCTAATTTTGTGGTTAAAGCTCTTTACAGCACCAACCTGTGTTGTTTTCGGAAGACCATAAATAGTTTCAGCACCAGGCCTGGATTTCCACGGCTGCTTCATTGCGTAAGACTTCATCAGTTTATGAGGCTTTTGTCTTTGCCGTGTGAATTAGTTAAAACCAGTGCATATAAGCTGATTTCTGTGGTTATCTCTGCCATTTTATACATTAAAAAATTAACATTTTACTTTGTTTTAGTGTTGTCAGCATAGCAGCTTGACAGGCAAATTAAGCCCAACAAGAATCAAATGCTTACTTCACTGCTCAACCCGGGTATAGCAGTGCTGTATTTGTACTGAAAGTTTGTGGAAGAACCCCAGTGATTCAGAATTAGCACTGATGTGGTTGAGGCTGCCTACACATACAACAAAGGCAAACAATGAGAAATTGCCCCTAGGCAAGTTTCCATGTGGCAGATTTCATAATCCCAAATACATCTTGGTTTCTAAAGCTCTCCAGAAGCTCTCCTCTGTCCCCATCTGTCATTAAGCTAGCAGTTCTACAGATGGGTGTAGTTAAAACAAGTTTCTAATTCTCATGATTCAAATTAAAAAAAAAAAAAAAAAAAAGTATTCAAGAATTAGGGCAAACAGAGCCTCTTTTAAATTAGCATTGATTTAAGTCACTGCTGAGTAGTAGTGCAAGCAGTAACCAAAGCAAAAAATGCAGAAGTTTTTGTTTGTTTTTAAATAGAATAGCACCTAGCTTTTGTAGGAAGGAGCAATTAGCGATTATGTGTTTTTACTGCATTAAACTCCATTTTTACCACCACCCTGTTGTTGCTAAGATAGTAGTTTCAAATTACCTTTACATACTGCACTAAAGAACAACAGGTTTGCCCGGTTTATATGGCCAGATGATTCTCCAAAGTTTAATACACTGTTGTATTTATATAATAAAAAATGTTTACTTGGCTCAACCAATCCAGAAAATAGTAATATAATAGGTGCTATGCGGTCAAAAAGTTGATTCAGTGTTTCAGTGTTTCAGTCCTAATACAGTCCTAAAACTGTTTCAGTCCTAATACAGATGCTGCTCTTGAGTGCTACCAGACCATGTCTAGTTGTGATCTAGGTGTGATGTTTCTGGCACCTGTATCACTGAAGCACTAAGCTGTTTAATACTGAATCCAAAGGAATTAGCAAGACATTATGAACACCATTTTAAAATCAGTTGTTATAAATCAGTTATATATCTGTGATTTCACCACTGATATTTATTTAAGTAGTATCACCACCATCAGTATCACCACTGATATTTATATAAGTAACAAAATCATTAAATATGAATGTGGTAACAGTTGGACGACTTATATTTTCTGCTTAACAACACTGTTTTTCAAGTTAGTATTTTGGCCTTATTTCAGTGTTAGTACAATTTCAGTTTCCAGTTTGTGTTCCCATAATACAGACATCTTGTATAGACAAAATAGTTCAAATTCATATTTGTTTAAAACTTTGTCTCAAAGATTAATTCTCTACTGCAATGCTTAAAAGAGCATTCAGCTGTTCAATTACAGTGTAGGTGTTTAACATCTATAGCTACAGATATTCAGAAGCTGATTCAGAACTAACTAGTTGGCAGATAAGTACACGCTAGTTGGGTAGTTTCAATAGTAACTTGCAATGCAGCATTAGAAACTGGAGCTTTTAATATACTGTATGGTTTGGGCTGGGATAAAGTTAGTTTTCTTCTAATGCGGTTTTGCATTTTTGATGAAAGTAAGTGATAACACACTGGTTTTGGTTGCAAAAACAGCTGAAGATAACATTTAACTTTCAACTAATCCCTGAAACAATCTTCAAAGCATGTTTTTACTTATGCCTTTCAAAAATGGCAAACAATAGCCTTTTTCTGAATGTAGGCACTGTGTAAGTAGTAGCATCAGTAAGAATTTCATCAATTTGATTCATAAAATTAGAATATAATCATAGAATCATAGAATATCCCGAGTTGGAAGGGACCCATAAGGATCATCAAGTCCAACTCCTGGCACCGCACAGGTCTACCCAAAACTTTAGACCATGTGGCTAAGTGCACAGTGCAATCTCTTCTTAAATTCAGACAGGCTCAGTATAATGACTGCTTCCCTGGGGAGCCTGTTCCAATGCACGACCACCCTCTCAGTGAAGAACCTCTTCCTGATGTCCAGACTAAACCTCCCCTGCCTCAGCTTAACACCATTCCCACAGGTCCTGTCACTGTTGATTACAGAGAATAGGTCAGACAGAAGACTCGGGCACACCCTGCAGCCCAAGGCCTGGATGGCCTCGTGTTTCCCTGAGCCTTCCGTCTGAGTAACCACATCGGTGACTGTGGCTGGAGAGGCCGCAAGAGAAGCGGAGGCCATGGCTTTCTGCCTGGTTGATACCACGGCCAGGTTCCTCACAAGCGGATTACAAGTACCAAAGGGAAAGACCGTGCAAAAGAGCGGCGAGGGGCACGCCCTGCTTGCCCTGCCTGCGCACACTGCCGCCCGCGCCTCTCCCTGTTTGCCCATTGTGGTCACCATGCTCCTCGTTGCTCGCCCTCCCCTGGGGCTGCTTTGAAGGGCCGGGGAGGGGGCTCTGCTGGCTTGGCCTATGCCTCGTGAGCCTCCCTCACGAGGGCTGCCAGGGCCTAACAGGTCCCTCGGCTGCTTCAAGTGGCCTCGATGCCAAAAAACAAAAGCCCTGCCCGCCTCGATCCCCTGCTCCGCTGCAGAAAGTATCTGTCCCGGGGCCAATCGCCTCGGCATGTGGCAGGACAGTGGACCTGTGGCTTAACCAGATTCGGTAGCCTCTTTGTGATGTCACAGATGTGGGTCACAGGCAGGCAGCGAATTTCTCGAGGGAGGCTGTTGTAGTGGGTTTACGTGGCAAGGTTTTGGTAGCAGGGGGGCCATAGGGGTGGCTTCTGTGAGAAGGATCTAGAAGCTGCCCCATGTTTGGTAAGGGCCCCACTGCTGACCAGAGCTGAGCCAATAAGTGCTGTTGTTTTGCGCCTCTGTGAGAGCATATTTAAGACAGGGAAAAAATGCTGTGCCACACAGCAGCTGGGAGGGTAAGAGGAGTGAGAAACAGCCTTGCAGGCGCCAAGGTCAGTGAAGAAGGAGGGGGAGAGGTGCTCCAGGCGCCGGAGCAGAAGTCCCCTGCGGCCTGTGGTGAGGACCATGGTGAAGCAGGATGTCCCCCTGCAGCCCATGGAGTACCACGGTGGAGCAGGGTTCCACGCTGCAGCCCGTGGAGGAGACCACAGTGGAGCCTGTGCCCTGACGGAGACTGCGGCCTGTGGAAGACCCCTGCCGGAGCAGATTCCAGGCCGGACCTGCAGCCCGTGGAGAGGAGACCACGCAGGAGCAGGTGACCCGGCAGGAGCTGCTGCCCGTGGGGGACCCAGGTTGGAGCAGTTTGCTCCAAAGGGATGGACCCCGTGGTACGGACCCATATCTGGAGCAGTTCTTGAAGAGCTGCTGCCTGTGGACAGCCCACGCTGGATCAGTTCGGCAGGGATTGCATCCCATGGGTGAGACCCCACAGCACAGGGGACAAGAGTGACCGAGAAGGAGCGGCAGAGAAGAAGTGCTGTAGACTGACCATAACCCCCATGCCCCCTTTCCTCTGCGCCGCTCAGGGGGAGGAGGTGGAAGAGGGTGGATGGGGGGGAGGTGCTTTTGGTTTCTTTCCTTTGTTTCTCACTTCTCTAGCTTGTTAGTAATAAGCAATAAATCTTACTTTCTCTCTATGCTGAGTCTGTTTTGCCCGTCACGATAATTATTGCGCAATCTCCTTGTCCTTATCTCAACCCTTGAGCCCCTTTCATCGTATTTTCTCCTCGCTCCTCTTTGAGGAGGGGGAGTGAGAGAGCGGTTGTGGTGGAACTCGGCTGCCCACCCGAGTAAAACCATCACAGCTGTCTGGGTGGCAGATGGGCACTTCAGTGTGGAGTCTCACTTTCAGAGTGGAGTCTCCAATCACCAGCACCCTTCGTGTTGGTGGAGACTTTGGTTCTTATACACGTGGTTTGCTGGTCCACGTTTATACTCTTGCCCTTTCCTAGGTCTTGAGCATTACCATTTTTTATATATTTATATATATTTTTTTCCCCAGAGTATCACACATATTGCATAAAGGCACTTCAGGGGCAAGGGAGAGATTCCTCCTCCTTCTCCAAGCAGAGACAAGGGTCCAGCTTCCCTTGTCTCGCGAGTTCATCAGTTGTGGCGATTCAGGGTTGGAGGCTCCTTTACCAGTCCCTTGAGAGGACTTAAGGCAGGGCTGTTGCTCAGTCTGTGCCAGTGCTTGATACCAAGCATCAGACACTTCCTCAGATTTCTGGATGTTTCACAGCCTGTCGAGCTCCTCTCAAAAGACAGAGGTATGGTATGGTGACATACATATTCACGGTATTTATGGTACAGTGACATATATATTCATTCAATTTTCCAAGAAAGGGCAGGATTTATGTTAATGTTTCTGAGAACTCATTATCATATTGTCCCTCCTACTTTCGCATGCACAGTACTCTTTGGTTGTCGCACTTTGAGCTCTTTCTGATGAAGGCTTGTAGCCTTCTTCACCTTGTACTTTTCTCCTTTCTGTTCTGCACATGTTCTGTCGTTGTTTACCACTTCAGCAGTTTTGCTTTTCTTCAAACTCAGCTGATTCAGTTGTTTGACTTCTACTTTGGGCACTGCCTTCCTTCTTCAGCCTTGATTTTGTAGCTAGAGTTGAGGCTTATCACATGAGGCCAATACAACAATTTAGCAAATTCAGATATCCCTTCAGCTTAGTGTGTTACACAGTTGGTGTTTCGTAATCATTATTTCACTGGGTTGTGATGGGAAATTGTTTGGAAGAGAAGTCATAGTGGGAAGAGAAAATCACCACAGGGACAGGAAATCATTGGGGTAGGAAATCACCATTAGCTATGGGAAGTTACTCTTGAGCTAGGTGATCCTTGGGATGGGAAGCTGTCCTGGGCAAGGAAAATCCTCCCTGGGCTGGGAAATCCTCCTTGGGATGTGAAATCCTTCAGATGGGAAGCCTGCTTGGGTACCCAAAGTCACATAATCACAAGCCTGCCGGCGAGGGCTTAGTCGTAACACTGGCCATTGGGATATGGCCCACTCCTCAACCACCATGGCAGGTACAGTAGCTGGCTCCTGCTCCTCCCAGGGCTGCGGCCCTGCAGGTGAGCCCAGGGCCCCACAGGTCATCCTAGCACCCCCTTTGGCTTTTCCCCACACAGAGCCCCGGGCACTTCTGGCATCTGGAGAAGGACATGGCCATAGCCAAGAGTTTTGGTTACCCGTAGCCCTACACTCCTCTACAGCCCCTGCAGTGCCCAGGCACACTCAGGATGCAGCCACAGACACCTCGGCAGGCACCTGCTCCTGCTGCGGCCCACGCTCCTCTGCCCTTTCTCCTCTGTATTGCCCTCATCCCTCTTTAGTTCTCTACCTGGGCAGTGTGTCCTGGCCCTGGCTGCCACTACAGGGACAGCAAAAACACCAGTGTCCCAGGGCCGCTACCACCAGCCCCATCCATTTCCTGTCAAAAATCACATTTCCTCAAAACTCCTCTTTACAGTTAGAAACTGTGGGGATAGGACAATGAGAATGGGATGGGGAACTAGGGGGATGATAAATTGTTGCCATCAGAAATGCTTCTTGGCATGGGAAATGAATGGGATTGGAAATTGATATCATATGGGTTGTCCTTTCTCTTTCCTTCTTGCTCTGTTGCTTAAATTGTTTAGTGTTCACTTTGCAAAGCTTCTGGCCCAGGTCTCCAGGAAAGTGCTCTAGGAGAAAAACATCCAATGCCTTCAGAAAGCCCAATAAGAAAAAATCCACAGCAGTTCCCTGCAAAACTCAGCGCATCATCTTGAAATGGAAGGAGAACTGCTTACTAAGGCAGGACCTGCCATTCAAGAACCCCTAATGCCTGAGGATGAACCCCAGGGTATCCAGAACATGCCATGCAGTGGCAATCAGCACCTAAATTCAAGAGAAAAAAAAGATCTCCGGTACCTGACCTGGAGGAATCTGGGGCGAATATTCAGAACCAAATCTTTCTGAGAAGGGAGCCAAAGGCCATAAAGTAATCCAGAAAGGTTACAGAGGCATGATAGGGAAAAATAAAGGGGAACCACCAGGCACGGACCTAGCTCCAAAAGACAAAAACATTCTAGATGCCAGCTGTGGAGGAATCTGGGGGTGCTATCCAGAACCAAACCTCTCTCAGGAGGTAGCCAAAAAGCCACAGAGATATCCAAAAACTTTCTAAATGCATGCCCAGGAGGAGGCAAGGGTAGCTACCAGGCATGGACCTACCTCCAAAAGAGACACCAGTTCTCAGCTACTTGCCCTGGGTGAATCTGGGGCTTCTATCTTGAACTAAACCTCTCTCAGGAGGTACCCAAAACCTCGGATTGCATGTCAAATTGTTGCCGTAGCCATGCCTGGGAGGAGGCAAGGGTAGCTACAGGGCAGGCAACTACCTCCTGAAGACACAAAAGTTCTCCAGTACCAGCCCTGGAGGAATCTGGGGCTGCTATCCAGAACCAAACCTCTCTCAGGAGGTAACCAAAAGCCACAAAATTATCCAAAAAAATGTTACAAAGGCATGCCTGGGAGGATGCAAGGGGAACGACCAGGCACGGATGTACCTCCAAAAGGAACAAGAGCTCTCCGGTACCTGCCCTGGAGGAATCTGGGACTGCTATCCAGAGGTAAAGAAACACTGGGTCCCTAGCACAGATGACTCCATGCCTAAATCCAATTCCTCTTTTCTCCACAGAAAGACAAGAGGGCTCTCGTCAATACATTTGCCCTGGAGCTCTTCTGGACGCTGCATGAGATTCTCTCACCCTGCAATTTGGTCAAGAACATGCTGCAAAATGCCTGGCAGGAGTCAAGTCCCTGCTCACCACTTTTTGTGCACCTTTCAGCTAGCGCATTCTGTGTTGGAACACAGAAAATTGAGAATTAAACCTAACTAAATCAGTACCTTCACTACCAGATTGAATTCCTCAGAGAAGGCAGCTTCAGAAAATACGTGGCAGAAAGCAGTTAGTTTCCAACCCTATTTGAAACACTTAAAGCTATCTGCTTTGGCATATGGCATAACCAGAATTAAGAAAGAGAGAGACACTTTTTGTCTAGTTGATTTTATTGTTGCATATTAATAACACCGACACAGTTGATATCAGAGTGAACCCTTGTGGGACAAGTGCCATAATGCAAATTATGAAACAGAAAATCAGTGTGAAATGTGAGCAGCACAGCATCTGTTTTAAAAAAGTCAATGCCATGAAAACTTGTGGTATTGGACTTCACTTAGAAAAATTAGGAAAGGCCTAAAGTTCACAAACTTCCCAAAACACAAGAAAAGCCATGTGCATCTCCCCAGGCAATCTATCAGGATTTAATTCCATTAAAGACTTTTTCCAAATTCAGTGTTTAAATTTTCTATTTATTTCGTATTCTTTACCATAGGAGAGCACAGTAAGCTGTTCTATTCTACACACAATTTGCCCCAAAAGAGTGAAGGAATAATACGATCACATTGTCCTCTAGCTTTAAACAGCTATTTCAACCAGTACATATACATGTAAACAGAATGCCTAAATAAGGGCTCAAAAACAATTTCATAGAAGTATCCCAGTTCAGCTATTTGTGCTCTTTATTTCAAAAATCCAGAGTGCCAAATACAAGCAGAAAGTTTTAACTATTGCAGTCTAAATTAAGAATGATCCCATTTGCTTGTGTGAATTTATAGAAATCATTTAAAGCCACAGTTCCAATTAATTCAAAGGGCTGAGAACAGGAATACACTCACAGTAGCTGCACAGCTTACATGGCCAAATTCTCAAAAATAAATTTTAAACTTATTAACAAGTAACTGAATGTACACGTGTTGACAGTAACATAACTCCAGAATAGACAACTACTGTACTGATACCAAATTTGTTAATGCATAATCTATCTGAAAAATATACAAAAGCCAAAGTTATTACATGAAATTAAAACCCAGTTTTAAAAAGTGCACAGTAAAAACTGAAGGTAATTACTATATAAATTATCCACAGAGTGTATGTGTCCTGGTTTAGATACAACATGAAGTTCTGTTAGAAATTCTAAGTATTTTAAAGCCATTTACAGCACCAATCCCATTTTTACTAGATCAAATACCACACCTGCTTCCTGTAACAAACAGGAACTGGACGATGAATGTTCCGTATCTGCATTCTGTTCAGCAGCCACCTCCATGGACAGTTGATGAGGAGCCAGGAACTATCGATTTTTGTTCTTTTTAGAGTTTCCCTGCAACAAGAAGAAACTAGTTAACACAGTATATAGTTCAGATAAGAACAGTATACAGACAACATGTAAAACCTGAGGTCTGATAGTTTATACCTAGTCAAGCAAGAAAGAAGCACAGTAAAACTGAGAATAAACAGTCCATCAGTGTTAATAACAGAAGTTCGTAACTGCTTGCTCTGAAAATCTCTGTCCTTCCAGGCATAACAGAGGAAAAGAGTACCAGAGCTTTCAAACAAGTACAACAGTACCTTACTTTAATTGAAACCTATGGTAAATGAGACATTTGAGTTATGTCCCGCAACATTCAGTTGTATTAGCATCATTAACATTGCAAGGATACCGAAAGCAAGTTAAATCATAATTTGCCCTTCAGTAATACTTCAAGTATAAACCTTATAGGATAATTGCCTCAAATGAAATTGATTCTTCACCCTAACATTTTGTTCCAAAACAAATCTGACTTCAGCTTGGTCTACAAAGAATATTCTCAGTTTAGAAGAGGATTTATTTCACAACAACCGTATTACATTTGACTTTCAGCAATTCCACAATGCAAACATGCAGCTTAAATTTTGTACAGTAATTACTTGCTGGCAATCCTCCATTGTCCTATTTCCTTAGGATAACATTTGTTTTTCTAATGGTTTAATTCAGTTGAAATGAAAGTGATGCAGTTTGTTTTCTACGTTTGATAGCATCCGAAATGCAAAAAAGCGTGTCTACTGTTAGGAGATTATGACCTACTTCCTTAGAGTACCCCTTCAAGTTTTATAATTATGACAGGTTAAAAATTCCACAAAACATTTTATAAAAACATGAAGCGATATGGTCAGTATACAGAGCTTCCTTCTAGAAGCAACAAGAGCTTTTACACACACAAAAAAAGTAACCTTAAAGAGCACAGTGTCAAGCCAAAATACTCAAACATCTGAAGGAAAACGTGGAGGAAGTCTACAAATAAAAATCACCACCATGGGTGTCACTGCCACTTCAGGATAGGATATACCATAGTTTAAGCACTGACTGCTCAAGAGCAGACTACTATATTTTTCATCATAAAGTAGAAAAACTTGCATCTGGTAAATGGATAAACTCCTTACATGGAAAAAGAAATGTATGTGTGACTTCTGAGAAAGTTCACAGAAGAATTTAAGTGGCAACTTTTTCACGTCCACATGTAAAAAACAGACCAGCTAGAATATGGAAATAAAGCAGAGGAGAAAGAACAATTGCCAGGACAGGAGCACAGGATGTTATCATAAACATCCTATATCATTAGATGGAATTGCAAATTGTTTCATTTTCACCAGATTAAAAAAAAAAAAGTGCTGATCTTTCACAGGGTACACTTTAAACGTGTATGCTTTGAAGCAGTGATATACAATGTCTGTTCTTTCACACATGTACGTTTCCAAAAATATTTTCTTTTTGGAAATATGTGTGACCAGGTTTGGAGTTTTCTTTCCAGTTGGCCAAGAGTAAGAACTACAGCTTGTTGATAGATTTGTGAAAGGGTATTACTGCAGGCATGCAAATACAACCCACAGAACTCCAGGAGCCAGTGTCTACTGTCAACACTTGACAACTTACCCTACTAGTCATTTTTAGTGTATCAATTTCTTCCCTTTGTTTAGTTAAGGTCTCATTCATACTGCATAGATGGTCACTCATCATACTTAACTGATCCTCGTAACTTCTCTTTGTTGTCATCAATTCATCCTATCGGGATGAAAAACAGAAAGAGTCCACAACTTGAATCCTTTGATCAATATTAAAAAATGTCTGCTTTGCCAGCCGTCACTATCTCCACTTAGTAATTTACACTTTTGATTCTACATATGTGCAATTAATATGTGCACTTAAACCACTGAAATTACATCAATGAATCACAAATTGCAATTAATCCATGGAAAAATAACATTTGACCAAAGTCAATAGTTACTTCCTTTCACCTCAAGATTTATGCACAGTCCTTCCCCCTTAGTTTGGTTTCCTTTATGTTTTTTTCAGCTTTGTATAGCTTACGTAAAAGCTGAACAGCTAGATTTTCCAACACTGCTTCCAACCAAGACAGAAGTAAAATCTATAGGCTTCGAACACTGCCTGTACATGAACACAGGCAGCACATGAACCTGAAGGAATCAGCAATTCATGTGCAGTTGCAGAGTGATCTTTCTGGCTTTAAAAACATGTGTGTTACTAGAACATAGTAATGAATGGACACAGTCTTTAGGAGGGACAGGATGGGAAGGCAAAGAATCACACTCTATATGAAAGAGCGGTTAAAACACAGTTAAGATTTTATAAGCAAGAACCACACAATAACAAGGGGAACATTGCAGACATCTGATACAAGTACTTAATCTCACTACGAAGACCCCAATCCTCATGAGGAATTTTAACCAGGCTGATATCTCCTGAAAGGAGAAGGTAGGATGCTTGCAATTCAGGAGTATTTAGTGTCGTAAGGGATTTCGTGATACTAGTGATCAACAGACATAAGAAAGGCTCTCTGCTGAACCTGTTACTCAGAAGTAAGGAAAACTCAGAAGTAAGGAAAAGCTGGTCAGGGATGTGAACGCCAGCAGTAGCTCTGGCTGCAGCAACCATGAATTAGTGGAATTCAAGATCCAGAGAGAAGCAAGCAAGATGAATAGTAGTACTACTGCAACCTTAGACAACATCTACTCTTCTGAAATCCTTCTCAAGGTTTGCTGAGCAAGGTTCCTGTGAGAACTGCCCTGGAAGTGATAGTTAAAGGGGCCCAGGGAATTTGAATCATCAAGGACAACCTCCTCAGAGCAAGGAACAGCCCAACGCTGAGGAAGCTGAAGAACTGTGGGAGAAGGCCAACAAGGATGCCCTGACTCAACAACTTTATTCAAATGGAAATGGTACCTGCTCTGACCCAGGAGTAGGCCAGACTGCTTTTGAAGAATTGTTTAGATTGGAAGGGTCCTAAGATACGACTCACCATTATACACATTACTAAACATATCAGTAGTGTGCCTACTTTTTTTTTTTTTAATTAAATATGTAATTGGAGATGAACATCTCATGCCAAGTTGGATATTAATTGTGGAACTGGCTAAAGGAACAAATCAAGACAACCCTTTTGGTTTATGAACAGTTCTTTCAAATGTGTATCATTAGTATTCATTGCATTTTAGGCACTCACCAGGCTGGTGAACAATAAAGATATGAACTAAATATGAAGAAAAGTGAAGAATTTGTGAGATGAATTATATTAATTTTCTTTTATTATTGTCTCCTTTCTCAGCTGTGTGGAGGGGAAGGACAAAAGGCCAAGTTCACAAGAAAGTTGGTGTAAGAGTTTGTCATCTTATTGTTAACAACTTCTTAAAGATTACCCCCAAATTATCTCTGCTTAATATTAAGATATCCATCCACAAAAAATGACAGAGGCTTTTCTAAGACTTTCAGTCCCAGGTGCTAAAATAGATTAAAGATTCCATGTTTCATCTAGGAGACCACTTTCATCATTTTCCTAGTCCTGTTTAAGTTAAATGAACTAATATGGAGTCAGCCTCACCAGTATCACACCTAATAATGTAAGGAGTAGAAAACACTAGGAGAGGAAAAAATGGATGCAAATACTGCCTGTACATTAAGTAATCCTCCCCTCACAGAGGGAAACAAGACACTGAAATATGCCATACAACTCTGCATTTAGACATAGAGGAAACACATTTGATAAAAGAGCCTTCACAAATGTGCTAAAACACAGGCTTGGCTACTACCACCTTTTCTTTGCAAGGATACTTCACTTCAACTTTATACATGGATTTGAAGTGTATTACTTCTCTACGTACTGTTAGTTTTTACATCCCTTACTAAGGACCTAGAAGATGTAGGACCATGCTTGGTGGTCTTTTTCTCCTTCACCTTCCTCTTACACACAATTAACTATACAAATACATGTCATTTAATATTTTACTTGCCTGCAATCTACTGATGTTTTGACTAGCTAGTTTCAGTTCTTCCATGAGTGATTCCTTGGACTTCTCCGCTAAAGACAGTCGTTTGGCAAGTGCTCGACACTGTCGATTCAAGCAGGATAAGGAGGGTAGAAAGGAAGACAGTTAGCTCTACAATATTGTCTTGTGCCATCTTTAACTGAATGCTTTGAATGTTTCCATCTCTGGGATCCTTACATATTCAGATGTTAATCAGAATCTGTGTACATTTTTTAATGCAAAGATAACTAGTTAACATTAAAATTCTGTTTCATTTGACAGAATTACTATTTACAACTTGTCTAAACTTTATCATATTATTGCTAGGAATATACTTCATAAAAAGCAACACAACTCACTTCATACATTGCTCAAGTATCATAGAAAGATTGTTTACTATGTCATCTATTATTCAATAATTTTAAGATGTTCTGGGTTAATTCTACAAATCAGAACAGCCACTATGTTCAGGAAGAATTACTTCATTATTTGAAAAGAAGAAGCTAAAGAGATTATGAATTATTTTGTTAATTCTTAAAATTCAATACAACTTCTCAGGAGAGTTGTTTTTATCACGTCATTATATGTTCAACTATTTTTTAAAACGATGTCAGCATTATTTTAAGATGAAGTCAAAAATAGCTTGGTAACTAATACCAGCCATTTCACCTTATAGGAGCAGACCAATACATGATACACTTTGTAATTCTTAATGCAACGAAGAAAACACTAAAAAAAAACTTTTTTTTAAAAAGAAGCCTTTCTATACTATCTATTGTTATGCATACAAGACAACAAACACATATTCCAGGAACAGATTTTTCTACGATACAATGTACTAAATATTTAACACTTTCTTATGGAAAATTCAAAAAGTGATTTACTGTTCTACAGTACAAACACTGCCTGTGTGCTCACCTCAGCATGAAAGTGTACTGATTTGCTGTCAGCAAGCTGTAGATGAGATGTAAGTTCTGCTATCCTTGCCATATAGTGTTTTTTTATCAAGTCTTCACGAGACTCAACATCTGGAGCCTGGTAAATCAAAAATTGAAACAGACATATTTAAGTTTAATAGACTGCATACTTCACAGTGCATCACAACAGTCTTCTCTATGGACTTCCCTTCCCTCCTGATGCCCAGTATATCCAAATACATCCAAAAGCATTAAGTTCCCCAAACCACAACAGACAAATTAGAGGTCAGATCAACTGACAATGCCTATTTAGGGTCGTATTTCCTCTAAGGACAATGAGATCACCAAGGATGCAAGAAGTTTGCTTGATTTAACATATCAAGTCTCCGGTGAATATAAGAAAAAACACTGCAGAAGTAAACTCATTCTACCACCTTAAAAAAAAAAGGCAAAAAAAAAAACCCTATTAAACACTGACTGGCTTTTCCCAGCAAGGAAGAATTCTTGCACATAACTAAGTTTGAGCTCACAAACTCTCGGAATGGTGCACGTTCCAGAAGTTCATTTAGACATGAGGGTGGGTTGTTTTTTTTGGTGAAGCAGTGGTTTATGACTCAGGGGCAGCTTTCATATGATTTCTCAATACCTCCAAGTTCAGCCTTATGCAGCAGCTTTTAAGATAAGGTATCAGTTATTACCTGACTCCCACCCCTATTTTAATCGTTCCTTCAGGGGAAGGAAAAAAAAGAAGGAACAAACTAAAATACACGTCAGTTCCCTGCAGTAGCAGAAAGCCAAGGCACTGAATCTTACTCTTAAGTTCTTGCTGTGGCAAGCGTTATGCTATAGCAGTGCTAAAGGAAGAGTTAACATTTGGTCTGACAGCTAGCCCTGTGTTTCTTTCAGCATAACGTCTGGTTTGCGATAGCCTGTTAAACACAGACACACAGCCAGTGACTTTTCCTACACCACTCCCAAGCTTAAGCCCCTTCTCAGGAAATTAAGAATCGAGGCCTGGAATCCACTTAGGGTTCCTAAGGAAAGCACTGATCTCTGTACTCTTTCTGAAACTACAGAGAACAGACCTAGACTACAACTCAATGTTCCAGGCCACTTACACGAATAAAAGCTACAGTTCACTATACAGAACAAAAAAATATATACATGATTTCAGAAGCTTGAAGATATTGTATGCAGACTACCTGAGTGATTCATGCCACTATTTTACTTTATTCTTGATACTTAATTACACCTCTGGAATAAGGTTAACAAATTTAAATATTTAAATTAAAATATTTACCAGATTTATTTGGATAACATTCAAAATAGATTACCTTCTCATTATCAGTAGTTATAGTCAACATCCCAACCTAAAACATGGAAGAAAATACACATGAAGTGAGGACTGCAGAAATAGGTATCTGTCATAAAACCACTTAAATAAAACAATTTTGCAACAGTTAAAGTTAAATTTTAGAATTTCCACATGTAACGTAAAATAAAGCACAAGATACAGAATGCCTTGAACAGAATCAAAGGCGACACCAATTCTCCAAATATTAAGTATCCTTTATCTCCAAATGTACACACGGAAAGAGCAATAAAAAAACAAGATGCAGCTATCTTATCTGATTATGCAACTATTTGATCATATGCACACAAAAAAAGCAATGCTTCAATGTACTAAGGTGTCTAAATTGCACAAGGAAATCTAAGGAAAAAAGGAAAAGGAAACTTCAAGAAAAAGGAAATCTATCCTGTATTTCTTGAGTACCTGATGAATTCCTTTCTTTGCAGTTTGACTAATAAATTTCATTGACAGCTGAGTGTAAAGCCCTGACAGAACTCTAGCCGAGGGATGTATGTGATTAACTAGTTTCACGTAAGAATATTTTCATACAGAGTCAGATTTTTTTTTCCTGACCCGAACAGGACCATATATAGATTTGGGTCTATGAACAATATTTTTGTTATGCTGACCTATCATTTAGATCAAGCACTGTGACTAGAAAAAAAATCTCCTCAAACTCCTAAAGGATAAAATATAAGATCAAGAACTTAAAATGCCAGTTTACTTCAAAACATGTAATTCCAAAACCGGTTGGACTTGATGATCTTAACAGTCTTTTCCAACCTAAGTGATTCTACGGAAAACAACCCATTGGTCTTTTTTTTTTTTTTTATCCTGGAGCAGGAAAGAGGTGACGAAAAAAACACAAGTTCTATTGAAGGCTTGTCTTAATAGATTATTTCATGTCTTACAGATGACGGCCCTGTTAATACTACTGCAGAAGCAGAAACTCAGAGGAAAGGGCAACCCTTTTAAAATATTCATAATAAACAGCAAAAAACTATTTACCAACACAGAAAAACAAGACACAATGCACGCCACATCCAAAAGCAATCGATGAACCCAAGTTGTATGAACCTATGCAGGTTATGTAAAATTAATGATCCCGAGAATACCGGAAACTTGAATGATTTCAAGTTAGCTTTAAGTTATACTACATGGACCAGGAGCAATTCTTTTAGCTCTTTTAAAAATACTAGTTACCTACTTCTGTTTGCTGTAACGTATCTATATTATGTTAATACCTACAATTTCCCCTCAGTCACAGAAGTACAGAACCACAAGAATCCCTCTGTTATACTAATAGCAAACAAAATCTCAAAAGCCAAGAAATGCCAAAATCTGAACAAAGCATCAGCAAGCCACTTTGCAGATGTAATGAACCCAAGCATGACTGCATGATTTCAACACCAAACTGCTTTCATTATTAATGTTTCACTGATCAAATAGTTCTTAGTACTACTACTAACTAAAATGTATTTTTTACCCATTGAAGGAAAAAAGTCACTTACCAGACTAGTACTTTTAATAGGTTCCCTCTGACTCTTTTCTGTTGTTTCCTCCTTTTGTTCAATTACATTTGGCAAAACAGAACGTTCTTGTATAGTTTCAGCTAAATATCCACTAAGAGAATTCTTCAGTTTTTGGTTTTCTTTCTCTAGTTTTATTTTAGCTAGCTGGGCCTCCAACATCCAGTGTTCTTTTTCTTGTTCAAGTTTTGCAATTTTCTCTAAACTCTGCTGGACCTTTAGGATGGAAGTTCACAGTTCACATTAATGAACACAGAAAAAACACAGCCCAGGAGTCATTTTAAGAGAATTATTTCAAATCATAACACAAATGAGCTAGTGAATAATGAAGCAGTAGGCTGCTTTCTGTAGGTTGAACTGTGATACTCTGACACACACAAACACCCCCCCCAGCTTGTCCAAATAAGAAAAGCTATGGAACTGTATGTAACCTTTCACTCCACACATTTCTATTCAACATCATCTCATCTCAAATAATAGACTCTGAACATGGGCCACTACAAAAAACACAAGTCTTTTTCTTTTACAAAAGTTCAAGGACACTAACACAAGAACAGCCTGAACATTCAAGCTAGTAAGAGAAGTTTTAGTCAGTATTTCAAATTAGCAAGTCCCACTCATAAAGAGGTGGGCAGACCGTATAAGGCCTTTTAAATACCATTTAGTCTCCCTCTGCCTTATCTTCCAGATAAGGAAAAACACACACTTCAAGAATGATAGAACTGTGATCTATTAATATACTGCTAAATCATTGTTGTTAACCAGTGCATAGTCAAAAAACACAAGACAGTACATAAAATTAGAAATGAATATTCCAGTTTGAGCTGTTCTTTTACTCCCAAAATGTTAAGTTAGACATCTGTAGTTATTTTTTGACTCAGTATGTGTCTTAATGTACAAACAACCACATACACACATAAGTAGACTATTCAATACTACTTTCCGTTACAACATATATTATTAGACACCAGTACAATTTATACCAGAATACCTGTTGTGCAAGACCTTCTCTACTTTCTGTGGAACTCAGAAGAACTCTGCGATTGGCTAAAGCCTCTTCATAAGGCACTGAATCTGCACAAGGCTGTGAAAGGATAGAAAACATGTTTCACGTTAGATCAAAGTACTCCACATTTATTTTCTTATTGCCCTTCTTACTTTACTAGAGGGAAGAAAACTATTTTCCAAATATTTATACCAGACAGTAGAAAAAATGGTTCAATGGTTCAAACTCAAAGAAAACTATTGCCTTCTCAGCCCAAAAATGCATACAAAGTTCTCTGAGCACCTTTTACTTGTGTGCTACTTGGTGATCAAATGTGTCTCAGGTCCACTTAGGTATCACAACATCAGGGTTCTCAATAAATCACTACACCCTGAAGTACATCATAACTTATTTTTAACTATAATGGGAACAGCAGGGAGATCTGATGGTATTCAGTTTTTTGGTTCAGGGTATTTTCTTGATAGCTACTTTTCAGCTTTTTTGTTTGCTTGTTTGTTGTTTTCCATCTTTTGATCTCCACTGTGTTCCAGTGAATGCAAGTATAAAAATCACATTACTCACACCATATTCTTGGTGAATATGGCAGGAAGTTTAAGTAAGTAGTTAGAGTCCCAGAGTCTTAGTGCAAATACTACTTTTGGAACTGGTTAACAGCAGAATCAACACATACCGTCAATTTTGAGCGCAAACTATGATCTAGTCACTTTAATAGTATTACTGCTGTATGAATCCTATTCTCCTAAGCCAAAAACTCTCCTTGAGAAAAATTCATTCCAAACACTGAAAAACAATGGTATGTATTCTCTTTGAGATAACTGAATAGCAACTAAATTATGCTTTCTCTGTGCAAGCACACTAACTGAACAAACCTTCTTCAAAGACTTCATGTAAGCAACTGCCTTTTTCTTGTACTGCAGCATACACTCAGCTGAAAGAGGGCTAATGAACTCTGTTCCTCCTTTTGGGCCATAGCTTAATGAAGCAGTGAAATGATCCAAGTTGTTGCTAAAGAACGAGGCAATCTAGACATAAAGAGAAGTCACTTTTTGAATTAAGTTGAACAGAATGACTTAGAACAATAACTCATTTAAGAAAAACATTTAGTGAAACTGAACTTCACAAGAAGAAATTTAAAGAAGCTACAGGATCTTCTACACAGCTTGGACCTTACTAAACATCCTATTTACAATATCTACTCTTATTACACAGTTTCTAAACACACGTGCTGAAAGTATCTTTCATTAAGCCTGTACCATATAGTTAATAGTAGGAGAGGTACACCTAGGTTTCTCAAATAAAATTTTTATTTTATTAAAAAAATGCTCAAGTTACAGCATTATATTAAGACAAAAAATTACATTACCTTGCCCATTCCATTTGTTAAAGACACAACAGAGGACAAAATACAGTCATTTGTAGTTATGAGTTTCTGTGTGACAGTTGGAACGTCTTGTTCTAATGTAGCTTTCTGACTGTAGTGCTTGGAAATGTCTAGAAAAAAGAAAAACACTTATGTCAATTATGTTTTTGTCTGTTCAAGCAACCATCTCCAAATTCAGTTAATGACCTCGGGTTTTGAACAATTTTCCCCTCTTTAAGTTAGTTGTACAAGTGTTTAGTCTGGATGCTGCTAGTTGTTCAGTAGACTGCCTTACAGAACTGTTTAAGATCAGAAGGAACAGCTATTACGTCTGTTACGGAAGGCAGAATAAAGGGGTATATTTGTGTTCTGCATCCCAAAAATCATAGCTATACAGGGGATCCAAACTCCCACTGAACCAAGCATTTGATTTCAAAAGTGTACTTCCCACTTCCACATATTTACATCAGGACACAGAAGATATAATTATTAGTAATGTTCAGTATCCGAGTCTTAAGCTTACATGACTTAGAAGGGTAGGGTATTTTAATTCTGTCAGAGCAAACCTAGAAGTCTACTAAAAATTCAGAATATCTCTTCCTATAATCTGAAGTTCTTTCAGGTAAAATTAACAGAATAGTCTTCTGAGAGAGAAGAACAAAAACAAATCCACTACACACATTTTTTTGAAAGCAATTTACACAGAAATATTAGCTTCCATATGCTAATAAATTTCAACAATATCAAAATAAAAAACCTCACGTATTTATCATGTAAAACAGACGTTCTCAATCATGGTGTAGTTAAAATGAACAAGCATTCCACAAGCAAACATTTCACAGCTATTTTACAATCAAGTACTTTTGCTACAAAAGGGAGAAATCCCATGTCATCAGCACCAGAAATTTTAACTTGTTTAAGCAATTGGAGAGCTGCTCGAGTTATAAAGGGAGGGTAGAGAGAAACCACAAATCAAGAATTCTCGAGTATGTGAACATGAGACGTTACACACATCTCAGTTGCTAACTACTGGGTTCTGAAAACTTTCTGCAGTGCTTTTTCTGTCTTCATTTTTATTAAGTTGTATTGAGATTACATTACAGCAACAATACCAAGAGCATGTATCAATAAACTTATCTATGCTACAATACTCTGACATCGTAGTACCTCATGTTGTTTGAAGTCTCTACAAGTCTCTAGTCTACAAGTCTCTAATATCATCAATTTTTTAAAACAGGACCCTATGAAATAGGTCAGTGCTATTGACATTATTGCTGACTGAACAAAAACATACATTTTGTTTAAAATGAGACTTTAACGTTTATACAGCCAACTGGTATCAACAATTCAACTATACTAATTACTCTCCCTATAGACAGCTACAAAGTACAGAAGCTATTGGATATATGGATTTGTATGGACTAAACGTGTGTTTTAAAACTCCCTGAGTATTAACCAAAGAGCACTCTACTAAAAATCCAGCATATCCACAACCTTTTGATAAAAGAAAAGCCATTTACAAGCAGGAAGTTCTGCTTTAATTTTGAAACTGTCTCCATGAACTTTGGTTATGCAGCCTTGTTAAAAAAAAAAAAAAAGTAATCGATCTAAAAATTGTAAGGAATCAACAATGAAGCAAAGCTGAAAACAACCACTACTTCTGCAGTCTCACCTTTTAAAATGTCATGAGATCCACGAAGACTTGCTGCAATGCTTGTAAACACCGAGTTGTAATTTGTTCGAAGTAGTCCTTCTGGTTTTGTGCCTAAGGTACCATGTCAAAAGGGAAAAAAACTTAGCATTCAGTCACCAATGAAAAAATATCTTTGAAAGTCACCTAACTTTCAGGTACTGAAAACCTATTTAAATTACCCCTTCCTTTAATATTAAACATACATACACTATATAAAATGCAGTTTATTAACAAATTCATGATTAAGAGATGACAAATGACCTAGTGTCAATAGCACGATAAAAATCCTATAGTCATTTCTTCTCCTCTACAGTGAACTGCAACTAAAATGCGGTACGTGGGATTATATTGTAATTTTAAGGCCTACACTGTGTCCATGGCTATCCAGATGGAACAGTGCTGAGCAGAAATACCCTACAGCATACACTCCCAGCCAGGATAAAAGAGGGTCCAATACGATACAACATTTTGCAGAACTCATTTGCCCCATCGTTTAGACGGTACCTAAAGACTAGCCACAATCTCATTTTTCCTGTATCAAGTGTTTATTTACTGCCCCTCCCAAAAAAAATTGGCCCAAAAGGAATACTAGTACCTCCCAGCCTCAATGCAAGTGAGCCAAAACTGGCACTTACTTGGTAAAGCAAGAAGACTAATATATGTGTGTAGCTTCTCAAAGACTGCAGTCAGCCTTTTCATGTCTCTGTGTAGTTCCATATTTCTAGCTCTTAAAGCAGCTGTGCAAAGAGAAGACTCACACTCTTCTTCCAAACTAGGAATATATGAATTTTTTTAAAAACACACAAATGAGTAAGTATCCTTAAAAAAGATCAGTATTTTGGGGGGTAGATAGCTAGCACTCTCTACATCCCCAACCCAAAGCAACAATAAACTAGAAATTTATTTTAGAAAGGTTAACTTATCAGACTAAGTTAGCAAAGGTACAAAGAAAGCATAAAAAGCTTTTCCTTCTTCCTTAACCCAAACCTATTTTTTAAGTATTCCTTTGCACTGATAATTCACCTTCCTTTTGAAGGACTCACGAACAAAAATTTTCACTGCAGAAGAAATGTACATCTGTACATCTGACCAAGTTTTACTGAATTGCCATAATTGCTGCATGACAAATAATTCCTTGAGCCTGTCCGAAGATTAACAGCTTAAGCGTATAACATCTGAATAGCATCAGTGCTACTGAATAATATGATTAAGAAACAGTAAGTCTGCGCAGCTTGTATTAGAGCTTCGTCTGTGAGGGGATAAAAATTTTAAGATATATTGTTTTAGATGTAATCCAAGGTGCATTAAGGACTGACTTCATATCTGTGTTATAGATGTTGCCAATGCTGCAAATCTGACACAGCGACCCTTTATTTTGATCAATTAAATCAAAAATACCTTTTTAACTGATAAGGAAGAATCTTTCTTAAAAAGCATAAGTATGAAGCTAAATGTTCTGAGAAGGCCTTCAATTTCACAGCTGTTTCCTGCAAAGAAAGGTAACAAATAAGTATTCTTGCTCTGTAAAGATCTTTTTCCGTGATGAAAATCATAAATCTTACCAGGACGGTCACAGTATCTTCAGTAATACTCTCAAACAAGTGAAGCATTCCTTCCTCCAGAGGGCGAACATACAAGGCATTTTCATGAAGATACTGTGAGAACTAAGCACAGAGAGATTTTAAAATGGTGCTTGGTGAAGGCTCTCAAACTACTTTAAGATAACAATTTACACTTTACAAAGTACCTGTAACTTGAAATGATTCCCGAGACATCATTAACAAAACAGTCAAGTGTACAGCCCCCTCTTCTTACAGGGCACACAAACACATACCTTGAGGGAAAGTGAGAAATAGTGAAAACTATCATGGAAATCCAGGCAAAAACCCATCCAGGACTTTGCCACAGTGCCCTATATCTCCCGTTAACTGCCATGCACAGCACACCAAACTCCTGCTTTTTTGGCTATAAACACTTTCATTATTTGTTCCATTACATCAAATTAAGACTAGATCCATGCACCCATTAAGCCACCAAAACAAACCGTCCTACCTTCCTCCCAGCTGTTCACCTGTCAGCCCTCATCCTGCGCACAAGCATTTATTTGAACATGCTGTGCAAAGTATTGAAGAACTAAACTGAGTTAAAACTGACAGCAAGAGAAACATTTTAATTTTTATCTGTTCGCAGCCTGGTTTGCCACATGGGGGAAGTATGCTTATGTCAATACAAAGAACGTATGAAGGATGGAGGAGTAACTAGGCAAAGGGAACTTGCTTTCAGGAACTATGCCAGGTTAGAGCAATTTTGAAACACAGCTGTCGTAGAACTGCCTGACTTTCCTAAAAATTACTTATATTCATTTTACGGCTATTTTCTCCTTCAAAAAAAATATGGAAACAAAGGCATTTAAACTCTTCCAAATGAACACTGATGGTACTGTTAACATTTACAAATGTGACTATAAACACCACAGAATTACAAAAACTTTTTCCATAGATTGACATTGGCGATCAAAAAGTGATACTGTTTTTTAAAGTTTATCCCACAAAAGAAACCTTCACCTTTGATTATTTATACTACAGTAGCAGCTAAAGATCCCAGGCAAATAGGGTACAAGAAACTTTAGGAATTTTTTTTTCTTGCTATTATTATGCTGCAGTAACACAGTGTTAAGAAGAAGAGAGGTGCGAAGCTCTCATTTATACATGCATATGTGTGGATGGAATTAAGGAGAATTCCTAAATCTAAGGAGGAAGAGCCACATGCAGAATGCTCCTGCCTTGTCGCAAGAGAGAGGACTGGAGTTATCTGGCACGATGCTGAAGCCCCAGTAGAACCCAGCAATCCAATACTTAAAGAGAAAACAAATACTTGAACCTGGAAGAGAATTGTCCACATCTACTTTGAGTGTTTGGTGGGGAAAAGAGCTTGAAAGCGCCAGACAAGACCTGGAGTTGGGGAAAAATAAATCAGCACAAGAGTGCTAAGCCACTTCATGACACTTGTCTCATTTTCTCTACTGCATTACGGGGAGGTTTTTGAAACAAACACTCAGTGGAAGAGTTAAGACCACACTGAGAATATCTGCCAAACAGGTAAGTTAATCAAAGATATAGGAGCAACAGCAGCTTCAAGAAGTGCAAAAAAGAGATTTTGCTGCTGTAAAAAAAAAAAAAAAAAAAAAATCACAGCAAAAGCTGTAAGGTAGGATGCACTGAAACATTTAGTTCGTAAACATACAGGAACAGAGGCAGGCTGCAAGAAAACAATTACGACAACAAAAAGCCTGAACTGAATCCATCATCAGAAAAGGAGAATCAAATTACAGTTCTGATTAAGTTGCATGTTTCAGCTGTGTGAAAGCACTTGGCTGTAAAACAAAGAACTGTTAGTTAGGACATTAAGAAAAAACATGCATGAGAAGTGATGACTACGAAACCTGATTTTATTTGCATAATGTAAACTGCAGTAATGTTTATAAAATCCAATCACCATGTTAGGCCACACAGAGACAGTTCCTGCCCCAGAGAACTTGTGAGATAACAAAACTACATGGCCTTCACAAGAAAGATAGGCCATTTTGAGTGTTGCTAGTGGCAGGAGCAAGAAAACACTGTTTTCAAAACAAAGAGCCATGATGAACCTCTGGAAAACTTATTTCTTGATTTAAATAGGTGAAAGGACTGAGAAGGTCCATCTAACAGGATTTCTCCAGAAGAACACCCACATAAGCATATTTGTTGCCTCCAAAGAGGTTGAGGATGTCCTCCCAAGAACAGGAAAGTTTCGTGACAGTTCACATTGCTTATATAGGTACTACGCAGCCATTTGATGAACAGAAAATCACATCCATCTCTAAATTAAGTCTGAGCCATGCAAACCAGTAAATTGAGATTTTCATCTGAACCACAAAATACTAGGTCATCTAACTACCATCTTTAAAGCACGTTTGTCCACTGACACTATAAAGTCAACAAGTCAGACATTAAAGCAATTTTTATTCCATAGCACCCACATATGAACTCCCTGCACAAATGCTTGTGCACGGTATTATTTTCTGTGTTTTATGGCACAGAAGGAAAAATTCAAAAGGTGCAACTTGAGAACTCTGAATGACACCCTAAAGTTAAAAAAAAAAAAGTCTTTCCATGGAGTTGCATAAGAGCCAGGTCATGTTTCTCAGTAATTTCAACATGCTTTTCATCAGATGTCAAGCTTCAGAACACTTACAGGAGGGGTCTTTACATAAATAGCCCAAAATCAGATTATAAAGTTGATGTTTGACAAGCAAACAGTCAAAGTTCTCACCTTTGTAAACCTAATTTACATCCAGTTTATTTCACATTAAAGTTACACACTTCAAACACAAGACCTTCTGTCTTCTTATCTCCCATGCTACACAGTGCATTTTTACACTAACTAACGAATACACTTTAATTTGGCACTTAAAAAGCAAAACTTTGATTTGCCTATCATACTTCTCTTTTAACAAAGGCACAGGGGAAAAGGATTCTTCCCAACTAGCCCCTTCCCCATATTCCGACAATTCACCCAACAGCAAAGACCTCTCATGCAGGAAAATCTACCTGTCAGAAACACATTTACAGCATCCAGTAGAGGAGGCAGAAGTTTCCACAAGTAGGATTATTCACTCAGTAAAGTCTACATAACTGAATATACTTACAGCTGAAATCAGTGAGCTTTACCTTCTGATTTAATGGCGATATAGTGTCTGTTGCAGAATCAATGGGAAAGATCTGGACCTTCTGCTCAGTGTATGTATGAAAGTTCAAAAGAGCTGTTACAAGCTCTTGAACAAAAGACAGTGCCTGGCCAGCAAGGTCTCGCAGCTTGAGCTGTAAAGACAAGTTACAGAAGAGATTGCATTTGACATTAAAATGTGAATGTTTATTGCTATTTAAGTGTGAAAAATATTCAGTAGTTAGACACAAGAAAAAAAATGCTAAGAAGTCCTGCCACTAGTTCAGCATAAGACACATAACAGCAATTATCTACTTATAAACTTTAAAAATGAATTTATAAACTACAATTCCACTCAGCAACGCATGTTTTTGTTCATTGAAGTGTTTGTATTCCATACAACAGATGATGCTTGCTTTTGCTGTATTTCTCAAACTACAGGCCACAAGAACACTGAAGAGGCTGTTACAACTACACAAGCAATCTTTGAAATAGATACTTCAAAATCAATAGACTAATAGCGGACAACAGCTCAGTTCTTTCAGTGTGATGAAAGCAATAGATCTGTGACAACTATCTGGAAGGGAACTTAAGTACTAAAAAAAGTATTTTATTCTAGGGTTCTGTCCCGGAATAAAAGTTCCCTGCTTCTCTAATGCAGTTCTCCCACCTGTACAGAACTGAGCTGCTGCTTGCAAATGATGGTGTTCTTTAGTTTCAGTGCAATTGGGGGATATCCAAGAAACAAATCAAAAATGGAACATTTTGAAAATGAAAAGGCAATGGAGAAGAAAACCTTATTCTGTAGTTAATTTGGAGTACAGAATAAGAGTAAAAGTGACATTTCAGCCAAGAATGAGCTATCCTTCAGAGATGTATTGGTATAGTTCAATGAAGTGTCAAATGAAATCAATCTCAATTGTGAGGGATATCAGGGATAGCTGCAAATAATTAATAGTCATTATACTCAGATGGTGTATGTTAATTAGCTATGCAAGAAAGGAAAAGACAATACTACTGTTTTGCTGTCCCTTTACACTGCAGCCTGTGTTAATACAGTAGCATTTTGCCTCCACTGGTAGAGCCAGTCATAAAAATCTGTCCTGGAACATTTTCAAGACTGCAGATCTTGAAGCATGAAGCTGGCTGACAGAGTGCTACCAGGCAACAGTAAAGGGATAAACTCTGCATGAAGTTATTCAGTTTTTTTTTCTAGTACTCAGCAACAGGCCAATTTAAGGCTATTTCCATCATAAAATTGGACTCTAGGTCACCAGCTCTCACAACAGACATACAAGGAACAAGGTCTCTTATAGGCATACTTACGAAGAAAAGAGAAAGCAGCTATTTGAAACTTTTCTAGAACATCTGAACACACTACCTTGAAGGTTCTACATATATCATACAAGTAAAGAGAAAACACTGTGTGCTGTAGAGCCTATCCTCACTAATAGCACAACAGAAAAATATTGACTGCACCAAGGTATCTGATTTACTCCAGTAAAAATCCTAACACTCTTAGTTGCAGTAAACTAGTTTTCACTTCTGAATACTACATTGCAATCCCAAGGAAATCGATGAAGTTACAGTAATGAACTGAAACTGTATATTTCACGTTATTTACTAGTATTTAAATTAATAAGGGTAATTGGGCTGTGTTTTGGTCAGAAATATCCCATAAAATCGGAGTGAACTAAAGTTCTCAAAATTACAACACTTATTCTTTCAAAAGCTCCAGTGATATGACCAAAGAAGCTGAATTTGAGGGAAACTAAAGGTACCAAAGCTATATTTTTTCAAAAAGAAGATTAATTCCTCTAGACTAAGGTAGATTTAACTTTAAAAATGAAATGTTCAGATTCTAACTTACTGCAGGTTGACAGAGTAAAACAGTATTTCAAGTATTTGTCTTTAATAAGAGTTATATAAGCCTTTTTGCCATTCTTTCTACAAAGATGTCACTTATTAATACTTAATAACCATAAGCAACTGGGAGTCAATGCACTAGCTCTAGGTCAGAGTGAGGTAAGCAGATTACTTATTCCATATAAGAGTACAGACTATCTTTAAGTGCAGAGGCTTTGTGGACAGAAATTTTCTTGAAGTACCACAATAGAAAGGAAGATAGTCCATCTTCTGCCATTTTGGGTTGCTGAAACGACTGTTTTCATTCAGTATCTGTGTAGAAAGTTACCTCTTTACATATGAAGTCAAAAAGTACTTACTTGATATCTTCTGTTGTGTAATGGTATGTTCAGAGCATTATACCGATTTGATCCTACAGAACAAAAATTGAGATGCGTACTTATTAAATAATGTTTAAAAAATCCTCACTAATATACAGTGATTTAAATAAATTCACTGCAGTTTATTATTTTACAGTTGCTTAAACATTAGAGTTTATGTAAGTAATAGCTAAAAACATGAGAACAATGGACTTAATGAGGTTGGACTAGCCATCCTCACTCAGGAACCATTACTATGACTACACAGAGTCTTCCTATACCTGCCTCAAATTATAAATCAAATTTAACTATCTGAACACCTTAAGTTTGATAGCAAACAGTAGAATCTTCTTGCCCAGAAAAACAATATTCTTCACTACACGACTGAAAAGTCTTAAAAAAATCCTTATAGAATCCAAAGCTAATCTGAAATTTCAGTTACGTCCCAGCAACTGTCAAACAAGATCAATGTATTCTTTCTTTAAAAGAGCTCCTCTATGTACACAATTTCTTGATAGTTTAGAATAAGCTCTACTCCCCATATATTTCAGCCTTTATTTCAGTTACAGAGCATCTGGGATGATTATTCAGATAAAAATTAGAACACTCTTTTTCAAAGAGGCAGATGTACATTTGTACCCAGAGAACAGCTTACAAAGTCTTAAGTATTTAAAAAGGAACACATCCATTCTCGATTAAGTAAAATAAGCACCACTATTGAAGTTGTCATAAGAAATACAACTTCTTACTCTTTAAAATCACCATTTGAAATTACTGAATACTACTAGCTGTAAGGAAGGGATTAAGAAAGTCCGTCTTTTTCTTGTTCTTGAAATCACACTTGATAAGCAATAAGCAATCTATTGCTGAAACTGAAGCCAGCTACTAGTTATATGTAAAACCAACTACAGAGCCAACAGCAAGATATTTGGAATCCATAGTAGCCACACATTTCCTGACTTTCTCTCATTCTTCTGTCACTAAAAAGCTTTCCACTTCCACAGTTTTCTACACAAGCAAAAGCGTACTACGTGATCATGGAAGTGGAGCGAGCTGAGAAATTACGTGCAAAGTTCTCGCTACAAGTATAACCACCTGTAGATGTCAGCCAGAGAAGTACAAGAAGCAGACAGCAGGCAAAGATCTTTACTTCTTAAGAGGCAAGGAGGAAAATGAAAAGGATTATCAACTCAAAGCGCTGCTACCTAAGCATAATATGCTGTACGAGGGTCAACATTTCCTAAGGAGATCTGTTCTTTCCAAGCCAAGACTCACTGTACTGCCAACCCAGGGGAGAACCTGGATGGCTCACCCCTATAGCAACCAGCCAGATCAGTGTTTACAGAATGAAAGACATTAGGATTACTGCTAGAATAACACACACCCAAGTACAACCTCATATTGAATCTATTCAAAAACAGCACTGATCTTGCATATACTGACTGATTCTGGTACCAAAGCACTCCTTCAGGTTCAAGTCCCTGTCCCAAAATCAAAGTTTGTGGGTTTTTTTTTGGTTGGTTGGTTGTTGTTTTTTCTCCCTGAAAAGGTAAGTCCAAGATAATAAGTAAGTTGTAGTCTAGGTGTTCTCTGACCAGAGAAAAGACATACTGACAGACTTTCCACTAAGTACACAACACTATTTATGCAGCGCCTCATTTAGTCAGTATTACTGCAGCCACTAGTTTATTCCCAACTTACTGTGACTCTTAAATTTACCCTGACAAAAGTATCATTCTTTGAGATGAGTACCTAAATGCAGCTTTGTGGAGAAACTGGTAAGTTGACACTGCTTCCTTGTCTTTCACAATATTCTGTCAACACTAAGACAAGTGTTAAGTTACTCAAAGGCTTTTTAAAGTTTTTATTTTCACTTCACATAAAATATCAGGTTTTATGTATACATATGTAAGATCACTAAACAAAATGTGACTAGCAACATGAATATATTACATTTAGCTCCAGGTATCTGCTTAGATGGCCAACATTTCTTACATCTAATGCATTTTAATTCTTAAGAGTATTTTCTCCATTTGAGTACCTAAAATTATAAAATTAAACAAGAGGGCTAAAAAAATCCAGACAAGGCAATACGTACTTGTGTCATTAAAAGGTACTTTTTCACTGATTATGCATAGAGATTCTTCCAGTCTACTGCCCAAAGCTGCTTGAAGATTCTTTAACTGTTGCTGACTAAATAACAAACAAAAAAGCACACACATTCAATGTAAACCTTTAAAATTTGATCTGTATCACCACCACCACCTTAGCTCACCCTAAGCAACCCTTGAGTGTACAGGTATCTGTCTTTCTGGATGTTAGGATGACTCCTATCTTATTTTCTTTCTCCTGTGTCATATTTAGACTACAGCAACGTATTTTAGTCACTAACAAATGCATTGAAAGATGCAAGAAAACGTAGTAAATCTTAAGTTCCATTCTCAATTAGCTCAAACTCAAATTGTGTTCCAAACTCAAATTTCTTTAATCTTTACATTATTTTCCAGTTCCACATTTACTGCATAAGCTATATGAAAAGTATTCTTTTCTACTGGAATTTGAATGGAAACGCAACAGGGCCTTTATGCTAGTTACTTTACATGGTATTTCATACTGAATTGCTGGTAATTCAGTAAGTTGTCACTTCATAATTAGAAACATCTCAAGAGCTGTTCAAAGTCCTGTATTTAAGCATTGTTATGATACCACCTGTTCACACAAGGTTTGGCAGTTGTTTCTGATGTATTCTTAAGTTATTTTTACTTAGATGTGCTTCACTAACATCTGATTGCATTCACAGATGTGAATCTGAATTATTACTGTTCATCCGTATATTAAAGGTAGTAGTAGTAAAATATTCCAGCACTTTTTTATTTTATACTGCATGTTGACTTTTCAGACCAAAATTCCACACCTTACCCAACTGCAGCCCTCAAAATCTTCACTGTTTTGTTTCTAGTTTGACATCTAGAACTCCTGCACACATACTGGAGGGTGGGAGGAAGGCGTCAAAGTGACAGCTCTTTATTTTTTCCTCTTAAAAAAAAAAAATACTTAAATACATGGAATTTAATCAGAACTGACAGGGAAGAAGAATCCAAATAGACAAGTATGATATTAAGAAACTGCCCAGTAAGTAGCTCACACACACAAAGGAAGATTTTTCTTCAAGAGCACCCCCAAAATTGCATAGAAACTGTACAACATAAACTGCAGTAGAATAGGGCATGATAGAAAAACTCAAGATAAGTTGCAGTACATATTTTTCCCTTTAGTACTATAAAGGAAAGGATAATAATTTGATATATTTTGTTTTATATTCTATCCTTTAAATTTTCAAGGCATGCATGCTGTCAAGTCTTGTATGCCCTTCACAGAATCATTCAAGTTGGAAAAGACATCTAAGAACATCTAGTCCAACCCTTGCTTTCTAGAATAAAGCTTGGATTTAAAAGGTAAATGGATCCCCTTCTGCCAAAAAGCTTGGGAAAACAGAAGAACGGTACTTTCATAAAGACATCTCCTGTCTAGTGTTCATTATATCTTCATTTTAAATGCTGAAAATCAATAAGTGTCAGGCTTTGTTTTTAAGAAGCCTGCCTTCTTAAATGGTAGAGGACAATTTCTTACAATGACAGTAATTTTGCAATCATCATAGAACATGACAGATGTGCTTTAAATTAAATAGCAGCAGATTAAGACTACATTTTGTTAAATGCCACAAAAAAGCAAGTAACAGCAAAACAGCTTTCACCCTCTTTTACAAGTCACATTCTCAGTGAAACTCTGATCTTTATTGGAGTTGAGTTAATGAATTCAAGTATTTTTCAAGATCACCATTTGAAAGAAGGAACTTTTCATCTGACCGTTTACTGTGCATTTATCCTTTACATCAAAGATGCGTACTGCAAATTTAAAAAAAATGCACCTTAATAAAGAACTTCAGAGAAGTACACCTTAACTTGATTTGGCCCATGGTCCTCAGCTTCTTCAGTTTTCTACAACTTGTCTTCAAAACAATGAAAGCATTCCAAAACTAACAATAGAATCCTTGAGAAAAAAAAGCTTCAAATATTCTAGCCCAGTGTTTTACCTGCAAATACCAACAGCTATTGCTCAAAAGGCCCTGGGGGGTGGGAAGAGAGAGGATTCTTGAAACTCTTCAGTTGGTTGTCTTGGCATAACCTCACTAAGTCCCATCCCATCTGCTCCCTGCCCTCCCCCCCCCCAACATTTTTGCAAACTCCTATCTCTATTTCATAGAAGTTTAGTCATTTCTTCACATTTTATAATGCCCCATGACAAAGAATTTTTTTCAAATCATTCATCAGCTTCACAGCTACCTAAAATAGCTTGGCAGATGAAACTGCTCTCAGTAAGAGCTGACTCTGGAACTGATTGTCTAGTTACATGCTCAGCAGAAGAAAAATGGGTCAGACCTGCATGGTGTTGATGTTAATGTGCTATTGCCCCATATTTTGAGTTTTATCAACTTTTTTTTTTTTTAAACATTATTCTTTAAATGTAAGCCAGTTAGAATTTTAAAGCAGTCATTTCCTTAAAACAAATGTTCATTATATTAAATTAAAACACTTACCATTCTTCGGTTCGAAGCCTACAGTCCTTAGCTTCTCTTTCTAGTGTCTGAGACTTGATCTTTATGCAAGAAGATAATCTCACAATGTAAATACTGACACAGGAAAACATTGCATTTCAAAACTTTTTAAACTCGTCAAGTAACAGAAAAGCTCCTTACTTCCAGTTTGGCTTTATCATTCTGCAGCTTTTCTATAGTATCTGTGTATTTCCTTGTTAAACTGTCCACCACAGCCTGATGCTGGGCAGCATCAGCTTCCAAAACTTCAAGTCTAGTTCTCAGCTCTGCTTCTAAGCGTTTGTGCTGCTCATCTGCTTCAAAGAACTAAAATAAGAAAAGCAATCTTATGTTAAAGTTTAATTTTACTATGGAACCTAGGCCTATGAATTATACTAATGTAATTAGCCAGTCCAGGTTCAAAATACATACATACTAATTCTCGGACAAGTAGAAACTTCACGTTGTTATTTACAGGGAAAAAAGAGATTCAGAAACAAAGTACTTTGTGTTTATTACAGACCTGTAATACCAAATACTTAAAATATTAATGGTGTTATTTGGGGAAATTGATTACGGCAATTTGCAGAAAACATTTTACACTTTAAGGCAACTCTGAAACAGTTAGTGAACTAAAAAGCTTCCAACACAGTACCAAGCATGACTATTTTCAGTAGATTAGCTGTCCCAAAAAGCTAAGTTTTTAAGTGAGAAAAACGTGTTTTATATAATATATTCAACACACTGTCCTAAGAATCTGAAGTCAGGATGCTCTCTCATTTTGCACGTGAACATACTTGTATACAATACTGGCTGATATAAGCTACTTTTTTGCATGTAATTAAACCTCTAAACCCACTAGTATTCAGGAGTATTTTCTTCATCTTTCTGTCTGACTAGTTTTCTCAAGCAGAAAAAAGAATACAAGTTTTTACTCACAAGTATATGCAGTCGTTCATTCTCTTCTATCTTCTTCTGAAGATCTTCATTGAAGACACTTTTCTGCTCTTGACTCAACTGAGATGCAGATTCTGCACTTTTCTAAAAACAAACAAACAAACAAACAGCTACATACATTATCCCCAGGTATGCGGGTTATCCTAAAGCACAACCCCAAGTGTATGAAAACACTTCCTGATCACTAATTCCTAGTAGAGGCACATTAAGATGTATCTTAAACTGAAATATCTAAAGATACACTTATTGCGTGCAGCATTAGCTTAAAAGCAGCACCTTTTCCTTTGCACTGTTGTTATTGTACAGTGGTAGAACACTGATTTAATAAGGGCTAAGGAAGCCTCTACTCAGACTTCACATTCACACACACAAGACAGTTAGCATGGGCAGGTTCCCATTTGATATTATTTGAATCTTTCATGTTTCCAAGCAGTTGGCAATATTAACCCCTACACACAAAGGCTTACTTGGTGCCAGGAACTGTGTATAAGGCTCATTGTCCCCCACCAAGCGTCTGTGCGTAAGCTGGTATGGTCACACCAGGGATCAGGAATAATCAGAAGCAGCATTCTACAGCCAGCCACTGGTAATACCAAGGAGCAACATCTACGAACTAGAACACCTGAAATATTTTGGCACATTCCCCTCCTTCTAAAAGGACTGATCTGATGCAGATCATCTAGCAGAAACTTGATTTAAGTAGTTCTATGTGTGATTTACTTGGTCTCCCAATGGCAAGTCTCATAAGCGAGGACAACATTGAATTAGTAGGCCTATGTTCAATAAAATACTCAGTGAGGCCTTATAGCTAAAACTAAACAAAACATATCTAAACACAATACAAATGCATCTTAAAATAATAGAAAACTACTCATTCTAACAGTTGAACATGAAAAAAAAGTCAGAGGCAATGGTTTGAAGGACCTCAAGGCAGGCTGAGGTCCTTTAAAACTTGGAAATACATCTAGTAAACCTGCAAGTTACATAAAAAGAAGAACAGAATGGCCAAAATGCATTTAGAAGAAAAATCTACTGATTTTTTTTTTTTAAGTTCTGACAAAACCATTCATCTAAAGACTTGATGTAACATAACTGCTGCTAGAAAGCAGAATAAAACATTGACAAGTGAGAACCAGACATCTGCTAAGTACATAGTTCGCCTTTAGCGAATACCTTGTTCTTCTTGCCTCTAGTTTCACTTAATGCAAGTTCATCTTGAAGTAACTCCACCCGCTTGGCAAGTTGTTGATTTCGAAAAGTCAAGCTGTCCATTTCTTGCTGCAGTTTTCTCAGTGATTGATCCTTCAACTTCAGTTGCTCCTGAGTGACCAAAGAGTTAAATTTTAGAAGCCGTCGTGCTTACTTTCGTACATGCTTTTAATAAAAAGTGTCATAAGCACTCATTAAAAGTTTGCTTTCTTCAGTATTTGGATACTGAAGTATTTGATACTGGCATAAAGAACTGTTTATAAGCTTAAAAAACAAAAAAAAGGAAGAATTAAGAAGCAACTTTCTACTTTTACAAAGTGAGCACCTACAGAAAACAATCAAAACAGCAGTTGGAGAACAGAAATTCTTAACTACATCAGTTTCCTCCTTCGTTCTTCTAATCACAACAGAGATAAAAAACCTTCCATTTACCTATTATGTCACAGCTTAACACATCTGACATGAGCATTTGCTGCGGATTACCTTCAGAGCAGCAGAGTTCGCTTGCTCATCTACAACCCCTTTTTTCAGTACTTGGTTCTGAGCTCGAAGCTGGAAAAAAAAAAAAGATGCCAGTAACTATACAAGAGAGAGGAACAACAAAAAGCAATTCACTAGAATGTGCAGAAAACACTGTGCATTCATGACAGGACTAGATGCGTTTTGCTTCTTAAAGAATTGTGTTCAAGTAGGTAGTTATCAGGTTGAAAAAAGTATTAGTTTCATATCCTGAACTGCCAAGAAACAAGACATTATTTAACCAGCTAAACCTCTTGGGTCAAGTAAAATTTAATAATTATTTTGAAAATGAACAACTCAAATACAGTTAAGGTTTCAGGAACCGTGAACAATTACGGAAAAGTCGCAACTTCTTGCTCAGACACGTTCTGCCTCTTCCCTGTTCTCCCCAGAACTGTGACTGGTTCTGGAACATAAGCAAAGCTCAGAATGAAGTCAAAATCAATTCAAATTCAAGATCTTAACTTTACTCTGAAGAAGAATACCTATTGCCAGAAGCAGCAGATAATCCTGACAATGCCTTGACAGAAGCCTCAGGAAAACATGTAAAAAGCATACAAGGAAAGGCCCTCTCAGACTTACTTATGAAGTTCACAAATCTGAGCTAAAAATCACAAGGGTGAAAACTGACAGTCAGGACACCCCTTTGCCAGTCACTTCACAGATTAACTCTACTCTGCAGCACTAAGGCCACCAACAGTCCCATCCTGGCATTTCTCAATGATTGCTTGAGCCCCAGTTTCTGCAATGGCAGACTTTATTCATTTGACGTGTTTGAGTCCAGCTGTTGCAGATACAAACTTAAAGGGGCTTGTACAGCCTGGCAGAAGCATAAAAGACAAGATCCAATGTAAAACAGCAACAGGTAACCTTTATCAGTATGATATTTCAATATATTTCAAAAGGTCAAAAGTCATTTGGCATCACTAAACACAGGCTTTTGCCCTGCAACATTCCCATTGTGCTGCTCAGGCATCACAAAGGCAAGAGAAGAAACTTTCAAGAGCACTACTGAGGTTTCCAAGCAGATGCTGTCCCCAGCAAGAAGCAGCAAAGCAGCAGCTTTCTATTCCTTTTTTCCACCACAGCTACTAACGCAGGAACATGTCAGGAGCAGTGATAAAACAGAATGAACTAACTCAATCCTGGTGCATGAAGATATCCAAGCTGAAGCGTGAAGCACACGTTGAAAGAGCTTTTTAATTGCTGCTTCCATCAGAGCAGTGTGAAAGAGCAAGAAACTGTAACTCAAAGGGAAGAAGAGTTTCTGAAGACACAAACCCTTCTGGGCTGCTCTAAACCAAGAAGGAAAGTGACTGAAAGTGATCCTTTGCCAGCTACTTCCCTTGTTGCTTCCTGAATCTATCCAGCGCTTGTCTGCCCCGTTCCCTGGCTTCCATAGCTAGCAAACAGGTAAAGAGCTTGATAGGCGCACTCTCCTTTTCCACCTGCACACAATAACCAGCCAATTCAACAACTGATTACTGGCATGAAGGAGCTATCTGCAAAGGTGACTGATCCCACAACGTGCTGGGACTGCTCCACAAGAAACAGGATGAGACAAACAAGATAGTTCCTGTAAGGAACCAATGAAACATCGCAAGCTGACAGTTGCAAAATGAAGTTCAGAGAACACTTCTGCACGAAGTGACAATAAAAGAGAGGATTTGGTAGCTGGAACATTCACCAGCTATAGTGAAAAGGTCCAAGTTTCAAAGTGTCATTCAGGAATCAAGCAGAGAAGCCCTCAGTTACCTTATCCTGAACCACAAATTAACGTGCATAGAGGAGGACCAGCACAGAAAGCAAAAAGCGGAGACAAAACCAGTAACAGGAAAAACTCTTTAAGTTAGGTCTTCTTAACGTGTGGAAGCATTTATAGAATATACAGCTGTGAACACTTCAGATTCCATCTAGTCTCTTAGAGCAGCTTCAAGGAGAAGAATATTTGATGATCTCTCGTTCTATAATCTAAGGAAAGGTGTCAGGCACGGTCAGTATGTCATGCCAAGCTCTTTGGAGGTTGGAATATACAAAAATTAAGCCCTGTCTTTCCTTCCCAAGGCGGTAGGAGAACTGTGCCATCCCACACCGATGGCCCCATCTTCTTTTGGGTGAGCAAATACAAAAGAGCTCAGGATTAAGCACGACTCCCCCACGTAGGACATCACTTCGCAGGTATCAGCAGGCAAAGCACCGTGCTGTGGGACAGGAGCCTCCGCACCCCGCGGCTGCCACACCGCCTCGCTCCCCCGCCTGCAGCCCCGCACCCCCCAGCCCACCGCCGCCTCAGGAACGGGCCCGGCCCCGGGGGGCGGCACCTTGGAGTACTCCTGGGCCAGCTTCTGGTACTTCCCCGGCAGCTCGGCCGCCGCCATCGCCCCGCCGGAGGAAGGACGGACGGACGCGCTTCCGGGTTGAGCGCGCTGACGTCAGCACGCCGCTCCCTTACGGCCGCGGAGGGGGGCGGGGCTTCGGCCGGCGGCGCCGCCATCTCGACGCAACTTCCAAGATGGCGGCACGGGCGGGGAGGGCGCGGTTGGCATGGCAACAGTGGCATCCTACGGGGTGCCGCCGCGGTCAAAAGAAGCAGCGCGAAGCTGCGACGCCGGCGGGCGGGAGGCGCCAGGGGGCGCGGGTGCGGGCGCCATTCTGGGGCAGCCGTTAGGGCCTTGAGGCGGGTCTGTGCCACCTCGGCTGGCTGCCGCGCCCCTTTGTTCAACAGCCTCCCTGCAGCTTCGCTGGTAGTCAGCCGTCCTTTGGAGATCGTTAATCATCTCCTATTTTCTTCATCCTGCGCATTTGCCGAACATTTAAACGTGTATACACCATAAGCACATTTTCCATACATTTATACATATATGCACCATAAGCACATACCAAGCAGATTCTGAAGACATTGTAGTCGGTGTATTTCATTGTGACATATCCATCCAATGAAGAATTCTTTATTTTTTTATTTTTTTTTTAAAACGATTGAGATCAGGTGTGCTAGGAAAAAAATAATAAAGCAAAAGGCTTAATGGTACTTAAACAGCATATGCCGAGCATCTGGTGATTTGCAGGTTAAGGGCTTCCTAGTGTAGGATAGCGATGTAAAAGCAATTTTTTTTTTTTTTTTTTTTTTTTTTTAGTTTCAATGGTATCTATGGTGTTTTTTTTTTGCTTTTTTCTAGTCTTCATACTCCTTCCTCAGTCGTAGGTAGTGTAAGTGATGCTAAATCATTGGTTTCTCACCTCCTTTTCTCTCTGTTTCCACGAAGTAGGAAGTAGCGACCTACAATGGAAGCTAATCCCTTGTTTTAGTCCTGTAGCTTTGATGGTGTTTGCTATTGTTTTTCTTATCACAGTAGCGGAGGTGGCGAACAGAAATAGAACATGACAGGTAGATTAGCAAATACGTTTGTATCTCCAGAGGAATTCTTATGTTGGAGGATATGACACTGACTCATATTGCCAGGAACAGAGACTGCACATTTTTAGAAAGTCTAAAAGGGGGCAAAAGCAAAATGCATTTTATCACTATTCAACTAAATGATCTTGATGCTGTTCTGCATGACCACATGAGCTTAAATGGCTATACTGAGATAAGAAAGCTCTAATTTTTAACAGTAGAGCCATGATAGACTATTCCTTCTACTCCATTTTGTATTTCCTACAGAAGTTCCTAAGAAAGTATTTGGAAGTACACTGCAATTATTGTTCAGCATACCGGGGTTAATAATAGCCCACCTCACATAGTATATCTTCACATGTCAGCGTGGTAATTTTTATACTGGAAAATTATTAAAAACATTTATAATTGATTCTAAGCCTGTGTTTTGAGGCTTGATTCTCTAGGATGTATCTTTCATGGAATGTTAGACTTCATTGCTTTGAGCATACATTGCAAAACACGGTACTCCTGTTTTGTCGTGTGTTCAAAGATGCTTTTGTGATAGCATTTTCTCCTTGTATCTGGTGCAGTGAATGATGGCAGAGAGGTTTCACAGATGAAAGCTGGGAAAGGATGCTGAGGGAGTTGGAGTGTATAGGTGTACCAGAGTGAATTGTTTCCACATAATGACAGTGATTCTGACTGGGCAGCTGTATTCAGGGTAGAAGAACACAGACTTTATTTACCTGCAGCCATCTAGAATGGCCAGATCCAAACGTACATTATATAGGGTATTTATCATAGGGGGTCATGCCAGCTTCTTAAAACCCAAGCAGACTGAGTGGATCAAAAGATGGGCGCTCTTACTGCTTAAAGACTGTAAGGCTGACAGCTGACTGCAGGATTTTTAGGCTCATCAGAAACAGGTCTAGTTTAAAGTATTTTGAGCACCAACAGGCCAGCCTCTTGTATTTTAAAGTCCTGTCTTTCTACCAGCTTTTCATGGATCCCGGAGTCCAATAATGTTAGCAACATATAATGTAATTTATCACTGTTTTGGGGTGGTGCTTGGTAAACATGTTGAGTCAAAGTTCACTGAGCATACAGGTAACAAAAGGTTTAGTTTTTTACTTTCTTATAGCAAATTGCCAGATTAATCCTTTAGATTTGTCAGTGCAACTGCGGTACTATTTTTCATAGCTGTAAGAAGGGGAAGTGTCTTTATTGTGAAGTTCCCTCTCAAGCACTTTTTTAATACTCGCCACTGCCTAGAGATCAAGGTTGTCCAGCCCCTGCACCAGAGAGGTGCGCAGTGCATGTAGCTGCAGTGTGGTGCAGCGATGCTTGCCCGTCAGTGACCCACTACGTGACTGCAAAGGACCGACCAATCCTGTCATCAGACGATCAGAGCAAGAGAGGTCAGCTGAGTGGAATGCCAAGCAGTGTGGCATGGTTGCCACAGGACCGCCAAAATATTGTCTTCTGCAAGGTCCACCCACATAATAAAAGAACACATTACCCCAGCAGAAACTGATGCAAGCTGAAACATGACATGTTGAACAACAGAAAAAAAAACCCTTACCAGGGTCATGGCATTTTTGCTTGTCTCATTTGCTTCACTGGGGAGAATAGAGAGCAAAGGATATACAGTGGATCAGAGATTGTCCTTTTCTTATGTCTCTGCCCTGTGGGTGTTGAATTCTAGCCACCTATCTCAAGACAGATAATTAATTTAGGAATTACAGTGATCATTTTTGGTATGTTCTCCTTTCAAGCTCATTTGTCCTCCCTTCTCTGTTCAAACAGTGCTGTCTGGTGAATCAGAACTTGCACTTCACATATCCTGTGAATAGGTACAGACAGAGAAACAAACAAAGAATATATTTTCAGTCATCCAGGACGTTTTCTGTGCTTTGGGAAAATAAACTTTGTTGCCATCCCTTGCATGCTTACTAGTATTCACAACAAAAGGGTTTCTAAGATCTGGAAAAAATTCAAAAATGATTGGAAGGGAGCCATCTTCAGTCATCAGACTATCACAAGAAATGCAGAAACCACATCCTCGGAAGCTGCAAACACCCTAAACTGGTGTTTTGTTTCTGTTATCTTAGCAACGGCAAGTATGAACAGCAGGATATGTGCTCACGATACGCACTCGTTATTTCTCATGATGACTCTGTAGCAAGCCTTTTGTTATATTATAACCTTTCACCTCTCAAAATCTGATTATTCTGCTAAAATTAAAAAGAAGCAAGTACTAAAATAAAAAATAAAAAAATACACATACAGAAATGCACTTCAAAGAACTTTTTTTTTTTTTTCAGTATTTGTAATCTTCATTATCATAATTTCAGTGTTTACGTAGCATTTAAAAATAGCAGTGAAAACAAATCCCTCTGTCTCTTGCATCCCTTCCCAGCCCATAGAATAAGTAGCTTGAGTCAACTCTAGGGTGTGTGCATGGCTGGGGGAGTGCTGTCTTTGCATAAGAAGAAATTACTGAGAACAAGAAGATGGAAAAACTGAGCAAGCAGCTGCCTGTGATAATTCCAAGCTCACTTTGCTTGTTTTTCTTCACATCCTTCAAACCCTTCTCCCTGGAGATTGGTTCCACTGCAGTACAGCCCATACCAGCGCTTGGTGCAACAGCAGCGACTTTTGTGTCTTCACAGCAAATCCTTACTGTTATTTCACAGAATCACAGAAAGGTTAAAGTCGGAAGGGGCCTCTGCAGGCCATCTGGCAGGGACACCTTGAGCAGGTTGCCCAGGACCACGTCCAGGTTGCTTTTGAACGTCTCCAAGGAGAGAAACTCTACAACCTCTCTGGGCAGCCTGTTCCAGTGGGCCATCAACCGGAAAAAAAAAGAAGTGCTTCCTGATGCTCAGACAGAACCTCCTGTGTTCCTCTTTGTTCCTATTGCCTCTTGTTCTGGCATTGAGTCACCATCCCTGGAGGTCTTTAAAAGACGGTTTAAATTTAGAGCTTAGTGATATGGTTTAGTGGAGGACTTGTTAGTGCTAGGTCAGAGGTTGGACTCAGTGATCTTGGAGGTCTCTTCCAACCTAGATGATTCTGTGATTCTGTGAAAAGAGCCTGGAAGGACTGATACCAGTATGGATTGATAAACATAAGAAAAGTTTAGCAAATAAGACCACCTGCACTCAAATTCTAGAGTCTTGCACATTTACTGGAGAAAGAAAAATAAAGACAATGTACATCATTTCCAGAGAGCCAAATTAACCAGTTTCATAGAGAAAGATAAAAGAACTAAGAAGGAGTATTATGAAGACTGTGAAGTGAGAAGTCAGCACCCTTTCCTGTATACTAGTTGTGGACAAAGACCGGCAAGCCTTTGGGAACAGTCCCTACTCCCCCATGTGAGTGACATCAACAAACCAGGAGCTGTTAACCATAGCAAAGATGGCATGGCCTTGTCTTAATTTTCTAAATCCTCCAAAGACAGACACGCGAGCAGAGAAAGGAGAGAGATCCGGCAGATTTACTAGTAGTTTAGGGAATATTTTAATCAGAACTGCTCCTGTTCATGAGCACTTATAAAAATATGGCATCTCCAAAAATAATTCGGACTTTTGGAGTGAGCCAAATGCAGGTCTTCAGTGCATAAAACTCTTGTGGAAGAGGAAGAGACATGGAGGACAAGGGAGCAGGGTTCATCACTGACACAGCACAAAGAGAAGGCACAACACAGACTGCAAAAGGAGAGTTTAATAAACAGTTATTTGTTTATCACAAGCAGGGACGGGAAACGTGAACTTGAAGAAACAGAATAGGGGACACCCCGGGAGGATGGAAAGGCAGCAGGGGTGCGTTATGATCAAACTGCCTGCTGGAAAAAGCGCTGCGGCAGAGGCAGGTTTGTCTGTGCGTGTCAGTATGACCTGGAAAGGAGAAACAGCACGAGGAGCAAACAGTGCCAGTTCTGAATCTTAACAATAGGAGGAAGAAGAATCTTAGGGGAGTTTGCAAGGCTGAGATGGTCTGTATTAGCATTTTTAAAAATATAAATGACCCAACCTATTTTTTTTTTTAATTTGTATTTTACTACATTTTATGAATTTGTGTGTCATCTTCAGTGTTTTTTCTTCTCTTCTTGGCTCTGATACTGAACAGTAGAAGCAGTATTTTTTTTCAGCTGAGTGAGATACCACTTGCCTTTAAGAAGCTAGCAGCAAACAGGAGTGCACGTTCAAGGAGATATGTATTAATTAATCAAGGAATGGCACAGTTGGAAATACTTCCATTTTTTGTAAAACATTAGTAGGTTTCCAGGCCTCTACACTTTAGACAAAAATAAAAGGTACCAAACTGTTTACCCCCCACAATAATATATATATTAATTGGCACTTCATAATGATCTGTAAATATTCTTTGTAATCTTTTAAGAGAGATAGTTTTCCGTATAAAACAAACAAACAAAAATAAATAAATTTCAAAATGACAGCACTTTGTTGGAATGGTTTTAAATAAGAAGACAGGCTGCTTAACCTCAATGAAATTCAGCTTATAGTAGGAGGACACATAATATTACTAAAAATTAAAGCCTAAGTATTATGGGCACCTACATATCCATAAGCATTCATTCATTCGAAAAATAGTATTCCTTAGAGAGAAGTTAGGTGCAAGCCACTTGTGCAAGCCAGCAAAGAAAAGCAGATTTGCAGAATGACAAATCTCTGTTTTCTACCCCTAACCGTATCCACTACTTCTGTGCACAGATCAGCACCAAAATGAAATTTCATACCAAGATCTACCCTGGGTGCTCGTGCTTCTCCTGGCTGTGAGGTGCTGCGTGTTATAAATAAAGCAGCAACACCGCCAGAACCAAGGTAATTCCGAGGCTGGAATTCTGAGGACGCCAACAAGTAGTGATTAACAACCCGATTGGAAATAATGAGCCTTGACAGATCTAGGGTTAAATACTTTAAAATTAGATCCTGCTGAAAGCTGAATCTTGTTGCTTAGCAGCGGCTGCATGGGATGCTGCTGTCACTCAGCGATGCTTCTCTGGGGAGCTCGAGCTGTGCGCACGGAAAATGGGTTGCCATTGGGTCAAGGTGACATCATAAAGCACGGCAGCAACATTTTTTTAAGGTAGAATGCAACACGACTGCACTCGGTACTGGTAACTGTGCAGCCACTTGGACATCTAAGCGAACAGCTGGCTTTTCTTTTGAAACAGCTCAGCCCTAGCACCGCATTGCCTGCCTCGAGGAAGGGCTCGCAGACTGTGCAAAACAGCAACAGCGAGGCGTTTGGGCAAGTGCACCACAGTCAAACTCAACAGGTGGATTGGTAATCTTTTCAAATTACTCATAACCAAAAGAAAAGAAAGGGAAAATATCGGTAATTTGTGGAGGTCACACTGGGTATTAAGAATACGGCATCCTCCACCAGCATTTAAAAATAAATAAATAAATAAAAAATGCATAAAGCTTATAAGAGAAATGTACCCTTACTGAAAATAACTGAAAATTTGGTTAGTTGAGCTGATCTGAGCATTTCAAACAACTGAGGTCGTACTGGATCTATAGTAAGAAACCAAAATACCAATTTAATTAAAAAATGCCCTTGAGGCATGATAACTTTTAAAAGTAATGTTGTGTAGAGGTTGATAGAGGTATCTATTGATTTTCCAAAGCACCTGCCTGCCAGCCAAAAAGCACATCAACACCTTAGTGCCTTTGATGTTGGTCTGGTAAGGACCAAACTGCATCTGTAGGCTGGAAACCCCCCACGTAATGAATTACTACCACCTTTTTAGGAATGGATGCAAAAACTGTGCATGCATTCAATGCAATCTAGTGTGCTGCCTATTAGATCTTGGACAGTCAAGAAACTATGGAAACGGAGATTATGACAACCAGCATAAAAACAAAACTCGGCTAAACACATGAAATTGTAAGAAATGGGATATCTTTCTCTGGATGTTGAAAGAGCACAGACAAGTCTCTGGCTGAAGGTAGTCATTCTGATAATTCACATTAAGTGCGATGATGGCAAACATAGTGTCTGCTATTAGGACACAAGACAAAGACGGCTTTGTCCCTTATGATTAAAACAGAAAACACGACCCTGTACATAACTGCAAACTGAACTGAATCGATCAATGTGCATTTATGAAATACATATCATGGCTGAAACATCCTGTCTTTTTTCCTTTATTTGATAGATGAAAGAACTGCATTACGTTCACACTGTTTGTACTTTGGGAAACATTTGATGTAATGCCACTAATCTTTAAGTGCTTGTACTAGTCCCTGTCATCACAGACCACTGGGAGAAAGAGGAGCTGGTTAAAGTACAGCCTAAGACAGCTGTGCCAAAAGGGAGCATTTCTGGTGAGCAGAGAGGTTACAAGGAGAGATCATGGAGAATCAGGATCGGGACACATCCTGTTAAACGGAGTTCCAGGCCTCAAACTACCAACCTTTTCTGCTGACTGAGGCCTCACAGTTTGGAAGTAGCACAGGAAAAAAAAAAAAAAAAAAAAAAAAGATATGGACATATTAGTTGATAACAGGATAAATCAACCGTATGTGACCATGGTAAGGGCCATTAATAGGCTAGAACACAGCAGGCAAGAAGTGGTGCTGCAAGGGCAGGGAAGTATTAGGGCCAGTTCACAAAAAGCACTGGCATTCTTGAATGTCTACAATTCCTCATGCATGTGCCAGCGTGCTGAATTCAAATGGGAATTAAGCTAAAGAACAAGAAGGGTGTTTAAGAGGAATGTAGATCATGTCCTCAGAATGGAAACCAAGTAATCTTGGTTTGTTTAGTAACTCAAGAGCATCATGAGGGGCACAATTGCTTTTGTATTGATGCAATGGGAAAATAAACACTCTCATGTTTAATGATGCTCTTTACACAAATGCCAGCAGAGGATAGTTCATAATTTTATGTAAGCTCCAAGTAGTTTATAGCTGTAGGAGCAGTTAGCTTTCAGGAGAGCCTTCTCGAAGAACAGGGAGAACAAGAAAAGCATCTGATCTGAAGACTGAAAAATTCAAAAACAGATGAGTTTCTATGTCCCAGTTATGCTGAGAAACTTCACAGTAACATTGCTGGACTTTTTCTAATACTCCCATGTGTTTAAGCACGCCAGATGTTCACCATTACGTATATTTACTCAGAGTACTCATTAAGAACACCTACAGGTATTTGGAAGCTCAAGATCTAGCAAAGTATCAGCATATTCTGTGTCAAATTTAGCCTCTCATTGTTAAAAATAAATCTGATCTATTAAGTGTTTCCTGAACAAATGTCCTTAAAATACAGCTGGCATTACTGGCTAATTGCTTCAGTTAATGCTTTAGTTCAAGAGTTGTGGTTCCAGACAAAGGCCAATTCCCAGCGAAGTCGTAACAGAAGAAAACACTCATGGGACATTTAACAATGAACTAAAGGCTCTCTTAACACAATGTAGTGAATAACAATTAGAAAGATGTCATTTGTACATGATACTTATCTGTGGTTTCGTCCGGACTAATTAGAGCAGTCATTCTATTACCAGTATATTAAAATGAACACTAAATCAAAGACAGTAGCAGTGCATATATACGCTGTAATTTGTGTTTTAGATCCTAAATGTTATTCGGTATGGCGATGATGGTAAGTTTTAGTTAAAATCTAGCATATAATTTCAAATACCGCAATAAAAACTGTTGTATTAAATACCGCAATAAAAACTGTTGTATTTGCATCAGATCCTACAGAAACTAACTCAGTGACACTAGTTGGTTAAAAAAAATAAGAATAAAAATAGGACAGACACTAATACTGGTTTTTAAGAGGTAAAAGCATCGTATCACGTCCTGTTTCCCTGCTCTGATGTGCCACCTCGATGTAGATCCACTCTTCCACAACTGCCTAGCATCACCTCCTGCTTTCCTCACCATCCTCAGGCTTTACAGCAGCGTTAATGAGTGAACCTAGCTTTTGCCCAGGAAAATTAATCTCAGCATGGACTACGCTGAAATGAATATTGAAGGAATTCTGCTTCCACCTCCTGATAATTTTGCATCTCAGGCACTGAGAGGGTGCACGTATGCACTCATTCAAGCAAGAGAGCTGGCCCGGGAGCAGCAGACAAGCTGAGATGGGGAAAATGGGATGGCGAGCACTTCGTTCCTGCTGGGGAAGAGGAGATTCTTGCCGCCTGTATGCTTTCCACAAGGTCTAGAGTATAAAGATGCAACAGACCCCATAAATCATAGCTAAAGAAAAGTAAACAAATATTTAAAATACTGGAAAAAAAAAATAAATGAGAACTATGTAGCTTTCTTTATCCTGGCATAGGTTCTTTAAATTATCTATTCCATACTACACTGCTATCTTTGAGCTACCATATAAGCAACGTAGCTGCAGTGGTATGGATACAGAACTAAAAAAACACAAATACTTTGTCAGGAAAAAATATATATATTTGTTTTGCAAAAAAGAAAACAAACCCAGTAAGATGTGTCTCACAGGAGGGCAAAAGGTATGTAGTAGTATGCCTGCAATTTCAAAGATGTCAAAACGTTCCTTGAGTTCCACTAAATCTTGGCCTTAATAGGAAATACTTCAAATATTATGGGCCAGTTATGGATGAACGTGTCTGAAAGCAAATCCTGCTCTGAATTGATAAGGTCCCGTTACCGTACAGATTACTCCCACATGCACGCAATGTTCTAAACCAAGTCAAGACCTACAATGAATTACGTTTGTTTGTTTGTTTTTTTCCAAACTAACCCGGTTTTGCGTAAGATTGAAAGGGGAACACGGGTCTCAGAGCACCATCTGAGACCAATACCAAGATGTGTTGATAAAGAGATAACACAGTGCTTTCTGTTTGTAATGCCGTTTATTTTATAAAAGCCCCTTTGATCATCTGAATGAAAAATGTGGGCAGAAAAGTCACAAATGTTATAAAACAAAGTTTATTCTGCAATATTTTGTCATAATGAATTGCATCTCTTTGGTAAAAATAAACTTTATAAACATTTTAATTAACAGAGATTAGCATACAAAAAACTAAACTTCTGTAAATATTCTTTAAAATGGGTAAAGGACTAAACTGGAGGAAAAAGGGTTAGAATTGGTCACCTACTGGCAAAATTATTCTAAACAAACCCAAGGACATTGCTTATGCTACATTAGAAACAAGCTAACGGGAACATTTTTAAAAACAACTCTGGTTCATTTGATCAGAAAGCATTCTTACAATTCACTTTTAAATAAATAATAGTTACAATGAAATGGCAATTATAAAATGTTTTATATCACTATATGGCAGCAACATAATACTTTTAATTATGCACTTTTTAGTTTGAAGAAATGTACATTTATAAAACAGACTTGATAATGGCACTGGTAGCTGTGAAGAATGTGCTTTAAGATATAATGGCAGGTGCAACATTTAAAATATTCTACCTTTTCTTTTCAATAAATATTTTGACTACACCATTATTAACATGTATGAGTGTAGTTGGCTTTAACCAAAGCTTTTACTTACTTTTCTGTCTGATATGAAGTTGCAAACCATGCAACCTCCCTTTTAAAGTTGGATTTGAAAACATTTGCTGCAACTTTTACAAAAGCAATAATTTAGTATTTGAGTCTGAAAGACCAGTACAGGTTTGTACAGTATTCACATCAGAATTTACCCAAAGCAGAGCAGCCTCCCTTGTACACCAGTCTCTCACACTTCTCCACTGTATTTAAAGAATCAAATGTGGTTCACCAATACTTTTGTTGCCTTTTAACTGCTGCTAAAGTCTATCTGAGTCGACCATTGGCATGAACATTTTACATAGGTCACTAAAAAAAGAAACAAACCCCGACAGTCAAAATAACTTTTAATTATATTCCATTTATACTATATACACCAGGGTCCTTAACTCAGGTGGCAAACAAACCCAAACCCAGTTCTAGCTACGAAAGTGGAAGGAACAGCAGCTGCTCTCTGACTACCAAGAGGGGTTGCTCCACAGCCGAGCTGGCAGCCGCTGCCTGCATAAATCTGCAGGGAATGGCAGGGGAAAACATGGGCAGCACGTCAGGTGCTCAGAGCTGTTCCCCTCCCCATCGCCAAGGAGAGAGGGAAGACGGCAGAGCACGGAGAGTGTGGGGTGCGTGACTTCCCCTGCCGGACTTTCAGTTCTCTCGGGCTGTAAGGATGGATGCAGCTTTCGCTGTTAACTGTTTATTAGCAGGGTTTATTGCTCATTGCACGTGGTCATTAAATGCATTGGTAGCCTCTCAGTCCCATACCTTCAGTAATGCTAAAGCCATTATCACCAGCTTCAGTCACACTTCTAGTAAATATTAACGCTCTCAGGTGTTACCCAAAGCAAAAAATAAAAATAAAAAATTCAAAACAAACCCAAACCATGGAGCTGAGTATGACCACAGTTTCCAGAGTACCTGGATCTTGATCCAGCTTTTATTGGACGTTGGAGAAAAGCTGCACCCAACACCAGCACGACCTATACAGCACCCGTCTTCAATAGCACCCCACTGAACTCATGGCACTGAGCAGAATTCCAGCCTGCTACTGTTATCCCTATGGAGTTGAATCCTCATCTTCTGCATCGACACGCTCTGCCCTTTACAGTATTCCATCAAGATACAAAAGCAAACTGTGAGCAAAAAGCAGTTCCAACAAGCATTCACATCTCCACATCCAAAAATCCTAAGAACCACTGCATTTAAACTTCTTTTAAATAGCGAGTTTTCCCGTACTATCCACCAGTAACACATCCAATATCAGATCTAATCGGCTAATGCACCACTTGTGATATCCAGAAGACATACACGTCTGTACAAACGTTGTCCTGTTACGGGTATTAGACTAATGGGTGTTCACACAAAGCAGGAATGCATCAGAGTACTTTTCTTCCCTTTCAAGAGATAAAACAATTCATTCTTAAAACTGAAGTAATTGATTGGGAGAAAAAAAAAAAAAAGACCTTGTCTAGTGTTTGTGCTTAAAAAAAAAAGAAAAAAAGAGTTGGCTTTTAATTCCAAAGCATGCTACAAAAGAACCTCAAATATTTCAGGCTTGATCCAACAGCCATGAAATCAGTGGGAGCACCACTATTGTCTTCAAGAGGCACTGAACCAGGCCCTCAGAGCAACAGCCCTTCAGCAGCATGGCTGTATTCATATTTAAAGTAGACAGTTTATGGCAGTATTCATGAAAAGATTGACAAATAAGAAAAAACACTGATCTATAGAAGGCCTCCAAAGAGCCAGAAAAACACTCCACTAGGGAAAAGTTAACTTTTGGCTGAATCCAGCGCTGTCTTCAGCAACCAGAACAGTGGGCATTGGTTTCCTACTTCTAATTCTTAACCAGCTTTGTTTGCCCAACACCTGCTGGAAACAATAGCTTAATGTGTTAGCTAAAAACTACGCCACATCACTCTACCTTTCCGAAACAGGAAAGATGACCTTTTATAGTCTTCTACGATTCTGAAACATACTTAAGGCATCCTTATACTTACAGTACTGTTAAAACCCACTCCAACAGAACTGCATACCCATTTTTGAACAGAAAACCTTTTAAAAAAAAATCAATCATCACTTACTTTAAAATTAAAATTATAAACGAGAAAAAAAGTTCGTAATACCACTAAAGCATTTTTGGCCAAAAGATGTCTGGGAACTCTAAAGAGATTCTTTTATTGCAAAAATGAATTGTGAAGGAATTCCTTCCCAAAACAGAGAGGTCCTCCTGAGTTACAACTTACATCCAGAGGCCAAAGGCTTGTTAGATGCACTGCATGTGGCAGGAGGCTAAAAGGATTCACAGAGCACAAGGCACGGTGATCTGGGAAACGGAAGGTAGAGACAGCCAAAGACTCCCAAAATGCAGGTTCGGGTTCACAGATTCAAAAGGAAGCTATTCTACTTTGTTTCAGATTAGGGGGGTAAAGAGTTCTTCCAGCAGTTGCTCACAGCCTAGCCACCTGAAACCTCCGCCTCTTGAGCATTTGAAATAGCGCAAGCTGCTGTGTTCTTTATTCTCTGAACCCATCTCTTTCAGTGGGGAGCAGCAGGGTTGGTGTGGCAGTGGGACAGCAGCGCAACGTAAGGGGCTGCATTAGCAGAAGTATTCAGCAGTGGCAGTAACACCAGGACAACACCAAGCTTGGCAAATGGCAGCTTTCACCGCTGGCTACGCCCAAGGCATGTGTGAAATGACCCCTCCCCTCCTTCTGCCACCCCCCAAGACAATTTGTCTCAAGATGCAAAGGAAAAGCTGGTTTCCTTCAGGAATCTGACCTGCACGCAGCAAGGTGGTGGTAGGGGTGCAGCAGGAAAGAAAAAGAAAGCAGAAGGCGGTACCCACCTCAGCTCTGCCAGGAAGGGTTTTATACTCCTTGCCTGGGGGTACTCAACGCCTTGTGAAAGCGGCGCCGGGAGTGCTGCAGTTTTTCAGCCACTGTACTGGATGGGCTGAAAGCTGCAGACCCTCAGAACTGCCTCACCATTTCCACCAAAGCCTGTGGCAGAAGAGCAAAGAGAGGGCAAGTGGGAGGAAGCAACTGGGGCAAGAACTTTTTTTCTCCTTTCTTTTTTCTCCTCCTTTTTAATTCTTGACATGGGAGTCGGAGCCCTTAGACAGGGCAAAATTCACTTCTGCACATGGGGCCAGCAGAGATGTCAATATGATCCACAATGCATATCTGAGCAAACATAAATCTGGAAAAAAAAAACCTACTAAAAAGGAAAAAAAGTGATCATTAAGAAGTATGCTTTCAGGTTTTCACAAGTCATGCATCTCTTCTAATCTGAGAAGATTAATTTTTTTTTTCTTTTTAGGCAGTGATTTAAAAATAAATGGCTAAATTACAGTTAGCGCCAAAAATAAAAAAGCAATGAGTCCTCTTATGGCTTTGATCTCCCTTGCGAAGGGTAAAAGTAGAAGAGTATTGCCACAATTAAAAAAAATATATGTATATATTCAACATTGACAAACAGACTATTTTTTCCTTTGCTTGTGACTGTGGGTCTTTGCAGTACTTATTAAGGAACCCAAGCACGTTCGGATGCCAGCAAGGTGGAGCAGAGACCCTGCTGCTTCTTTCAACTCCTCATCAATTTCTTGACATAACTCCTTGAGTGCTTTGTTGCTAGGCTGACTTTTCTCAGAGGTATCTACACAAGGTTGTGATGCATAGCCACTGTCTCCAAGAGGATCATCTTCATAGTCAACGTCTGTATCCACTTCGCTGTGAAATCCTTCACTGCCATCGCTTCCAGCATGGCTGTTCTTGGAGATAAATTCGTATACCTCATCGACAGAGGACAAGGAAGACACACTGGACCTAGATGCGCAGCGCTGCGAACCCATGCTGCTAGCACTGTAATTGTGATCCTCCTTTGGATCAATATTGGTGGCTGCAGAATCATTTTCTTGCAAATTTATCGAACTGGAAGGATTAAATGCGCTGCCGTAACTTCTCTTCTTAGGTGCCTTCAGAGGCTGAGCTTTCTCACCTGTTAAAAACAAGATCCATCAGTAAGCATATACTCCTGTGAGATCACCTAAAAAAAAACAAAGCACGCTTTGGATGACTGACTGCAAAGGGTAAGCTGAAAGTGAGCACTTAAGAGTTGTAACATGAATGTTTACTGACACCCCCAAAGGACAATGGTCCTCAGCTAATCACAAATAATAGCTGGAGAAAGAGAAAATCTTCTTAGCATCTGGTACAAAAAGGGCAGAGGAAGAATTTTGAAAAAAACAAGGGGGAAAAAAGGAAAAAAGATAAAGTGGTTTTATAAAATTGTAAGTGTAGCAGAAAAAATAATCAGAATTGCTTCTTGGCTGCTCCATCTGCAAGCTAAACTACATTCATTTACTGAAACTTTAAAGCAAATGTATAGCTTCTAGGTAGAGGAAGAAAACAGTAAAATGGCTTATGCTTACAGTCTAGCATCCCTTGTTCAATGGAAGTATTCAACAGCATCATTGCAGTAGCGGCATCAATATCAGATTCTGTGAAGGAAAAGCACAAAATGTGAGAACTCAGGTAACAGTGACAAAATGAGGTCCCTGGAATACGCAAAGAATATCTATCTGCATATGCTGGCCTACAGATAATAAGCAGGGGGAAAACATGTAAGAATTCAGATAGAACATGACTCTTACACAGTAAAAAGTTAAGGCACGGCGATCCAAGAGGGGCATCACATGAGCAATATGGCTGTAGAAGGGCCAGGTATCGCAAGTATGATAACCTTGCAAAAGCTGAAACCTCACACTGCACTAAAACCACAGCTGAAGACAATCAGCAACATTAATTAGATGTTCATATGAAGATGTTATTAGCAACAAGTGGCTTTTATTTGTAACAGTTTAAAGAGAAAGATTACACATATGGCAAAGCAAAGCACCTCATCAGCTTCATACCCGCACTCCATGAATATGCAAGGCTGAAGAATGTAGTTAAATGCAGCATTAATTGAGCACACATCTATTCTATAACCTCAGCACAAAGTGCTCTCTTTGCATTATTTTTCACACTAACAACATGTAAAACGGAACACACAGACAAGACAAAGGGGGAAATGGAACAGAACTGCTCGATCTAGAAGGCATGGAGATCTACCTGATAAACGGGTACTTGAGAAAGATCTAAATGAACAGCAGTGCTTTTAGTTACGGTGACAAACACTGCCCTAAAACTCTATCCTTTTGCTGCACTGAGTGGATTACTTAAACCTCCAAGAGGTGGAGAAGCTGGGCAGGAAGACGCCGCGCTAGGCAGTGTCAGCAGTAAGCAGAACAGTCTCTCCATCCTGCTGAGCTACCACTGAGAAAGGAGCTGCTGAAGTGAAACATCAGCAATCTCATTTTCGATGGCAGCCCCCCTGCCTTATAACTGACTTTGAGGGGGACTGCAGAACTGTCAATTTGATTTTCTTATCTTACCTAATTTTTACTAACCTCAACCCATTTGAGGAGAAATTTGAAGAACACCATGTCACCTTGCAAAAACGTGGGACAGTGACTGAGCTGCTGTTTGCAACACAGGCTATAAAGTACACACATTCCCCATTGTTTTCACTTTCTATTGTTTTAAAATCAACGTACTTTAAGCTCTATTTCACTGCACTTGCACTTTTATTCTCTTTTTTCGGTAGCAACAGAGACACATTGAGTTGACAAGTCGGAGTTTTACAGTACAACTGACAAAATAAATTAAAAACAAATAAAAATAAATATTTCCATATGAAATAAAAACATATGGACAGTTACTCTGCTCCACTATTGTAATCAGACATCTGCAGTCAGCTATGTCTAATGTCATAAATGGGGAAACGACTTGTACAATGGAGTTCTAGCTCTAGCTAGAACAGAGAGCACAGAATCACCACAGAATCACAGAACAATTTAAGCTGGAGAAGACTTAATCATCAAGTCCAACCATCAGCCTGACCTACCGAGTCCTTCACTAAAACCTGCCTCTTAGTGCCACGCGCACACATCTCTTAAATACCTCCAGGGGTGGAGACTCCACCACTTCTCTGTTCCAATGCTTGACGGCCCTCTCTGAAGGAATTCTTCCTAATATCCAGTCTAAACCTACCCTGACGCAACTTGAGACCATTTCCTTGAGTCCCTGAGAAAAGACTGACACCCTTTTGCTACAGCCTCCTTTCACATAACAGCAGAGTAATGAGATCTCCCCTCACCCTCCTTTTCTTCAGGATAGACAACCCCAGTTCCACCAGCCACTCCTCCTAAGTCTCATTTTCTAGATCCTTCACCAACTTCATTGCTCTTCTCTGAACACATTCCAGAAACTCTTGCGGTGAGGGGCCCGGAACTGAACACAGCACTTGAGGTGTGGCCTCACCAGAGCAGACAGAGTACAGGGTACATCACCTCCCTGCTCCTGCTGGCTATGCTATTCCTGATACAAGCCAGGATGCCGTTGGCCTTCTTGGCCACCTGGGCACACTGCTGGCTCATATTCAGCTGGATGCTGACCAGCACCCCAGGTTGCTTTATGCTGGGTTACTTCCCTGCCAAGCTTTCCCAACCCTGCATCGCTGCATGGGGTTGTTATGACACGAGTGCAGGACCTGGCACTTACCCTTACTGAATGCCACGCAGTTGGACTTGGCCGATCTGTCTAACCCATACAGATCCCTCTGCACAGCCTTCCTACCCTCAGGCAGATACGCAGTCCTGCCTAACATGGTGTCATCTGCAAACTTACTGGCGGTGCACTCGATCCCCGATAAGAATGTTAAACAGAACTGGCCCCACGATGGAGCCCCGGGCAATACCACCTGTAACGAGCCACCACCTGGCTCAAACTCCATTCAGTGTGACTGCTTGAGCCCAGCCATCCAGCCACAACACTCCCCACAGTCACACCCCCAGCACAACTGAGTCCTATCTAATCTTCCTCCTCCAACTTTCAGTGACCACAGTTAAAATAATGGTAATACATCATCCCTAACTACAGGGAAACCCCAGTGATTGTACCTTTCTAGTTGTTTTTCTACAGAACAATTCAGTCTTAAAGAAAGTCATATTTGGGACTGACATATCTGCTAAAAACCTTGCTGGCAAAACAACAAGACTTCTTTTACAATGTGATTCATCTTACGGATTTAAACTTAATACACAAGTCACTAACGTAATAAGCATGCATTCTATTATTATTATTATTTTTTGTAATCTAGCAGACCCTTCAGAAAATGGTCCACACACAAAATCAGGTGGGGTTCAGAATATACTTGTGACTAGCAAAAACAGCAGAGCAAAATGAAAGAAAATTAATGCTTACCTTTGAGAGATCGGCCATGATTCTGCTTCAGTACTGAAGTTAAGTAGTGAGGAGACGATGACCTACTGAAAAAAAATTCAACAAGTCAAAGCCAAACCTTAATTTGCTGAATAATTTGTACAAAGTATATTAGACAATACCATAACCACAGAAAGATTAAAAAAAGACATTATATCTTGGTGGATAAGCCAAACAGGCAGCCATTTCTATTGCCCTCAGTAGATGGTTTGACACATTGATTATTACACCTTGTTTGTGTAGCACAACGGGAATCATCAGCATATGGAAAAACACCCCAACACACACACTGAGGAAGTTTTGTTGGCAAAAGATACTAACTTCTACATACCTACAAATAAAGGCTGGATATTAAACATATATATATATATATATATATCTAATTAAAACCCACGTGTGATCAAAATGTTAGCTTACACAGACACCTGGAGCCCAGGAGCAGCAGAACAGATGAGAACCAGTTGTGTTTGCCGTTCTTCAAAGTAATGGGAAGAGATTAGCAAAAATGAAATATAGCACTGTGAAAAAAGCTGGGGGAGAACAACAAAAACAACAAAAAAGATAGCTGCTGATTCTGAAGTTATCGGAAGCTGGGCTGTTTTGCTGGTGGCGTTAGTTTTTTTGCATTATCAGGCCAACTTCCATCTGGCAGAGCACCATTTAATACACTGCAGAACAAAAAGCTGGGCTGTACATCCAGCCCTACTTATTCAGCTCATTATAAATGTACTAGCAAACTGAAATACACGAAACAAAAACAGTACATAACCATTAAAATTTCATGAAACACCAATAAACATTTCAATTTTTCTAATTGTACTGTAAAGGGTCATGAAAAAGATTTTGTCATGCCCAAACTGTAAAAGCTACCTCACGGGATTAATGGAGTGACTTTCATCATGAAGGTAGGTTTACCTTTTAAATTTATTATATTTAGGCAGCTCTATTTTCAAGAATTAGGGAGAGCCACAAATCCACGCTTCCCAAATCAGAAAGCTGCTGAATGCTTACTTATATATTTTTTAATTACTAGTCTAGATCATGAATGAAACCAACACAGCTACATTAACTCTTCAAATACCATTTTGAAACCAAAATTTTCAATCTTTTCATTGGATTATAAACAAAACATTTTTCACTGGTCACTGGCCTGCTTCTGCAGCTGTGCACACCTTAACCTCCCTGGACACAACCACCCTGCACAGCTGCTTATGAGGGATGCCCACTTAATGCTACCACGGCTCGGATTTGCCATCCTGTGGTCCAAACTCAGCTTGTCATCGGTAACAGCTCCAAAGGTCATTGCAGTACAGACTGCTATTGGCAAGGAGAAAGTGCACAAATTGAAGTCAGGTGACTTCAAACGTGTCATCTGAGCTACGTAAGGAGCTCTGGTTGCACTGTAGACTGGCTGGCACTGGTAAGCAAAGCTGATGAAAAGGAGAGTAATGTTTAGCACCTTCCAATGGGATAACCGCAGTGAAAAAGATTCAGCACAGTTTGCAGATTCAGTCTGCGATACAGTTCAATGCGATTGTCCAAAACTCGAGTTCACTGTTATGTTTTCTTGTGGGGGTGATGGAGTGCTAAGAGATCCAAAAACAGAAAAAAAAAATCGAAAGGAAAGGAACGTACTCAGCCCAACTCGGCTGGCTTTGCAGTCTTCAGGTCAAGCGTAAAAATAGATGCTAAATATCTTTATCCTTTCATTTCATATGATCCTTCAAGAATCATAAAAGAGAGAGCTTTACTGGATCAAATTAATGCTCAGTGTATTGACTAAGATAATCTATGCATATGCATGAGGCATTTGCAAAATGAGGACCGTGGCAGTCTCCAAAGCCCAGTAATACAATGCCGGTACTAGAAGCAGGATGCAGCTAGTGGCCTTGCACCAACCTGTTGAACAAGCTACACAGAAATAAGCTGCGTCAGTGATGTCAATCACCTGCTGTAATACAAGCTTCCACTTAACTAGACACAGATTACAGTTTCAGAAAGCTTCTGATCAAAGCAACACTTTAAATTTTATTTTAAAATGCTGTTGAATGATAGGTATATTCCCCACGAACACACTGAAATAATTATGAACACAAGCACTCCCACAGAAAAATTCAGAGACTCTTGCAGTTGAATTCTAGTATTGCCCTAGAGTTAAATTTGGATGGCTGTTCCCAGCCTCTCTCCACCTCTACCTTTGGGCTTCCTCTTTCCCTCCACATACAAGGCAATGTCTTGGGGCCCTTCCCCAGAATTAAGCTAGAATTTAAAGCTGAATTCAAGATTTTTTTTATAAACATGGAAGTGAGAAAAAAAGTGGTTTTCTACCTGTAAGCGAAAGTGCATTTTTGTTATTAAAAGGAAAAGAAGATAGCTTTCAGTAGGAATAAGTCGAGTGTCTCAAACTGCTGTTTGTTTTTACTGTTCTTACAAATACAGGCACTACAAAATCCGTCACGTTTTGAAGTCAATGGAAGGCAGTTTTGCCATGTGCCTTTACGAGAACCAGGATTTCCTCATAATTTGCAACTGTTGGCAAGTGTGATTCATCTTTCAATGGAAGAAAAAAGTTATTAAAACCAACAGCTTCAAACTGAAGTCTTGGTCTTGCGGGTACTTCAGCACTCACTGAAATAAAATATCTCCCCCTTCCCTACACCTAATTCCACTGTATTGGTTTGACAAAAGTAATCATACTTCAGTGCTTATATCATTGGACTGATCTTGAACATGCTGGATACACTAAAAACGTATCTGGGCAAGGCTGTCTACAACCTGCCCTCGGCTGAGTCTCATTTGATCCCCTGCTCCTTTGGCCGGAAGGACAACCTCCAGAGGTCCTTTCCAACCATTTTTGCAGCTTGTAGGGTACAAGCCTAACCCTAAAAGCCCCTTCTATGCAAATCTTCAGTTGCTGCAGACAGCTATGGCTCACGTGGTGGTGTAAAATCCCAGGGTCAATGTCCTGTGGGACTCTTAGAAAGTTCTGCTAACTGCTCAGTTTTACATCCTGCTTCAGTAATCCCAGTTCCTCCTGTCTGTTAAGGAAACTCCTTGCAGTAAGGCAAGGCAGAGGGCGATGTTCAGACATCATAATTATCTCTCATCTCACTCAAATTATTTGCTGAACTAGATAAACTGGCCACTCACCTAGCTAACTCCTGATCTCATCAGCAGCACTGCATTCCTGTTTGCTTTCTATCCTCCTACTCTCCATGCCACCTTTAAGTGCTTACTCAGGCTGACATTCCTCTTCCTGTACCAAGAATGCATGACGTTGACTTGAAATTCTCTCAAAGCTATTGCCTCATCTTAAAATGCATCAGATGAGGAAGCCTTGATTTGAGAAGTGTAGCAGAATCCACCACGCATGACGTTTAGGGTAAAGACTGTTCTTCCCATCCCCACTGCAGAATGTTTTCCCACTACAAATGGCTCAGTGAAAAACACCACTCTCAGACCAGCAGTCAACTCTCAGAAATGAGTGAGAAAAGCAGTGTCTGTTTGCAAAATCCCTCAACAAAGGCAGCATATGCCTCAACACTAATTGTTCTGGTTATTCCAGCCAGGACTCCTGGCAAGACACAATGAGAAGGGTAAAAAAAAACATACGTAGAATGAAGAAGATCGAATATTTAAGAGAAAGCCACCCCACTGCCCAAATGGGGAGGGGAGGCGGGCTCAAAAAATTAACAAGACCCAGGAAGAAAGAAAAGGGGAAAAAAATGGATCTGGAATAAAATATAAAATTTACTAAATATTTGCTGCAGAAAGAGGACGGAAAGCTGACCTCCATGGCTGTGAAATCAGTGCCTTCCCACTTCTCTCTCTTGTTCAGTTATAAAGGAGATTGGGAGACCAGTCTGAGATCTACGATTCCATGATCTGCTATCTGGGAAGTCTGAGCTCATTATACTCTCTTGTCTAGCCAGTTTCCCTGCCTGTCTATCCAGTTCACCAAAATTCCACTCCAATTCTTCTTCCCGTGGAAGTCAGTAACAACACATCAACAGCTACTTGGGCATTTCCTCTGCTAGGTGGGTGAACGTAACTGCACGCTGCACTTGTAAGAGAAAATTCACCTACCTTGGTGGTGACGCTGGTGGAGTATAAAATGCAAGTGCTGAGGGAAAAGGCTGTTTCTTCAGTGCTTGAACAAGATTAGGTTTATATTCTGGATCAACGCACCATAACGAACCTTTTCCGTTCACCTGCAAGAAAGAAGCACTGCAAATTAGAACATCCAGGGACCAAGTTATTTAATATTCCCAAGACACAGCAAAGTGTGATAACTTAGGCACCCACTTCTGTGCTGGTGACGTACTTCACCCTCAGGTGGCTCCATGATCTGCATGGATGAATGCGATGAGTGTGCAGCCTTGAGACCCCCGTTATATGGTATGGAAATGTCTGTCTTGCACCTTGGGATAGCGTTTCCAAAGCCCCTTCTTTAAAGCCCCATTTTCTTTCAAGTTTGTAGACTGAAAGCTGTAAATTTTATTTAAACGCTTCATCAATACCAAAGCCAAAGAGCCTTCCCCTTAGTGGAGACATGGTAACATACTCACTTAACTTTATACCACCTGTAAAAGCAATTTGTTGGATGCTCAGCTACAAACTGGATTACCATATTCACACTTTCAAAATCTGAAAACCTAACTAATTCATGCATTTTTGATGCACCTAATGATGTTGGTACTGTTGTGCCAATCACTCTTGATGTTAAATTTGGTATTGCAAAAGTCAAGCAAGATAAAGCACCTTCTACTCCTTCACCGTGGTGGCTGACAGGATCATTTAGTTGGCTAGGCACTAACAGGGGGATCCTCTCAGCTGACTCCATCCACCAGCTCAACATCAGACTAACACCCTAATCTCTTCCTCTATCTCTGCTGGAACTCATGCACTCTCCCTTGCCAGTGTGGTGGCTCACTGCTCTTCCCCCGTAAGAGGTCCAACTCTGTGTTTGTTTGTTTGTTTGTTTGTTTTTTCTTTCTTTCATATCTTGGAGGTCTCCCACTCACAGAGCCATGGGAACTCACCCCACCAGCAAACCTGCTCTGCACTGTTTTATCTATGACTTCAGGCAAGGACTTCTACTTGACGCCTACTTCAGTTTAACTGCAGGCTGCAGACAGAAAGGGGCTACTTTCCCTCTTTCATCCTCCCAGCCACTTACTTCCACCAGCTTGCTGACCTGCCAAAATACCACCGTAATTTTTAGTGGGTGCTGCAAGCGAGCTGAACCAGTGCACACCCTGAAGCAATACAAATGTTCAACTCAGTGCGAGAGGCAATAAGCAGAGTGACTAAATAAAGCATGGAATCATCTCAGCTTTAAAACAAACCATCAGTGTTCCTGGAAGAGATCTAACCACAGCAACAGAACTGACAGTGTATGGGTCAAACCTAAGTAGCCTGTGCAACCAAAGACCACTTGAACTTGGCCACTTGTCCTAGCAGAGACAAAGTCTAGACTATCTAGGATGTTAAATTGCCTTTGAAGATTACCATTTCATGTCAGTAGTGGGGCAACTTCCCATTTGTTGTTGAGATGTTAGCTGAAACGTAGATGTAATTTTTATTTCACATCTCCTGAAACATCCCAACAGAGCCAGCACAGGACAATTATCAGCCCATTTTGACTCTAAATCACAAAGTGAACTGGCATTTAAAATAAATTGTTCTAACACATTTTTTTGGTCTGTCATCTTTTTTGGCATCTTTCTAATGCTCCTAATTTGACTTGCAGTATTTTATCTAAGCAAATGAAAAAAAAATGGAAACAAAAATATTCTGGCATTTTGAAACGTTGGACTGTGTTGTGATGACAATAAGTTCCTAGGCCCAGAATTTCTCAGGGCCTGATCAAGGCAACCGATGTTGGAAACAAGATACCCCTCATGGTGCAGCCTTGTCCTTTGACCTTTCAAAAAAAAAAAAAAAAAGAGGTGGGGAGGTGGAAGGAATAGCACTGATAAAATATTGGCTAGTGCTGATATATTTATACCCAAAAAAGGGCCATGGAAAGTAATTCTCCTCAGGAGGATATGCTGTGGACAGACATATGGCCAGCAGGAGCAGCTGGAGAAGCTACGACAACCAGCAGTTTGCCTTTAAGTGGGCATGCAACAACAGCCCAAGCACTGAATGTCTTTTTATGTGGAAAATAAAGCAATAGATGAGACCAAATCAACTCCAAAGGCAGTTTTGGTTACTCTGGGTTCACCTGGTTCTGGGGGAAAACACCTGTACTAGGAGCAGCCCACCAGGAGCTTCAGCCTTCGGCAGCTGCTCCCAGCTTCCATTCAGTACAGGCCACTCTATGCAGCTCCTGCCAGTTGCTTCCACTGGAACTAGTTGAATCACTGGAAAATCCTGTGCATGTGTGGAAGATGTATCTTGAAGTTTATGAGGTAACAAACAGCCCTCTTCTGTCCCTACAGGTATATAGATATATTCAGGGATGGGGCAATCCTGGATATATGTACAGACAGGGGGATGAGAGGTTGTAAAGCAGCCCCACAGAAAGGGAACGGGGGGTTTTGGTGGATAGCAAGTTGACTGTGAGTCAACAGTGTGCCCTGGCAGCCAGAAGGGCCAACCACGTCCTGGAGTGCATCAGGCACAGCACTGCTGGCCAGCTAACGGGAGCGACTGTCCCACTCTGCTCTGGTCTCACCTCAAGCACTGTGTGTAGTTTTGGGCACCACAGTATAAGAAGGAAATAAAACTATCAAAGGAGGGCAACAAAGATAGTGAAGAGTCTAGAGGGAAAATTGTATGAGGAGCAGTTGAAGTCAGCCGGGTTGTTCAGCCTGGAGAAGAGACTGAGGGGAGGCCTCATGGCGGCCTGCAGCTCCCTCACGAGGGGAGCGGGGGGGCAGGTGCTGAGCTCTGCTCTCTGGGGACAGTGACAGGACCCAAGGGAACGGCATGGAGCTGGGACAGGGGAGAGTACCCATAAAAAAAAGGGTATTTCAGCTCATAAGTCTATCACCTCAAATAAACCTCAGCAGACAACTTGCACATGGCAGCACCACAGTACGTCCATACAGAAAGGGTAATGTATATTTTAGCAGAGCAGAGATCTGATGTGCACGCACCCTGCTGCCATGGCACAAGAAGTTTCTCTTGCCGGCTGCAGTGCTGGCTCCTGAGACATCTCAAAGCAGTTACTTTCCCTTATCACCCTTCAACTCATTAAGTTATATCACCACAACTATGCAAAAGTACACAGTTTTTTCAAATAACTGGCAGTAAGGGCAGAGGAAGAAGTTTTCACGCCCCTCTACAAACCCCAAGGGCACGTGCCCTGTCACTTTTCCAAACGGGAGAGCTCCCAGCACCGTCTCACATTTCGGCCAGCCCAGGGAATGGAAACACCTCCCTGGTGACTCCATCAGGCTGCAACCGGAGCCCCTGCGCCTGCTGCCAGCTGCCCTTTCACCACATGACGTTCAGTATCGACCCTGCCACCTTGTCTGCTCAGAGAGGAAAAAACCAACTAACCAAACAACAACAACCGTAACATCAAATATTGTTCAGCAGTGCAAGCAATGGCAGCCTTCCCCCGCAATCCACGCTGGCTGCTGTCTAGAGTGCGTTCCTGAATGACTGCAACCTGCCGCTACAGGCAGGGTAGAAGCACGTAGCCAGTTTATATTAATGTATGGGCAAACAGAGCAACCATCCACAGCTACGTCTGTAACAAGATGTGGTGCAGCCCAGTAAAAATAGATTTGTGTAGTGAAAGAGTCGTTGTTGAACAGTCGCCCACGCCAGACGTGTCTGGGAGATCTCACTTCACATCAGCTCAAGCAGAGATTTGTGGACAATGTCCATCAGCGGTCGGGGCACAGTAAGTGTGCTTCCACAGCGTGCTTGCCAGGTTAGCTTCAGACACAGTGCATCCAGTTCACACGTCCCAGAACTGCCCTGCATGGCTGGTAAACATGGAAAATGAGGAGACACTACAGATCTTGATAGCTAATGACTGGCTAGCAGCAATAGCCAGTGAACTATCAGAAAACAGAGTGTTTCACAGGGTGCAAAGGGCACAGATCCCTGTTCGGATACTGACACTCTTCCAATACGAGAGGCAGACTTGTTTGGGAGCCAGAAAGACTTTAAAACCCTTCTTATCCTGTTCCCTTACTCTGCTCCTCTGATGCAACATGTCATAGACATCTCTTCTTCCATGGGCACTCCGGATAGCAGAAAATCAACTACGTATTCTCTTCCAGAAATCAATTAAGATGTCATTAGCAAAGAAAAAAAATGGAAGAAGACAAATTACCTTGCTCTCTTTGAGAAGCGCACAGAGGCTTCACTAGCACATGGTTACAGATAATACCATCAGCTACACTGAGCTTGTAAGCTAGTGCTGCTTGCTGCAAGAAGTCACATCTTAATAGCACAGACAAAGGGGTCCGCAGCATCGACGTGATCCTCCTCCATGTGATATATGGATATACATATCCATATACTCCACTGATGCCTGCTGAGTTCAAGGCTCTACATCGAGGACCTCCACCTACCTTGAGAGGCTGTCAGACATGCCAAGCACTGCATGCATTTCTGATAACAAGCCTATTAGCACTTAGGCTGATGTCCAAGCACACAGGTTCAGGATTTGTTTGTTGACTTTAGGGCAGGGTGAGGGGGATGAACATTGTTCTGTTTTGTTTTGTTTCCAAAGACAGAGCTGCCTCCTTGAGGAACAGGATGGGAAATGAGAGAGGAAGGAAGGAAATCACTAATAAAATCATTCAAGTCAGTAAAAGAAACTAGCTCTACAGAAATAAGTATTCGTGACTTTAAGAAGTAGATCTTTACATGTAGCTTGTCTCAAAAAGACTGTACTGTACAGACACAAACAGTTATGACAGCACCATTACGACAGAGGTGAAAGCACTACAGCATACTAACCACAGGAATTAAGAAGGTTCTTTGAAAGCTTGATCTGTGCTAAGAGAAGATCACAATCGAAAAGTCAGTGTAATATTCAAAACAGCTTTCACAGACTGAGAAACACACCCTATCACAGTGCTTCCATTATTTTCCTACAAGAATTTAGATGCTTTGCATAGTAAAAAGTTTAAGGGAACAGCAAGCAAATAAGTGAGCTGAGGTATCATATATATATATATATATGTGAGAGTATACAGGAAACAGGAAAATATGGTTTGAACAGAATTTATTGGAATGGGTTAATAAATAGGAAATACTGGCATCAATGAGTTCAGCAAAGCACTGAATAAATTTGAAAAATACTCAAATTCGAGGTAGGTCTGTGCAATCTTAGTTTGACCTATTATTTTCCTGACACAGCTCCCAAAGCATGGCCTGCCACCAGGCCGCCCCATGCCCTGCAGTCTGCATCCCCCAGTTACTTTCACGTTGTTCCCGCTAGCGGAGCAGTGACTGTGTGTGTTCGCACGTGCATGGAGGTGGGAAGAGGACAAGCATCCTCAAGCACCACAGCTTGGCACCTCCCACCAGCAGCAACCATGGGCTGCTGGAGGAAAACACCTCCGTTGGTTACAACATGCTTGCTGTAGGTACAAACTCCAGCATCAACTGCAAGGCTGGCACCTCTGCTGAACTCACACAGAGCTGTTCCGAGTTACACTTGTATGCTTACTCCAACAATAGATTCCTCTGGCAGGTACCCTAATGATTACATCTGCCCTAGCAGTGAGGGTACCCCGTGCCAATTCCAAACATCATATGTGACCTTGTTCAGAAAATTAGCATGGGCAAAAGATTCTTTTACTTACTTTTTAAATTTATCCTCAGACAAATGAGTCCCCTTAAAGAAAAAAAAAAGGCACAAGGCATCCTAGAATAGATGTCTAAAACGTCAGCCTGACTATTATAGCCTAGCAAAATTGTAAGTAGAAACAAAGTCCTTTAAAATAACATGTCAGGCAGCTTTGTAAAGGATGCATCACAGTTAGCTCTAGCCAGTTTAGTACTAAATAAAAACACAGGATGACAGAAGTGACTTGGACACTTGTGGTATTTCCAAACTATCCCTGGTTGTAAGTAAAGTGTTAAAGGATTTCAATATACAACTGTTTCATACATGAGAGGGGGAAGGAGGGGAGTCCATAAAAATAACAGTTGTTTTTTTTTAATTTCCTCGTGGATTCCAAACTCTGTTCAAGTCCCTCCCCCCAGGCCTCACCTTGCCATGGCTTCTCTCCACCTTTCGGAAACATTTGTTCAAGGAGAGGTTGTGTCGGACAGAGTTCTTCCACCCCGTCGGTGCTGTGGCAAAGTAGGGGAAGCGCTCCAGGATCCAGCTGTAGATTTCTTTGACTGGGAGGCTCTTGTTGGGAGAGTGCTCGATAGCCATGTAGATGAGAAGGCTGAAGGAATAAGGGGGTTTGGAAGTCGATGATTTTTTTTCTGGGTTCTGGTAGCAGGATGGCGAGAAGGATGGCACGCTGTCACCCTCTATGTCATACAAAGGGCTAACAATTGGAAGACCCTCGCTTCCAAGGCTGAAGTTTGTTAGGAGGTTAGTACTTTCATGCAGCCAGTTCAAATTCGTGAGTTCGTCATCGGTTGAATCGCTGTCCACCACCGTGGCCTTGGGCCTCCCAGCATCTCCTGCTTCAGGCAAGCTTCCCATCCTGTGGACCTGCCTTAGTCCTGCAGCTTTTTCTGCTCCTGGCGTTTTAGCTTTCCTGTCCGGAGTCATTCCAGTGACTGGACCCATTTAGCTTTATTGGTCTGCAACAAGAGACAGAAATTAATGTAAAACTTCAGAATCACGTCCAGTGTCAGCCCAAGCTGAAAAAAATACAAGGAAATGTGATGCTGTACTGACCCATACTGTGGTCACTAAGGAGAGACAGGGTCCAACACAACCCTCTTGTAACCTCCCAAGCACCCTTTTATCTCCCCTGGCTTACAACCAGAACTCACGGTAAGCCCTTGGAAACTGCTCTCCTTGTCTTGAAATTTCAATTTGGACACCGAAATAACAGCTATCGATGTCAACACCTGAAAAAGACCTCAACAGGTAGGATCTAAACTATTCAGTTCTCACATTGTCTTTAATTATATTCATTACTTTGTAAATTAACCCTATTTAGAAGTGCTTGCTTTTGATTCCTGAAGAGGAGAAAATAAGTTGCAAAACTTAAATAGCAGACTCGTGGTCTTGGTGCAAATTAAATCTGTACAACCCCATTCAAGTCCGTCATCCCTAAGCACTCCCTCACGCTGTAGAGCTTTAAAACAAGCTGCCGAGCAGACTGCTATGCTAACAGCTGCTTTTTTCTGCTGATGTAACCATGTCAGAGCCTCGCTGCACCCAAAGCTTTGGCCGTCGTAGCTGTATCAGAAGCACAGACCAATAAAACCGCTTTACACACGTGGCTACACCAGCCTTCTGTAAAGGTAAGGCTCTCCAACTACTGATGCAGTTCACCAGCAAAGCTGTGGATATGAACTTTAAAACAAATATAGATAATAAAAAAAATCCAGACCCCTGTCCCCTGTACATGAGCTATCGTTCCGGTTTCACGCTCCAGCTCCTAATGCAACAGCTCAATTGCAAAACAGACAGCAGATGAGAAGCCATCGCACCAGGCAGTGCAATACACATTAGTGACGTCTTCTTACAAGTTTTTTGTAGCATTTGCATGAACACTTGGCTTTGTGCACCTGGATCTTCTCCTGCAGCAGGCACGGAGACAAGGACCTGCTCAGCCTTTCTGTCCAAGGGCAAACTGTCAGAGCAAGTCTACTGCTCCTAAGATTTTAGTGGAAATGATTGAATAAGAGTGTTTGGACAATTTTTAGTTAAGCGTGCCGCTCTCAGATGGACTTATTAATACAATTTTGTTTGTTTGTTGTTCTAATTCAAGGACAAATACTCTAAGGGGAGGGATCAGTCAACTTTCTTTATTTTGGAGGAGAGCAACACGACAATTCTGTGGTGACCCAGAATTTACTCCTCCTCCAGAAGAGCACCTCTTCCTATAAGCAATTTCTTCTCTTAATCTGCCTGTAGTCTTTCATGCCAGCTACTGCCAAGTTTTACTAGCAAATACCAATCCCTTTTTGTCAGGGGATTATGCGATCTGGAGAAACCGAAGATCCAAACCCCAAAAAGGCAATCTGCCTTGCACGCTGTGGACCAACTCCTCCACCTTCTCCAGAAAACCAAATCTGTACTTAGACGGTGCTAGCAATCATCCCCAAAATTTAAATTTATGTGCAGGACAGGCATGATTAACTAAGTCATTAGAAAAAATAAAGCAAAGTGCTCAAATAGCTGCTAAAAAACAACTTTGCTCTCCCTACAATTTACTTTTCCCCCTAAGTTGGTGAATGCTGGCTTTAAAACAGAGCAATTTATACATGCATCTGTTACTTTTTCAACCCTTCTTTAAATTAAAAACAGAGGAACAGTGATAGAATCCATAAAGTGAGACAAACCCAAATTCTGCCACAACATTTCACCATTTTTCTTGCAAGGGGCAACTTTACACTCTTGCCCTGTGTCCTTTTAGCCACCTATGTACGAGCTTCCACTGCTCAGCTGTGTATTGATTTTAGTACTTGGTTCAGAACACACGAAACAGCCCTTCCCAAATCTCTGGTCAGCACAGGAGATCAAAAACCTGTACAGACAAACAAGATTAGGTCCCTGTATTTATTCCTTTTGTGAACATGAGGCAATAGAGCCTGTTTTAAAACACAAACATGGCCCAGACACTCCAAAGCGTAGAGAAAAGGAAAACATTGACTTAACCTGGCGCTTCCAATTAGGTCAGCATTGTGGCATCGACACGCTTTTTGTTTGCGTGCTATTGTGTGCTAGCAGAGAATCATTAGAATAATTAATATTCTACTTTAAATTCTTTACAAGCAACATATTTATAGTAAATAATATGCAAATGCCACGTTTCTCTCATTGGACGCATTACAAAAAGCCACGTTTTAGAATAAGAGCAAGCAGGGTTTTGTGGACAGGGACGATCCAGGGGGAATCTCACAGTAAGAGCAACGAGGACGGTTCACAAGAAGAGCACAGAAGAAGCCCTCCAGTGCAGACATCATGGTAAGTTTTGTACAATTGCAGCCTCAGATTTTTTCCTAATGTTTCTCACTGTTACCAGCCAGGAAGGTTGATGCAAACAGGGTTAGAGGTAAGCAGTAGGACTTGCTCTGCACGGTGCTCCCACCCCAGCTGAATTAGCAGCACCAATATAAAAGATGAAAGAAATCCAGCAGAAAGGCAAGGTTAAGAGTGTTGCAAGGCCACCTAGTGAGATTTGCCTTCCATTCCTTTCTTCTCTTAGTGACACCTTCCCTGCCTCTTCACCTGCTCCCGTGGCAGGAAAAGCCACGCAGGACAATCCCCTCTGTGCGAGGAGCCCCAGCTCCGCCGATGAGATGAGCTCTGCTTCCCTCTCCTCCTGCTGTCCCCCAGGCACTCCTTACCAAGGAGGATAGCAGGTGGCAGCCGCTTCCCAACCTCTCCAGCTGGCATCCCCAATGCCCAGAACTCACTGCTATTCCCATGGTGACAGCCCCAACCCTGCAAGCGGAGCCAGGACTCAGCCCCCAGCCTTCCAAACGCAGGAGCAACGTGCCTTAAACCCCACCACCTCGGCGCTTTGCCCTGCCAGTAAGCGCACGGTGCCATTAATATTAACACCCACAATGGAAAGCAGGAGTATTCAAAGCCTAAGGGCATCTCGTATCTAAATCCTAACCCATTCAAGCATCTATTCTGGTAAGCACCTTCAGAACAAAGCCTGCCGAAACATCTCCTCCTCAAAAACAAAGCCCTACAATGGGATGTACACATTATTTTGCAACGTAATTATATACAGAGGACTATGATTCCGGGATAAGATGATTAAAAGGCTGCAAAGCCAACTGAGGTTGCTTGACTAAAAGCTTGGAAGCACCAGAAACAAGACGAGAGAGGCAGCCTTCTTTCCAGCGCTCCTGTGATCTTGGTATCACTTGGGAGTGCATGGGAAAGCCAGGAACCGAGCTCCTAACACCGCGAAGTCCCGCTAGGTCCTGCTCCACACACCATCCAGAGAGCAGGGCAGACTAAGGCTGTAGGCGTACTGAGGTAGCAGTCAGGTTTAGAGAAGCCCCAACGTACCTGAGGAGGATATTCAGTGTCACAAGACACTGCGCACGGTGCTGCTGCTGAAGAAACCAATCCACACCGCCCAACAATTAATTACCAGTGCATCAGAAACCAAGTCACTAGCTAATGCAAGATCTTATTACAGAGACAAAATTTTAGCCATGCACATTCAGACCAAGTGCCTGCAGCAAAAGGAAGCTGAGCAGCAGCACCCCCAGTCCCTACCTGCTGCACCTCACCCACACGCAGAAGCAGCTGCTGTTTGCAAGCAGGGGGAGATGCCGGCTTCTCTTCCGAGCAATGAGTCCAGAGCTGGAAAATCCTCAGCGAGCCAGCTAACAAGTTCAAGGAAAATCTGTCTGCTCTAAACACAGTGAATCTCTGCACGTTCCTGAAGCGCCTATGGGAAGTGTGTCCTGTGTGTTCTCTGGACAGACTCCGCAGTGAGGAAGCAGTAGCAGATAGCTCAGTCCCACAGCGACCCTTCCCCAAACCAGCAGTGGTACAGGTAACAACGTGCAGCCACCACAGGCAACACATGGCCCGACTTCTGTTTGCCTAGACTATTTGACCTCTTGTTAAAAACAAACAAAAAAAACCACTACTTTTTTGTGTCATCACGTGAGCAGAGCTGCTGCTTGACCCTTCTTCACTCCTCATCTCAGTGCACGGTGGTGTCAGATGGAAGGTGTCAGATGGAAGGTGCCCCATAGCATCTGTGAGCACACCCTCAGCCCAGGGCAGGCCGACCCTCTCCAGAACGAGACATGCCCCTCTGTTTCTGTAGGACTAGCCAAGGGACCAGGTCTCATCAGCTAGCAGCATATTTGGGAAGACCTGCAAACTGCTAATAGCGCAGTCATTTCCCTCCGGAGTTAAAAATAGACCGTGCACCGTCGGAGCAACAGAGCATGATTTCAATCCAGGGGAAGAGATTTTTAAAGGTCTCACACTGATGTCAAGTACGAGCAGCGCTGGAACCACTCTGCAACAAGCTTGGGGCACGCAGCCTGAGTATTTGGACAGTCTCTACATAGGTTTTGTGCAAACGTATACGGGTTCTGTGAGAGTATTTAAAAATGCCAGCACGTGCTTTTGCTTGCAAGGAACGATACCAGCATTAAGCTCTTCTATTGATTTTTCACCTTCCCTTGCATCTATGGGAAATGCAGCTACACCAGGGACTGTCCCGATTTAAATACATCAGGGTGTACATTGTGGTGTTAAAACGACACACGTACAACGTGTCGGTGACTGTCACCACTCACACAAAGTTGGCAATTACACTTTCCAGCCAGCACGCTCACGGCGAAGGACCAAGGAGAGGCTTTTTGTGAGTTAAGGGGAAAAGTAACGCAGCTCCCTGCCCAGTAGCGAAAACCCATTGATAAAAAGCTGGAAACGTTAAAAGCACCACATTCACATGGCTGCGAGCATTCAGAGCGTGGCACCAGCCCATTTTTCCATCGATTTAACCTTCTCCCCTCCCTCCTCTCCTTTATCCGAGGCTCCTCTCCACTTCACAGCATTGTTCTGCAGGCCGGGGTCAGAGTCAAGTCTCCAAAGCATGCAAAAGGCCTATATTTGATTACAATGCTGCGTGATGTCACGTATCCAAGACAACTACGGCACTATGGTCTCCCGAGGACAAAACTACCTCTTGGTCGCAGATTTCAGCAGCCTGGCGTGCAACTCCATGCATCCGTGGACTCCAGACCGGGCGGCTGTGCTCCCAGTAAAGCAGGGCACCAGCACCCTGCCCACTCCTCCTCCTGCCTTGTGAGCCAGGAGGACTGAAGGGTAATTGTTTAAGGTGGTTATCAGCTCCTTAAAGGCAGCCTGCCACACAGAGAACCCGTGAACTTCTCCATTTCTCTGGAATCCTGGTAAAAGTATGCGCAAAAGAAAACAGAGGGGTTCCAGGTGCAGTATTTCCAAGTGTTTTAATGTCAATAACCTCCCACACCCTTTCATCTAATTAAAGGCAGAGCTTAAAAAAAAAAAAAAGGAAACTAATAAAAACTGATGAAAGAATCTGATACTAGTTGAAGCCAAAATACAGCAAAATTTGAAAAGGGAAGGGAATAAAACCTGATCATAGCCCAGAGAAGGGAAGGGCAGGTAAGGAAACAGATTTTATCCAACATCTAATTTGTATTAAAAATAAGTTTGTTAATTAAATATTCATACATCTATACACACACACGTTTTTGTGATTAAAATAAGTATTTTAAACAAAAATTATATGTAAACTCAGGTAGGCCTCATCCAGCACAGAGCCTTTGGACCGTGTCCTTCAGCGCCGCCTCCGAGGAGCCTGAAATCACGAAGCATTGCGAAGGGCTGCAGCCAGCTCGGGACAAGGTTCCTCCTGCCTTGGATTTAAAACACCCGTGTGAAAACACTCCGGGTATAACAGAGAAAGTGGGAAGTGAAAAAAAAATAAACCAGGGAAATCTAAGCCACTGAAGAGAACTTTGGTGTCACCGAAGGTGGAAAAGCCTGGTGGGTTTTTTGTTTGTTTTTAAATAAGAAAAATGCTTTATGCCCAGTAGCAAAGCTCCTTAAATTCAGTACACTGTTTGCTAAATGAACTAAAACACACAAATGTGAGCCACTGATATGTTTGTTCAGAAATGCACCATTTGAGCAAATGTATTGCCATGTATGTCTGGTGCCCATTTGGTTTTGATAACTGTTACATGTTTCTCTACCGTCCCCTTGAACCAGAAGAGAATATTAATATTCTTTTAGCTACATTTCAGCTACTTTCAGTAACAATTTACCACAACTAGAAAACATAATGCTATTTTCCATATCACTTTTCTGCCTTCTTCAGCCTTAAAGCACCAGAACTCCTCATTTTCCGCTGAAAACCAACACGCTCGAGCTTCACCTGAAGTGACCCTTATGCAAGATTTAATTTAAAAGCACCATCGGAGCCTAACACAAAAAAACTTTCACATTATAACTTAGTAATTGACAGGCTTTTGCAGATTGCTATTTCCCAGCCACAGCTACTGAAGTGTCGTTTTCCTCGTAGCTGTCAGGCCCGGGCACACTTTGAGAGGGCTTTTCAGGAATCCTCCCTGCGCAGGACAGGCCCAGCTGCACTGCTGCTTTATTTTCCTTTCAGCCGTCAGCATCAATGTATCTTGACACAGGTCAAATATGTGAACACCACCTGCTGGCATCCTCAGAAGCACTCAGGCAATCCCAACTCCGTTGAATTTGGCTTTCTGTATTGAAATGATATCAGAAGAATCCCTCTGCTAATAATGGTTAGGGCACAAAATGATCTTTTCTTCCCCACAGCAGTCACACGCTGGAGCAACTGGGCCAAGCAGGTTCCTCGCACAGAGAAACTGCCCGGTTTATCGTCATACAGAGCCCTGCGGGCTGACGGCACACCTTCAAATGAAATCCGACAGCTGATGCAAGTTTCTCTGACTGCAGAGGAAAGGCACCTGTGCTGACAGGTAGGCTACTGAAACCCCAGCTGACATCTGACACTTCCCAGACTGCACAGTCGAAAGTCGAAAAGCAAATGAGCTTGTACTTTGACTGGTCAACATCCCTCAACCAAATCACATCTTCTGACAGCTGGTCTAGGGGTTTTGGCTCACCAGCCAGAGGATGAGGGTTGAGTAATTGCTCCTGCTGTTTGGCAACAAGCTTCCCAGCTCCCACTCACCGTTTGAGTTTTTCAGTCACCGAGCAATCTTTGCAGCCAGTAATTATCTTTTAGGCGACTACACACTTGTCTGAGTGTAAGCACAATGCAGCAACAGGTTGTTGCAAAGGAAGCAAACAGTGACCACACATTAACCAGGAAACTATAAGTAGCTACAAAGCGCAAGACAGGAGCGTACTAAAAATGATTTTAAAAAAAGAAAAGAAAAAAAAAAGCCTGAGCATGGCCTCTCTACCAGAGGTAGGCTTTGGAAGTATGTCAAGTTACACCTTGTGAAGCACACACCCCATCTCCAAAAAGCAAACACACAGGTGGGATGCTCGTCTGGTGGAAAGTGAGCAAACTAATACAAAGATGGAAGAGAAGCACCTGAGTACCTCCAATCCAGCGCTTCACAGATGGAAAAGGGTCACTCCATGGTCAGAGGTATCGAGTGATGCTGTTGGGAGACACACTGAACAACGCCAACCAGTAGCTGTGACATGGACAGGCTGTGCTCAATGCCACCAGAGAGGAAGGGCAGCACTGCCTCTCTTTGCAACGCATTTCAAACTTGTTCCTTTGGTAAGTCCCAGAGAAGCGGTGGGACCCAGCTTGGACTAACCTGCCGTCCTGTAGCACAGCCAGTGGGGGTACCACGGGGGCAAGCAGACCACACGGGGACTTTCTGCCAGCAGGAGCTGGGTGAAAGCAAGCACAACTCATACTGTAATCCTTACAAAGGGCACACAAGGAGAGATTTCTACAGCAGCAGTGGCTAAGTTGATAAAGGAGCTCTTAAGATACCCTAACCTCTGAAGAAAAGCTGAGAGCTTGAAGTCTAGGTTGAACTTAATAGGAAAAAAAAAAAAGTTTAAACACAATAGGAAAAAGTAAAACCTACATTGCTGAGTTTTGGCATAAACCATCTTATATATACACAAATCACAAGCTTCTCTTGAAATGAAACTGGCACTCAGGCAACCGTCCCGTAACACAGATATTTCCACCCTACGCACAACAGCCGGTCCTCCCAGTTAGCTCCAGGCAGACCCCCAGGCCCTCAACGGCTCTTTTTGAGTGTAAGTGGGATCCAGTGCTTGTGCTTCGGGAGCCCTAACATTTTACAGGAAGGAGACAGAGTGGCAGAGGCCACAAGGATGCCATCCAGCATCAGACAGCACTTCCTCTGCACTACGTAATTCATTACTGAGGTAACTCATTACTGGGTAAGTTGTCTCTTACCTGAATTGTATCTTGCAAGTGTCCTGGAGGATCCCTAGGTGCTTCTACCCAGCACAGTAAGGAAGAAAGTTTTATCATCGCTCAACGTGTGCTCAGCAAGCAAGTAGGCACGTGCAATATGACAGGGAACGGATAAACCTGTTACTTGCAAAGGTCCCTTCAGAGACAGCATAGAAGCATCTCAGACATTCCTTGTTTTACTCATGGATGTCTTCTCTGCGAGTCAAGGAAGCTGCCAGAGCTGGTAAAGGACATGCAGGCAGCACACAGAACCTAAGACAGAAACCAATCCTTCAATTTACGATACCGGGATCTGGACAAGGTTTGCAGTTTGCAAGTGCACACTTGTCAGGAGACAAAGCAGCGTGTTTACATGAGTCGCGAAACACCGATGACAGCAGAATTTCTGCACAGGAAGTTGCACAACGCCATTTAATTGTCAAGCAGGAGGAACACAAGGCAGGCTCAACTGCCACAGTCTATCTACTTCCCTCGAAAAAGCACACTGGCTGCAGCTAACACCACGACATCTCGTGTACGAGCTTATCCATAATGCATCTCATTACGTGGGAGGGGGCAGAACAACAAAAAGACAACTCAGGGAGCCACATGGAACAAAACGGGCAGAATTCGCACCTCTGCTAAAAGGTAAAAAGCACGTCCTGCGCCATCCCTGCAGCTGACAGCCTTCACTTAAGGGGACAAAAGGCCTAAGAGCTGATTCTGCCAGAGGTAGGGTCTGGGAAGGCAGTGTTTCACACAGCCAATTTTGCACCTTGATGGTACAGTAAGAATATCCCGTTGAACAATACGGCCTAAGAGGTGTAGAGCAACAGCAGCGGTGGGCACGCCATCCCTTCTTCCAACGCCTGCATGTTCTGCAACCTCACGGGTTATGGTCCAGCAGGGAAGATGGCAGAATTATAGCCCTAGTGGCAACAGCGTAAGAACTGCTACTGTTTTTATGGTAACCAACATCTCCATGCAAGAGCCGTACCACTTTCTCATCTGTTTGAACTAATCCCTGTATGGCCTCTTCAGGTGCCAAGTCATCTCGTTCGCTGAAAGAGTCGGCCTTTGCTCTATGTGATGGTTCTTCAAGGCAACTGAGTTGAGCAGGCAGAGCCTATTTTTAATAAAGATGGTGAAAATGAGATGCCTCTAAGCCTCTATCTCCTTTCCCAGTGCTACACTGGGTTGTCAGGCAGTCCTCCTAGCGTGACAGTTCCAGTACACATCCCTGTATCTGTTAGGTTCCTTAATGGACTGGCATGTTCCTACACTGCAATAGCTGTTGGCAATGCTGGCACCTTTCATCACGAACTCCCCAGAGGAAATGGGAAAGCTCTTCAAGAAGCAAACAAACGTTTGGTAGTTGGAGCTGTTGAATCAGCACACTCCTTGTTTGATGCCCCTTTAGGAATAAAATACAGAGCTCCTTCAGTACAGCTTGGCCTGCAGCACCTGAAGGGGTCAGAACTTCATCCTGGCAACGAAGACATCAACCAGGTTTTATACCAATGAAACACCCTGAGAGCACTGAGAACCACACACCTGGAATGCTACAGGACCAGGCCCCCAACCCCCAAACCCCTCTGCTCCCAAAGGCAGCACTGCAGCCTGAACAAACGCAGCAGCCTCACCACACTGTAAAGCCTAAACGTGATGTAGAGCATTAGAGCTCTGTTTATGGGCACATTAAAAAGAAACAAAAGAAAACACACAAACGCCCTACATGTATTTTAGGTATCTCAAACATATGGTGTGAGTATTATCACCCCTTTTGTGTTTCTACAAAAGCCAAGTCACAGCTTGACAATAGTTTTAGGCCGGCGTAAGCAACAACAACTGCCAGAAAAAGCAGTTCTCCCGTGACCTGGCTGCTCGTACCCATCCCTGCACTGCCCCAGTCCTCAAGGTGGTGCGGATGTCAGCACGGTGTACCAGACCAAAAAGACAAGTGGGTAAAACTGAGGTGAGGCTGGGACTTACCTGCATACCAGTGGCAGGAATGGACCACGTGTTGAGCACCTACACTGGGATGAAGGCAACATGGGAACAGACGAGCACAGAAATCATGACAACTCACTGCCTTATTCCATAAGCAGCACAAGGCAATTATCCTTGCTTGCAGAGCACTCTGAAGTGAGGCACACAAAAACTATACCCAAGGTCCAAAGAAGCTAGACGTGTATCGGACCTGAGCAGAAGCCATGCTGCTGCAGCCCCATAATGCCTGGTTTAAAAATAATGCATACTGGTACTCATCTAAGTTCATTAGCTCAAGCTCTGTGCCATGCTAATTGCTACGGTACAGGTTTCAATCCAGCTACCTTCTGTAGAGCTTGGGAAATGTCAACTGGCACCTGTCAAAAACAAACACGCACCAGCACCACAACACTATGCCAAGTTTTGTTGATGTAGGACTGTGCCAGCTTAATGTATCTTGCACAGATTCATCACCACACTAGACTTCTAGGAGGATACAAGACCCCCAAATCCAAAAAACATAACAGAAGTTGATTTAAACGATTCACAGGACAGTACATTGCAACCCAACCGTTACCGAAGTCCACTTGAATCTAAGTCGCCCATAACAAGATCTGGAGTGTGTATTACTTGCCACCTTTCTTAAAATGATCTTGATCTCTGCCAAATCATGGATTAGGCACAATCCTAAATTAGTTATCCTCAAAGCACTGAGGTAAAATATAATCCAGCATTTTTTAACTTCTTTTGCAGAAAACGTTCATCGCTAGCCTCGCCAGCCACCAAAGCAAGGACATAAGCTTATTGGGCCCTGCCTCTTTGTTTTGGCTTTAAGAGAATCCAAACCTTTACGGACCAAAGTCTGACCCCCCTACAAACTGAAACACCAGGTGTATGTTCAGGTAAGCCACGCACAACGTAATGGTGTTCCTCGGCCACCGGTGACTTCGGCATCGGGCTCCACCTCACGCACGTCGAAGCCCCAGGCCTGTGACTCACCGGGAGCAGAACTCAGCCCCATCAGGTGCCTACCGAAAAGGTTCCCAGAGCCTTAACCTCACCTGTGAGACGTTTGTAACCCGTTTACCTCACCTTTCCAACACGCAGCTCAGGCAGAAGCGCTACGCACACCCACCTGCATTCCTGGGGAAACTTTCTACCAATTTCGCCAAAGCCACACACGGCGCGAAGCAGGATGAGCTGAAGCGCTTACTGCTTGCTTAATTCAATCCCCACCGAGCAAACAGCTTCAGAATTTTATTGTATACTAAGAAAAAAAGGCTGAAAACACGGAAAAGCGAGGCGGGCCGGAGGCAGGCTCGGGGGAGGGCGAGCCGAGGCGGCCGGCAGCCTGCCTCCGTGGAGCTGCGCGACCGGGCTGCCTCCTCATTAGCGCTCATCAGCTAACGAGCCCGGCTCCCCGGGGCCCGGCGGGCACAGCCGGGGGCCGCGGGAGGAGGAGGAGGAAGAGGAAGAGGAGCCGCCCCCTCGCGCTGCCGGGCAGCGCTTCCTCCCGCCGCCGCACGCCGAGGGCCGGGGCGCCATTTCGGGCCGTGCCGTGTGGTGCCGAGCCGAGCCGAGCCGTGCCCGCGGCGCTCCGCCCGCCGCGCCATTGTCCCCCACGGCCCGGCCCGGCCACGCGTCCCCGCCGCCCCCCGGCCGCTTCCTCGCGCCCGCCCCGCCGCGCGCTGTTTCCCGGCTGAAACCTCCCCAGAATAATAAATTATTACAAAAAATAAATAAAACGGAGAAAGCAACCGCGAGCCAGGAGACGGGAAGGGGAGGCGGCCGCTCACTCACCGCGGTCATGAAGCCGCGCTGCCGGGAGCGCGGGCACAATATGGCAGCGGGGGATGTGTCAGGGAGCAGCAGCTGCGGCGGCGGCGCCTCCCTCCCCGCCTCCCCATGGCAACCGGGCCCGGCCGCCACCCCTCCGCCGCCTCCCACCGCCTCCCGCCCC
>CM021767.1:10608582-10645200 GCA_011076525.1 Nettapus auritus
CTCGGCCCGGCCCGGCTCGGCCCGCCCAGCGCCCCCTCAGCGCGGCCCGGCACGGCCCCGGCCCGCCCCGGCCTCCGAGCCCCGTGAGGCGCCCGGCCGGGGGGAGCCCGGCCCGTGTCGAGGCTCCCCGGCCCTAACCCTGCCCCCCAGCCACCGACCGCCCGGAAAAAGGTGGCTGTGAAGCTTCGGTACCGAAAAGGAAAAGGGGGGGGGGACCCAACAACAACCAAAAAAACCAGCAGCAAAGTTAAAAATGTGAAGCTTTGCAGCTCTGCTTCCCTCTCCCCTCACAACTCTAATCGCCTGTGTGCTTTTGCCTATTCCTTTTTTCCTGAAAACCACATTTATTTATTTTTTTACAAAATGCTGGGCTTGCTTTCCCCAGAGATTAAACCTGCCTTTATTTTTTTTTTTTTTCCACCCTTGTGTCAACTTCACAAAGAATAAGGATCCTGGCTGCAAAAGCCTGCACGCTGCCATGTTTGCTCTGTGCTGTCCCGCATTGTGCTCGCCCGTGCCTTTGGATTTCAGCTTTTCAGGGCGAGAACTTGGCTGTTTGCTCAGCGCAGTTCACAGAGCTGGGCGCACTTAGAGTTTTACAGCATAATAATAGGATCTGGGGAATCATTCACAGGCAGCAGGAAGAAGTTTTCTTTTGCACCCATCTGCCGCTACAAAAAAAAAAAAGTTTGTTCAACCTTCCAGGGCTTCCTTGCTGGCTGAAGGGCACAGCTTTTGCCCGCCTCTGATGCATTGCAGTCATTTCTTTTGTAAGGGAGGATGGGGAAGTGTAAGTGTTCCAAGGGAATTCCCCCATTCCACATTAGCTGGAACCATATATATATATGTATTTATTTTGAAATTGTTCGCCATTCAGAGAACAACTTTTTTATTATTATTATTTTAGAGTGAGGATGACTCAGGCAAATGATACCACAGACAGACCTTTCTCCCAAGGGTAGATTAAATCCAGATGCAGAGAGGCCCCATACAGGTTCTTCCCATTGCACTGTAAGGCATGGCCAGGTCCAGAAACACCATTCAAGTTGCCTTGTTCTCTCTCTCTCTCTCTCTCTCTCCTTTTTAGCTTCCAAAGTTATCCAGAGCTTTTCTGCCCTCTTGGTGGAAAATGGAGGTGCACTTACATTATTTATTACTAAGGATGTCCAAGGTTCAAGGTGATTCCTCAGCCATTAAAAACAGAATGAGCACTGCTGATACCAACAACACTTTGCCTGTAATGGGCTCTTTTACCTATATTATTTTACCTATATTACTGATCCTCTATGTGATAAATAACTGATTGAGTTATTCCAATTAAAGTTAATTTATTTGAATAGAGGCAAGCAAAATGTGCTGGGTGCACCAGGAGTCTTTGCTCCACCAAGACACATACCGTACAGTTCCCATCCCTGGTTTATATCTCTTCTACTAATGCATATTCATAGTGGGCATGTCTTCCTCCGAGCATGTCTTCTTCATCTTCTGGAATCTTCTTGAGTCTTCTCGACCCCAGCCCGCACACAGGCTTCTCCCACAGAATGTTTAAAAGTGCTAACGGCCCAGCAACAAAACTGGTGGAGGCCGGTCCTGTCCGATGTCCATTGCAGAGCACAACACATTAACCACCGAACACAAAAACTATATACATACATTATAACCATCTTTCCTAGTCTCTCGGTTTTACAAGGATGTGTAAAACAGAAGGTCACATTTTATCATGCGGCCCTAGCATTGCTCCACATTGACACGAATCAGATGAACATATTTCACACTCCAACTCCAAAAATTACGCACTGCATTTTGCCTTGGTAGCTACCAAACCTCACTTACTTCAGACTGAGGGGGTCCCAAGCTGAGGGACTGCATAAATCCCCAGCTATTATTATCTGGTCATTTAAATCAAGCAGCTACAGCCTGGATGATCTGCCTGTTTATAGCTGAATCGATCTTCACCAATATTTCTGCATACTGCTGTGTCCCTACCTGATGTCATGAGGGCTACAATGCCCGCACATTTTTAAAAGTCCAGCAGAGCAAACAAGCTCAGCCAGAAAGCACGTCCTGTGGTTTACTGCTCTGAAAGGCACTGCCTATACAAAGGTCACTGTGTTTCTCATGGCAGCCCTGGGTGCTGTGGCTGCATTTGCAGAGCAGGCAGCCCTTGCACCCCCGCTGCTCTGGCAAGCTCGCCTGCCCCACCACACGCTTCCTTTTGTTCCTCTGCCCAGCACTATTTGCCTGTTGAAGCCAGGGTGTGTCGGCTTGCCCAGCTTCTTGACCTCCTCAAAGAGGGCTTTTTGAATCAAATACCCATCAGATTTCGATGTATTTTCCATGAAAGCTCCACCACTGGCCACTGAAGATAGCATCCATTCTCACCTAGTAGCTGACTATGTTTACACCCTGACATTTAGAGCAGAGCTGCCCACAAATTTTCCATTTACTTCTTAAAAATACAGTCTGAGTTCAGTAGGAACTGAAGCCTTCTCACCTTTTGCATTTTAATGAAAGAAAAAAATGCAAAAACACACACACACACACACACACACACACACACACAAAAAAAAGATATAAACTGAAAGTGTCCTGAACTGAAGTGAGCGCCGCCTCAAGGAAACAAGCAAAAAATAAAGCCTTGGACTTTGAATGGGCATTTTATTTAAACAGTGGTGAGGCATAACACTTCAAATAAAATAAAATGCTTCTATGCCTTCTGAAAGACATCATCTTTATTTCCCCAATCATCCCTACTGTTGGACATTCCTACATGACGCCTTTCTATGGCTTAAGCTATACTATGCTGTAGAAAATCCAGTAACTATGTATCAGTAAAGGCAATAAGCAAGCTTTAAGGCTTACTGGAGCACCTTCTGCACCACCTGGCTGAACTCCAACATCAACCAGAGTTGACTTAATTCTTTTGCTGCCTGTGAAATGACAAGTGATGCAGCAGTGGATTTGAGAAGGGGGACAGGAGAAGGTGCAGGACAATCTCCAGAAAGGCTTCAACTTTCCCCCTTGTCTGATCTTCATCCCAACAACTCACCGTAGTCAGAACTGAAAGTGCCTGTGATTCTAGAATCCCATGTTTCTGTGTGTAGTTGCAATTCTGCAGCAGCTCATCTGTACAGTGCTGGAGCACCCAAAGCTGCCCCAGGCCCAGTGGAAGGCCAGCATTTTCTGTGGGTATCATCAGAGCTGGCACAGGGTACAGGAGGATGGAGGAATGTGTGCTCATCTCCTGGCTTGGTGTGAGTGCTGAGTTTCATCCCTGCTTCACTATAATGATACAAATTGCCTGCTAAATCCTGGGGGTAATTTGTGAGAGCAAGAGGGAGCAGATGGTGGAGGGCTGCGAGCAGCCGCATTGGGCAGAGACAAAGCCACCTGTGTCATCACCCCACTCCTTCGCTCACCCATGAGAAGCTGGAGAGCCACAGCACAGAGGCTGAACTGCCAGGCTGCAAAATCCTTGAAAGCTGCTTGTTCTGAAATTTAGGACTGGAGGGATTAAATCATTCTTTCCTGCAGCTTGCCCCGTCCCACTGCCCTGGGCTCCCTTTTGCTCTCCCAGCACTGTCACAAGGACTCCAGGACATCTTGGCTTTCTACCACAAACTGGCAAAGGAAAGTGCTGCTGAAGAAAACCTACAGCAAAACAGCAAGCAAGAAAAGCAGAGCTTTTATTCATAACAAAGACATGGTGCTATTTCCCAAAACAGACCTTTAAAATTGGCAGGACAGACATTACTTACTGTGCTACACCACTGGACTTCACTCAGATGCTCAGAGTGTTCATCCAGTACTCCTTTCAGTCCCAAAAACTCCACCAGAGGTGGCTGCAGGGGACATGGGGAAGATGGACTGTTGGGGTAGGTGCTGAGGAGGTGGCAGGAGGTGCCCTCCACCCTGCCTTGTTCTCGTGTCACCTTCTGCACAAAGCCAATGCAGACTCAGCAGAGGCTGCTGATGCCTGCTGGCCCTGCTCCAGGGCTGGCCTTGGAGGCGCTGCCCACTCAAGGACAAATCCTGCCTGCTTTGCCAACGCCAAAAACTCTCACTGCTGTCTCTCCCTTTCCAGGCCCTTGCACCATTTCTTGCCAGAGGCAAGTTCTCTTCAGGGCACACATGGCTCAAGTTGTCTTGTTCTGACTGTAGTTATGTTTTAATTTGATTTTTTTTTTTTTTTTTTTCTCTGGACAGAAAATAAACCCTTCCACCTCTTCCGTGTTAGGGTCGATATCTTCAGACCTTCTAGCCTGTTGATGGTAGATACCTTTTATACAGGTATCCCTGGGATAAGGCTTTCCCTGTGCAGAGGGGACTATCATCCAGACCTGTTTCATGGAGGATATTATTTGGAGAATCCACGGGGAAGATGCAATCTGCCTCCCAGAAACTGCAGTCTGCCTCTCTGGGGAGGAGCAGACAAGGGCAGAAGGGCACAGCAGGGACTTGCCATGAGTGCATCAGCCAGACCTGACCCACACCACTCAGAGCCATGAAAGCACCTCCTCCCCAAAGCATGCAGCTCTGGACAGGGACCACGGCAGTGCCAGGGCCAGACTGCATCCAGCACAAGGCTGATCTGCTAGCAAAGTGTAGAGATCTGGCAGAAGGCCCAGAAAGATATCACCAATAATAATAATAATAATAATAATAATAATAAAATTATTTGCAGCAATGGGACTGCAAAAATGGCTTTCTTTCCTGGGATGGCAGTAACATACTCATTGCTTGGACCCTGGGATTTTTATCATCAAAATGGTGCTGTTGATTTCACAGCCCTTTGTATTGCCACCAAGAAACTGCAGGACCAATGCTTCCCGTTAGACCCAGCAGGTCCTGCAATCTGGCCCAGTCAGCAGAGGGGCAGTGACACGACACACTGTGAAGCTGGCTCTCATTTTTGTCCACAAAGGACACCGGTCTGTGAGGCAGTTGTGCAGTCTGTCAGTCAAGGAGCATAGGGAGGAGTAGTAGGAGTAATAGGCAGTGTGCAGCAATACTTTTTACCTGAGAGGCTGACAGCAGGGGAAGGGCGAGCAGGGAACCTGAACATGGGCAAGAATCAAAAGTCAGATGGCGTGGGCATGTGATAGCGAGACTGGCACCGAGTCAGTACGCCCAATTTACTGTGCCAGGATTTCTGCAACACATGTAAAGTCTCAGCCTCGATTTATAGTGCCTATGCACCTAGCATCACGAAACAACTGGCCCTCTGGTCTCAGGGACCTACAGCCAGTACATCACTGTGTAACTAACATCTTGTGTATCCTAACACACCTAGGAGCAGCACTGTCTCCTCCACAGCACCAAACAGTGCTGGTTTGAAAGCCCATGCTTAAGTAGCTGCTTGAGAACGGGTAAATCAAACTTGGAGTAAAGCAAATGTGGTCTCCCTTAGCATTTGGACTATATATTTAGCAGAGTCATCTATTTACACTTAAGCAAGAGGAAGCCTATCTGTAGACTTTATATTCTCAACAATGTAAGGAATAAAAACATTATTTTTAGTATTGGAGAGAATCTTGCATTTTTAAGAGATAACTCACCTCACTCTCTTCATGGGTAATACAAACACCTTACAGAAAATAGTAGCAATTTCCCAAATAAGACCAAGTCAATTGTTTCTGTTGTGCACAAACAAAAAGATTCATGCATTTTAGTAGATAGCCCATTATGTAATCTGGCAGGCTGAATTACCCAGAGATACTTTGTTTTGAAAGGAGTGCAGATATCCTGCAGGTTTAATTGCCAATAAATCAGCATGACCTCCACTCCCTGACATATTTTTTTTTTTTTTTTTTTTACAATGATCTTTTCAAGCAGAAAATGAGGAGACTGATTTTTACAGTGTGTGCCTACTGCCTATAGAGAGATAAGAGCAATGACACACACGCAGGTTCCTCCATTAAAAGCTATGCTAGATAATGAAGGACTCAATCAATGGTGTGTTCTGTTTTCTTTCTGTTTATTTTCACCTTGTATTATCACACTCACTTTTTGTTACAATTAGGAGAGCACTTGCTTGTTTAACAATTGGCTTTCAGCTTGCGTCCATGTATTCTGCACTATCAGAAATGAATTTATTTGTGGTTCATTTTTATACTTACGTTTAAAGTTTTAAGGCAGATGGCAATAGTTCAAGTTCTCATCTGGGTATAACACCTGACTAAGCATTCTGCAGCTTAAAGAGAGCCTGAATATTTTTAACTGAAAGTATTTTGTTTTGATTTCGATGCTCATTATGGTGCCTCTCAGTAACAAAGGTTTTAAGTTTTTACATTACTATTCAAAATAAAAGTTTGGATTTAAAGCTGGGGGGGTGTGGGGAGAAGCTACACCTAGCCATACTACACATCATAAGCTTTACTACTCGTATAATCTTTTATTTGGCCTAACTTTAATCCAAATATCTTCAAGCATTTCCAAGTGCTTAGCTTCAAAACACTGTCCAAGGCAGCTGGTTCTTATCAGCTCCTCCGGTATATAGGTGGGCTGATACAGCGAGCAACTGGGAAGTGAACAGCATCTCATCATTGCACAGTGGTGGGCTGGGGTTCAGCATCTCTGAAATAATTGTCAAAGAGATCTGTTTTCATTCTGCTCTTATGTTTTTGGCTGAATTAGGAAGAGCACAGATCTGTTGCTCTGCTGTCAGACAGTTTTGGATTTGCTTTAGACAGGCCAGTGAGCCTGTGGTGATGCCTTCCTAATGGTGAGTCCAAGATCAAGAGGAAAACACAAGCTTTCCAGAGCTGTTGCAGGTAGAACTCCTTTAAGAGATGCTCTCTGATTGTCACCTTTTGCACAGACTTCAGACTGTGGATAAGGTAAGCAGGACTGCATATTTCTTATATATTTTATCCATGATGTAACTCTCCATGCAACCCTTTCATGTCAATTGTTGTCAGTTTTGTCAATCATATCAATAAATTTCTTTCCAAATCAAGAAATAGCTGTATAGTTATGCCATTGCTGGTATCAAAGCAGTGACCCAGGCAGTCCAGGTTATTGGTTTCAGTGACTTCATGTTATGATAAGAGCATCACTGAGTTCCTGATTCTCTCTGTCTAGGGCACACATGGGTTGAGGTGTATTGATAATTGCAGTTTTGCAACCTAGTTCTGCAAGAAAGTTACCATTTGTCTGAATTTCATGCACAAAGTTGCTTGAAATTCCCTTCATATAAGAGAAGCTCGAGGTGTGTGGTCCTCATACAAAACAAATAGCAATGGCTATTTCATATGTGCAACCCAGTTGTTGACAAATTTTTCAAGCAAGCTAAGAAACGTCACCCTCACATAGATGATATTCCAGCACTGAAATGGAAGATTCACATCCTGCTCCAGTCAAGGATTTTAAATAGGTCCCCTGTCTGGAAGTATTAGAAAAATACTTGCCAAAGGCCTTGTGTCTGGTTGTTTTACTGTCTCTGACAGCCAAAGCCACATTTTCTCTAGACTTTTTTTTTCAGCTAACAAACTTTGAAATCCTTATCACCACGTGTCTGTGGGCTGGCATGTCTCTTGCTAACAGTGTCTGAACAGCTGGTGAGTAGAAATGAAATGAAGACATACCAAACAGATAAAAGTACCAACCTGTGACCTTGCCATCATGCAGGGTATAAAAGGCATGGGTGGGAGAAAAGAGTAACTGAAAGTTATCTTTATTCTCTAAACAAAAAATTATTCACTCTTTCATTGCCTGGGTAGGATGTGCTGGGCTGAAAGATCAGCTGTGCTGAAACTCCTGACTGTGGAATAAAACTTAATCTTTTCAGTGTAATGGCACTGAATATAATCTCATGAGTAAGAGCAGGAGATGGATGAGGCCCTGGAAAAGAAGCCTGGACTCAGATGTCCTGTTGATTACTGCTTTATTTGCAGAGAAGAAAGACTATTCAACACCAGCTGGTGCATTCCTCTGTGGCATTCAGGAAGGTGCCTTCCATTTGATTAAGAGCATCATAATGATCACACAGCATTTTGTTTGGTTGATATATTCTTATACTATCGTGGCCAGCAAACCTGATGCTATTAATGGCTCTGGTTGAGTAGAGGAAGCCTTTTCTTTTGAAGCCAGGCTTTTTAGGCACATTCACAAAACCTATCAATCACAGATCATCAAGGTTTGAATCCAATTCACTATCGAAGTACCAACAGCTAGCTTGCTGGCATTAAACCTGTTGTTATGGATCTGCTGGGTATCTGAGGTACTCATGATAATAATGTCATCCTTTGGGACTGGTAGGGTACACCTCTACACAGGCTAATATACTGAGTTGGGGAATGGCCCTTGTGGTGCTTGAGTGGCACTTCCATCTCTTCAGCTGGGTAGTTTTGACACAGCGCAGCTTGTGCAGGGCTAGCAGGTCCCCATGCAGCACAAACACATGCAGCATAGTGCCTTATAGGCACATATCACAATGGCATCCAAGTATGAGCAGGGGATGGAAGCATCCCAAGTATGTTTCAAGATGTGGGTACAAATTTACAAACTGTTAAAGAGCAGCTACAATGGTAGGTGTGCTGAATGTGGAAAGGACACAAGGCAATTCTACAAGGTGTCATGTGTTTGCCCACAAACATCCAGAAAGGGTTTTGATCACTGTCCAAGGCTGATTTTAGTCAAAGATCCAAAGAATAGGAGTGATGAGGAATGCTACTTAATCTTACTCTGCACACTTAGTCCGACACTGGTAACAAAATAAATACTTCAAAGTTTGTACCAAAGTGAATCAACACTTTGAACGAGAGGTTCTCTGAAGCCCTGAACATTAAAACCAAGCTTGGTTTGTCTCCAGCTGTGCCATACATACTGCTGATGTGAATCTCACCCCTCATTTCCCTCCTGTTCGTCCACTCACCTCTAGCTTCCGCAGCTCCAGCCTCTTATCTTCCACCAGTCTTCACTGCCACAGTTGCTTCTTCAGCCTTATTCCCCATTCAGCAACATGGGGAAAATTGCAGATTTTTACATCACCGTCCTACTCCCCAGGTTATTATTGTTGGCTTTCTTTTCAGCAACGCAGAATGTTGGTAAAAGAGCAAAGACGGTCCTTCAACTCTGTATTTTGTTCACTGAGCACAGATCATATTGAACATGCAATGGAGAGAATCAGCAGAAAATCGTGTGAGATTCACTAATGAGTCCATCATCACACTAAGTTGGCTGCACTGACTGGAGCTGTTCAGTCTTGTATTTTGTAAGCTGATGCTGCTTTCAAAAACCCTTCCTCTTACATGGGGTAAATATCTGAAATTCTCTCAACCCACACAGCTTTTTACATTGATAAAATGTTTAGGGTATCCAGTGGTTCTTTTTAACTTCCATTGCTGCTAATGGATTTGCTTGGGCACAACAGAAAAAAAGATAGCAAACTAATACCTCAAAAACAAAAAAGACATCCTGATCTCTCACAAGAGTCAAGGTTTGAGATGATCTAAGATAGAACTAACATTCCTCCAATCTTGCTCCAGCCATATATCAGAATTTGCTAAAATGACCGTAATCAAAACCCTCATCACTGAACATTATACTTAGCAACAATTTCCGCATTTGCGTATAGCATTGGTTACAGCAATTGGTTACAGCATACAGTTTACAGCTCTTTAATCATTGCACAAGATTTTCTCTGCATGCCGCTCAAAATATCAAATCTGATGTTCATGAGATGGGCTGTCCTACATGGTTGGGGACATCCTCATATAAGGTATTCGGAAACACTATGAATTACTGACTGTACTCCACCTACCAATTTTATTTTCTTCTTTTGAAGGTTTAAGTCATTGTATGTATATATACATACATGTATTACATACACAGACATATATTTCGTACATATATGAATACATATGTATATTTCTGTATATATTCTAGTTGAAATGTAAAACTATATATAAATGCTGAATATAAATCTACCTTATTATATGTCTGCATGAAGCCCAGCAAATGGGGGAAATATGTAGTGCCCTGGGCCCCCCACAGCTCTGAGCTGGAGGACCATAACTGGGGAAACAATAAACTCCCAGCTGACTATGAACTTGTGTGGGATTTGCTACTCCACCTGGAATGCATGTAAGTCTATGGGGCCCAAGGAGATTCCTTCCTCAGGGTACTCAGAGAGCTGGCTGATGTCATTGACAGATTTCTCTCAATTATTTTTTAGGGGTCTAGGGAATCTGGAAAGGTCCCAGTTGACTGGAAGCTGGCAAACATTGTTCCAGCGTTCAAGAAGGGTAAGAAATAAGACCCTGGTAATTACAGGCCTGCTGGTCTCATTTCAGTGCCTGGTAAAATTATAGACAAGACTATTCTGGGAGTTATTGAAAAACACTTGAAAGACAAGGCAGTCATTGGTCATAGAGGACATGGGTTCACAAAAGCAAAGACCTGCTTAATTAACTTAATTTCCTTTGATGACAAAGTCATCCACCTAGTTGACCAAAGGAAGCCACTCAATGCAATCTTTTTGGATTTCAGCAAAGCTTTCAATACTGTTTCTCACAGTATCCTTCTGGACAAAATATCCAGCATACAGTTAGACAAATACATAATAAGATGGGTGAACAATTGGCTGGGTCGGGCTCAAAGGGTTGTAGTAAAAGGGATTACAGTCACTAGTGGGGTTTCCTGGGGCATTTTAGGGCTAGTTCTCTTTACTGTTGAGCAGTTGACTCCCTCGAGGAGAGGCCTTGCAGACAGATCTTTACAAATTAGAAGACTGGGCAAGCATCACCAATATGAAATTTAACGAGAGCAAGTGCTGGACTCTGCACCTGGGATGGGGCAATCCTGGATATATGTACAGACTCAGGGGATGAGAGTTTGTAAAGCAGCCCCACTGAGAAATTCTCCTCCATAGATCATTGTTCTTTATCATCATAGATATTTTACATTTATATTATTTGGAGAGCTAGTTAGAAATCAACAGGATCTGAAATAAAAACTCCAATGTGAGGTGTCACCATTCTGGTTTAAAGACAACACACTTTTTTATTCATGTACAATAGTGTAGGATAGTGGCCTTCTCAGAGAAATTGGACAGGCACATCTGTGGAACAGCTGGCAGGGATCTCTGGACCTGATTCCAGCTGTCCAGAGGACTTGTAAGTTCAGGAATGTTGATAGCTTCTTCCACAGCTGAAAATCCATCTATTTCTATTTAATATATATACAAAAGATGCTGCATCAACAAGACTGCATTGCTCCTGTTCCTCCAGAGAGCACGAGGCCTCTAATCATCACAGCTGCCTTAGCTGTTGCTTCAGCCAAAACCTGTGTCTGGACAATGAAAGCCTCCAGCACACCTGGAGGTAACACACAAGTCCTACAAAAGGCACTAGGGAGACCAGAACATGCCCGGGGTCTCCATGGTCCAGACATCAGTGCTTCCCAGAGAGCTGCACTATTCCAAGTGTGGAAGTCATCCTTTAGCCAAAACCTCTTTCAGGGTCCTCCCGAAGTCAAGCCTTTCCTGCAGCAGTGCAGGTGCAGAAGGGTTTGCGTGTGAGCAGCTGTGTGATCAGGAGGATGCTGTGGAGCTTTTCTCTTCCACACATTCCCTTGGCTCCTCCACCAGCACCTCTTTCTCTTTGTCTTTACAAGCAGAATCCTGAGGCTGCCAGGCAGGGGGTCTGTTTTCTTCAGCAAAATGAAGTGATGAGAAATGAAATAAAACACAAATAACTGTGTTATGTTAAAGTTACATTGGTATACCTAACATCAGTTCTGCCTGAGAGCAAGGCAAGATTTAATGAATTAATTCTCATGATGGACAAGAACTGCACTGAATTCTCCCTGAACTAGTGTCTTGGTCAGAGCAGAACTGGTCTAGAAACACAGAGCTGGATCATCAAGAGGCACAAAAATAAACTATTCCATTGGTATCTATGAGGTTATGTGAAACCATGCGGCTGTTTTTCCTCCCTTTACTGCAGTTTGGATTTTGGAATCTCAATGGGTTGGAATAAAGAAATAGAAACTACTACTGTTTACTGAGGGTTTCATTTTCTTATTGGAGCAACCCATAAAAGATAAGTTAAGCCAAGTTTATTTTGTTTAACTTCTAATGTAAAGAAATATTGTACATTAGTAAAATTATGAAGAAAATATGAGTAGGCTTTTGTGAAGATCTTTATTCATAGATGTATGAATGCATGTAGCAACAATATGTAATTTTGCCATACGTTAACTGTGAAGGATCACTTCTAATTAAGATTATTCATTTACTTAATGTTTAAAAAAAAAGTCATTTGAATATGTCTAAAAAATATTTTTGATCTTATTTATTGTTCCTAAACCCCAAGGTTCGAGTCACTGATAAGGACTCATCCATACCAATCCACCCAAACCAGTCACAAATAAACCACTTTATACGGCCCAGGATTCACATGACATGACAGCAGTGTTGCCCCAAACCCTGCTATTTTGAAGAATAAATCATTAAGCAAGGAGATTTGATAACTCCTTCTCTTCAGAGACGGGACTTCGGAAAAACGTAGCTCCTGCCTGTGCATTATTCTGAGGTTACATCCCTGCTCCCGAAAGCCTACAACAAGGTGACAAAGCAGCCACAATGATGCTGACCAAGGATCCCTCTTGCTCTTATTCCACTCTGTGGCCGTAAGTGGGCACCCAGAGGAAGGTAGGAATGGTGCAAGCATACGTGATCCTTCTGCCCCGTTATGCTCTCCCAGCCTTTGCTTATGTTTAGCTTGGGGACTTCCTGAATCTGGTGCATTAAGGCCCTCTGTAAACAAATGGTCTCTCCTCCAAGCACTTTTCTGCTTTCTCTTCACAGTCATAAAAACTTGCACACAAACACTTTAGCAAAGGCTTCCAGAGGTCAATTACTTCATTCATGGAGCACAATCTCCTATTGTCCTGAACCTGGTTTACTTGTTTACATGTTTCTAACTTGGTACCATCGGAGTAAACGTGATCCTGTTTGAAGTACAAACTACTACTTCTTTGTAAAGACCATTATTTTCTGACAATGCTAGTTAGTTCCCCAATTGCACAGAAAATAAAATGCTCCATGTGATCTGAACCAACACTTTGCCTTCAAAACAAAGGGAAGTCCCAGTAAACTGTTCAAGAGATGAATGTGGTTGGCCATGTCAGGAAGCAGCTTGGGGCTGGTAGAGGTGACCTTGTATTGTGAGCCCATGTCTAAATGGGGATGTCCAGCCATCAAGCGAGGAGCAGATGGGGATGGGGACAGGGATGGAGACATGCGGGGGTCTCAGTTGTGCTGGCAGCCAACAAAAGCAAGACATGCTTCTTAAGGTTTTGGGCTCATTCTGCAGGCCCAGGAGGAAGGAGGCTGTGACAGAAAGTAGGAATTACTCTTCTGGCTTGATATCAAAGTTCAGTCCATTCAGCAACCATGCTTCTGATGCAGACTAGCGTTGAATGCTTCCCAGGATGTGGAAAAAACTCTCTCTCTTTCCAATACCAGTAGTTAAATGTTGGCTTCTAGAAGGATATTCAAGAGGTTTTTCAACCTATTCTCATTTGATTTAACAATAACAATAGTAACACAGGGTATTCTTGATAGTACCCCCTCCCTTTTGGAAATCAATGGCAATAGCACTGCCTGGAACAGGAAAGCGGAACTGGAAATGATTCATGGGACTAAAATCTGCAGAATAGAGGTGAATTGTTGGCCGAGCCACTGCTCTCCCACGCAGGCTGATACAGATAACTTAGAGTTTTGTGGGTAGGAAAAACTGTTTGTCTAGGAAAATGAAAGACCCCCAAAGGGCTTTTCCAAGCCGTCTTAAACTTCCAGATCACATAGCTTTGTTTACACCACCAGCTTTATTTATTGGCTGGGTGCTTGACAAGCGGTTACCACAAGGAATACTAATTCAAGGTGGCAGCAAATTTCAGGAAGAGGAGAAAAGCATTTTTCAATTATTATTATTTGCAGCTTCACCTAGGCACAGTGAGCTGCATATGGGGAGACTCACACAGTTAATAATTCTCTTTGTCTGTACACTTATTTGATTGTTTCAAATACATAGAAGAAATATTTCTGTTTAATTTTCTACTAAATCAGAATACTGTTTTCATAAGCTAATCAATAGCATCACACCGTCATATGCTAGCTTGATTTCTGATTTCTCTGTCAGCTTTATAGGAGGCAGGAAGGGAATAATATTGCTTTCTTCAACCCCACAGCCCGTTTCCAAAGAAATATATGGCTACCTCTTGGTAAGAATAAAGCCAATTTGCTGCTAAGCTGTTTGCTATTGAAGCATTTGGCCAAGAACATTTGTATTGCCATACCAAATGCTTCTGACTCTCAGGTCAGGTGTATCTGTATTTATTGTTTATTCAGAGCTTTGTGAAAGCAAATGCAGAAGCCATCAGGGCTGGGAGATGTTGGGAGCCAGTGACTGTTTAAGAATGGCTCCAATTTGAGGAAGCAGGAGATAAATTTGCCAAAAAAATGGTGACTGTTACAGAGATTTTGGATGTGTACACGAAGTCCATCCTGCATTGCCACCTTAAACTGAGATGAAGCTTTCATGGAATAGATTGATAAGGGCACAGAACAATCAACCCACACTGCACACATATCCATATGTGGAAACATGTGTGATGTAATTGTATTTTACAAAACTACAGCCATACAAGACAGCAAATTCCTTAATCAATTTTCAGTGGGGAAAATATCTCTATCAATTAAAATTGTTCAGCACCACTGAGGTCATTAGAAGGATTTGTGCTTGTGTCAGCCACCCATCACAGATTCTTTTATTTGCTTCTTGCAAAGATGGTAAAATTAAATAAAGAGCCCAGAGATGTCACTCTGGTAAATGTGAAGGTGAGCAGGGCAGAACGGCTTGCACGTGACAAATTAGGCATAATGTCAACTGTCCTGATGTGCATCAGGCCTGGCTTCAGTGCTGAGCACTCTGACAGCATCACTCTGCCACTACCTGTTCAGCATCAGCATCAGCATTTTTAGTGCAACAGTGAAACAACAGAGTGGTTTGCAAGGAAAAATAAGGCTTACCCCATTGTAGGTTAGCTGGCTGTCCCATCTTTGAGGATGTTACACATACGAACCCAGGACACAATCTGAGGGCAGACAGAAAGTGCAATTTAATTCAGTGCAAAATAATTAATCTTTAGTGTAAATTAGCACCTTCATATATATATATTATATATATGTGGAGAATGTCAGGCTCATGCAAGTCTCATGAATTTGCCACTTAGAGCTGCTTACTGGAAAGGGGGAGAGTGGAGGGAGGGCATGGGGCATCCACAGTTATATATCTTCTGAATTTCCCTGCTACTTTTCCTTTGTTGTGTACAACACTGTGCCAGCTGTCAGTATCTAATGGGTTACAAGAAACAGAAAGAGTAAGCTTTTCCCTTAAGAATTAAAATGAAACAAGAAAAAGTATCATTTAAGGACTGTGTGAAGTACTATGTGGGCCAGCAGGAGCCCTGAAACACCTCTGCAGTAGTGTTTCATTAAGTTTTATAACTACAACAAGTTTTAACACTTAATCACAATTAAAATAATGGTTCAGACTTGAGGCAAACAGATTTCTCTCTTGGTTACATGACCATAAAACCACTCCAACCCATTCAGACCACTCAGGTGAAAATTTCCATCAGTTGCCAAAGCAGCACTTTGCAACCATCTTCAGCTCACTGAGAGCACCAAGTAGCAGGGCTCAGCAGGAACTGGCTGAAAATCAGCTGCTTGGAGAGCCTGCCACACTCAAAGCAGAGCTGTAAGGTATTTTGGGACTGTACGGTAGCTGTGAGTCAGGTCTGTCTCCCTGTCTTAAGATGTGGATGTCGATGTGCTGAATGTGCTAACCAAAGAAACCCAGTCTTTCCGCTCCTGGCAATATGAAGCAGCTCTTCACACAACTCCTTATTTATATTAATTTCTTCCTATTTTTAAATATGTTTTCAAAGTTGCTAAGCCAAATCTTGCTCAGATTTATGACTATAGGGACTTAAAATCTGTATCAATCAACATGAGCAAATTCAGATATTCATCTTGAAAGCAGAATTTAAGCCATGACGACAGAAACAAGAACACTTGTTTATCACTGCTGTGGCCTTGAGTAACACCGCTTTGCTTGAGAAACACTAGATTCTTCTAAGAAAATTATTTTGGTATTTAAGATACATGAATGTAGATAGAACATTTTCAACAACGACAACCTTGTGTTATCATTGATGACCATAACTGTGAAAACTGTTTTTCATGTGGTTACTGATGTGGTAATTGGTTTGAACATTGCAAAATCCGGGACATGAGAAACTGTTGCTGTTAAAAAAAAGTTCTTCTTTGTTTTCTATAACACAATGGAAAATCATAATTAATGTAATTTGCAAAGATATTCTTAAATTAGTGATGCCACACAACTGTACAAGGCAAATAAATGGTTTAAATTGTTCTGGGCAACCATTACACATTTTATGTAATGGAAATGATATTTCTGTAGTGGCCAGTTAAAAAACAAACAAACAAACAAACAAAAGCTTTAATCACCTTTTGCAAGAGCAGCTGGTAATAAAGCCAGAGAAAAGAGTTGGATTTAATTCCCTATGAGAAAGGTGATCAAGGACAATGATGACAAATTTTATTTATTTTTTTTTATTTAATGAACCAACACTCTGGGCAGTCAGAATTTGAGTTAAGAGTATCACAACATTTAACGTGACACTGGGCTGTATATAACAATCTTGATGATAAGATAGATGCTTTAGACAAAGAAGTCAACCGCACCCATGCAGCACTTCCACAAAGGTGCAATGAAGACACTTAGTTGCTTCATGGAAGGAATGTAGTCCACTGCTTTTGTTTTTCGAGAGTTTAAGCAGTTTAAGCTAGCTGGATCTACCCTGGTATTTTGAGCAGAGGAAGGATGACCTTCCACAGCACAACCAGCAGCACTGCAGATATCCCCCTGTTCAGCTCCCATGACTCCTGTCAAGTTCTCCCCAGCGCAGCACCTCAGGTGCTACCCTTACCCCTGCATTGACTTTGAGGTTGGTTTGGTGATTTTTTTCCTTCCAATGGCATTTTTCTCCCCTCAACATTGCAGCTGTAGCTCCCACATTTCTCCAGTCATCAGTGTCTGAAGACAACAGTGCTGATCCTGGAGGCGGCAAGCCAAGGTGAAAGGTTCCTGCAGGAGGGAACTTTAACTGCTGTATTTAGAGTTGGTGCAGCCTTGCCTCGAATAGTGTGTGCAGTTCTGGGCTCCACAACATAAAAAGCATGTTAAGATACTTGAAAGCATCCAGAAGAGGGTAACAAGCTGGTAAAGGGGCTGGAAGGCATGTCCTATGAAGACAGGCTGAGGACATTTGGATTGTCTAGTTTGGAGAAAAGAAGGCTGAGGGGTGACCTCCTCCTGAGGTGACAACTTCCCGAGGAGGGGAAACTGAGAGGGAGGTGCCAGTCTCTGCTCGCCAAAAAACAATAAGACATGCGAATGGCACAAAGTTGAGCCAGGGAAGGTTTAGACTGAGTATTAGGAAAAGTTTCTTTACTGCAAGAGTGGTCAGACACTGGAATAGGCTCCCTACAGATGTGGTTGATGCCCTGTGCCTGTCAGTGTTCAAGCGGCATTTGGACAATGCCCTTAATAATGTGCTTTACCTTTGGTTTAGCCCTGAAGTGGTCAGGCAGTTGGACTACATAATCCTTGAAGATGCCTTCCAAATGAACTGTTCTACTCTAAATAAACCCCTCCTGGCCGGCAGCTGTTTGCTGGTACCTGCACAAATGAAACATGAAGCAGAGAAGGGGAGGAAAATTGTTTTAAACTCTATTAAACAGTAATGTAATGCCCCCGAAAGAGACAAACAAAATGACTTCATTGTTGAAAAAGGTTGAAAAGGAGTTGTTCTGGGGAACATTTTCTGCCTCCCATTTCCTAGAAAGACAAAGCGCAGACATGGTACTGGGGTGCAGATGGGCAAGTCCTCTGTTTCACCTGTGTGCATGACTAAAACCACAGTCGGGTTTTCTTTGCTAAATGAGACAAAATTTGTAAGAAGATACCATATCTTTTAATAAAGATATGCAGCTGCTCATGCAGGAAGAAAATTATCCATCGTTTTGGGTACATAAGCCATTTTTCTAATCATGAGGGAGACTTCACTGCAAGATACCTGAAGCACAGCCACATCTTAGGTTGAAGATATGAAAAACAAAATGTCTGTATTTTGCAACAAGGCAGCAGTGCCCTGATGTTTCTGCACAAGGGATTTCCTGGGTGCCTTTTACCTCCACCCCAGCTCATGAAACCAGCACTCAAGTGCCTGCTTTTTAATGACACACCGCTCTTGGAGGACATCTGACTTCACCTAATCCATTACCACTGCAAAGGGATCTCCAAGGTTTTACTGATTCAAGAAAAGGGAGCTTTGCCTTGTCTTCTAAATTAACTATCCTAAAAGAAGAAACAGGATGTGCTAATAATATACCCAAACTATAATGCCAGAGCTGGGAATTTTCCATACAGATACCCTTGTTGGATCCCCGAGACACAGCAATTGTCCCACTTCATGAGCACAAGCAGTGCGTGTTGGGAAAAGACCCCACAGACATCATCAGTGCTACTTGTTTTACTCATATGGAGAAATATTATTAATAGATCTCTAAAATGTCTAAAAGTGTACCATACCTCTTTCCTAAGACACTAAGCCCCAGACTTAAAAAGTTCTGATATTCTGCTTTTTCAAATCTTTCAAGAAATTGAACATATTTTGCTCTTGATACTGCACATAAAATATTCACAGCGACCTGACTAAAACTGTATCTCTGAGATAAACTTTCTCCATGTCTTTTAACTAGGAAAGCTTCATTAATATTTTATCAGTGCAAGAAAAGTGTGGTTTAAACAGGTGGAGGATGTAGCTTCTATGGGCTTTCCTTGTCCACCGTCTATCCATGTGGTAGTGGATTGTCAAATATAACCTCATCTGAGTGGTTTTAATGGAAAATGTTTGAATGTCCAAACCAGGGGAATATGTGCTCTAAGTCATCCTACACTTAGAGCCAGCACCAACAGGGTTCACAGGAGATGTTTAGTGGCACGTACTCCAATGCCTAAAATAGGCAATGAGGAAATGTCCTGTCCAAAAGAAGATTTTGGCAATTACCTCATGTCTAGTTTACAGATCATCTGGTGTAGTTGGGGATGCTCTCATTATTCCTGCAAATGACCAAACATCTGCTCAGCTCCTGTATGCACGAAGTCTCATTGCAGCAAGTCTTGTGCAAAAATGGTTCCTTCATTGGCTTAAATCTGTAACCTTTAGCGCCCTGTGGGATGCCCTGTTGTGGAGGTGGGTACAAAAAGGGAGACAGTGAGTGCTTTTTGTCTAGGTATTGCTCTGGACAGACTTTGCACAGGTGTTTTGTACCACAGTTCTGAACCAAAAGCCCATATAGATCTCAGCGTCTCCCCTTGGTACAGGGCCACAGCATGAATAGGCACCGTAGGGTTGCCCTGAGAGACACTGCAGTGTGAAGGAGCTCGACCTGCCTCTCACATCTGCAATGCAAACGCTCTTCGCCTGACATGCAGTGGAAAGAGTGGATGTGACCTGCTGTGACCTGCATAAGCAAACACCAGTAGAGCACAGAGCAAAATATTAGGAAGCTGTTAGGGGGTACAGGTATTCACCTCTGTGTGAAAGCAAACCACGCCAGTCCACACTGTCTGCATAGACAGCACTTGCCAAAACATCGAGGAAAGCATAATCTACTCTATAACAATAAAGAGGATTTTATTTCACTTCATCTTTAGCTTGCTTCCTCCTCTTCCTCCCCACAACTGAGCCCTTCAGCTGAAGGCAAAGGTCCAAGAACAGTTGTGTTTCGAGCCAAAGACTAAGCTCGCAGTTGGAAAGCCAGAGCCCAGAGATGACAGGCTGCTCTATTTACCAACACAGAACACATAAAAACAAACCAAGCCAAAATAACCTACTGCAATGTTTTTGCTTCATATAGCAAGGAAAGCAAGTCTCCCTTGCACTCAGTTCTGATGTACTGCCATCAGGAATACCCTGAGAAGTCAGATGAAATTTATATAAAACACTGAAAGCCTTGTGCACACGTTCTTGGTATAAATTCGAACCTCAAATGGGAATGTGATTTGAATTTAAACACTTAAAGCTGTGGCCTTAACAGTAGGCACTTTTGTACATTCATGCTTCTGCCACTGTCTTCAGTCTCCCATGGCCTTGAATGATGTGTTGTTTTTAAACAATTGGCTTCTTGTGTGCAGAAGAGCAGCTTGGCCCTCTCCCTTCCATTGTCTTTTATGTCCAGCAAGGAAGAAGGGTGGGATGAAAAAAAAAAAAAAAAAAAAAAAAAAAAAAAAGAGAGAGAGGGATTTCTATTAAAAGCACTGCATTGATAAGGGTTTGATAGCAGCCTTCCTTGTGACCAGATGAAACCTAATGCGTTATATTTGACTAGGACTAGCAAAAATGATCACTTCAAAGTGCCGCCTGTCTGCAGGATTACCTCTGTCACTTCAGATAGCAGCAACTCCCTAGCACTCCCACCGGTGGTGCTTTGCACCAGACCAGACCCTGCCTTAGTCACCTTGTTTTAAGGACAGGAATTTGTTGAGCTAACTGAGTTGAGCTAACAGAGCAATGGTGCTTGGCAGCCACAATTAATGTTGAAGACAAACAGCTCTTTCCTAAATGCATGCAACAGAACCAGAGACTGAGTCCTGAACTGGAAAACGCAGGTGCTCCGGTGAGCACGGTGCTCTGGTGCTGTGTTTTAACTTGTTCCAGCAGTTTTTTAGTGCTTGAAGGTTTAAGGGCCAGATACTCCACAACCAGGCTTCAGTCCCTGCTGAAGCTGGCAGAAGCACCAGCCACACAGGAGGAAGCGGCTTTCCCTGCAGGAGTGAGGCTCAGAGACTCTGTAGATAATAAACTGCCATTGATGCTCATGCCATCCATCTAGATGGATCCACCTGTGTCTCTGGGGATCTGATACATTCCATGAATTAACTTCCTAGAGATCCCATTCTCACTGCCACAGACAACTGGTGCTGCATCTGGAGCAGTCAGTCATCATCTATCCTACCTGTCACCGAGGTAATTCAGCACCAGAGTTCCTTAATTTCACCACGTGCTGTTGTGTCACTTTTCATTAATATTTTTACAACCACATGTGTTTAACCTGGGCCAGTGCCAGGGACCACTGAAGATGGCTCTGTGTGGATATAATGGTATCTGTGGTGTGTACAATGGTGCTGTATAGATATAGTGAGTAATTACGGTCTTGTTGCACTCATTATTTTTCCACTATCCAAGGAGCAGAGAGATCAGAACCATGTCCACAGATTTTTTTCTTCTTTTTTTTTTTTTTTTTTTTTTTGGCATGTATCTTCAAAGGTAGAGTGGAGGATTAAGGCTACGGTAAGCTAAGAGTTACCAAGGAAGATCTTTCAAAATCAACTTCAAGAAACAAACCAATCAAAGAGAAAACAATGCCCGATAATATATTTAACATTTCTGTCTGCACATTTTCCCAGTTCTGGAACTGGCTGGGGATTTACCACCTTACTTCGGGATACGGACCACACAGCTCAAACGAAGCCGTAATGGAGCATTAACTGAATTAACACACTCAAATTGCTTTGTTGGCTAGGGTTAGACATTTCCATCCAGGATGACGGGATCACTTCCCTACAGTAATTAGTGGAGCAGCTGACATTGACTCCATAAGTGACCTGCTTGTTGCCCCCACTGTGAATCAAAATGATGTTAGCAGCCCCCCTACAGGTGTGGCATGCAACATGGAGGTTAAAAGCACACAAAGTGCTTTGCTGACTCAAAACAAACCAAGCTGCATCAAAAGGATTACACAGCATTTGGATCAGCCGCATGTGGTGAGGATTTGGGAGAGATCATGGAGAAGGGAAGTGAATTGTGGAGATAATTAACAGTTCTTGGAAAGTGTGGAAATATTTATTACTAATTCCTCGTGAAATTCACAGGGATCGCAGGTTGCACGTCTGTGCTGGCTTTTCAAAAGCAACAGATGAAGAATTTGTAAAAAGAGATTTTTTTTATTATTATTATTTTATTTTTTATTTATGCAAGCCATTGCAGGGAGAACTGTTGTAAAAGCTTACTTTAGGAGAATGTCAGAAGCATCTCTCTGGCATCTCTCACAAATATGTTGTATGTCTTGCAGCATTTCATGGGTTAAAGCAATGACCCCACTATTCCAGCTTTACTATAAAAATTTTTAACCCTCATGGTTGCAGAATAAAGCTTGAAAGTGTGACACAAATGTATCCAGAGGACTTACTAAAGTCCAGACAAAACTAAGAGAGCCCCAGTTTCTTTAAAAGTCTCATGATTTCTCAGCTATTCTCAAGATGCTGTGGGGATCTAGCAAAATTTGTAGCACTTCATTTTTTTTCAATTCTGTTATCAGCTTTTTTCTTCTTCCCACCTTGTGCTATAGGATGTGGTGAACCACAATTTTAAAATAATCATATAACCCCCCCCAACCCACCTTATAAAATCAGTTTGCTTTCAAGAGACAAACCGTGACTCTTCTTCTTGTCCCAAGAGTGATCCGTACTGCTAAAATGTAATTATCACACATTTGGTGTCTTCTGCTTTTCACCCAACAGGTGTTGGAAGTATCAGCACGTACACAGCGGGGTACAAGCAGCAGCACTGCGCACTGCTCCTCTGGCTGCCTGAGGTGGCTCCTGAAATAGTGGAGCTTGCAATAACTGTTAGCAGATTCACAGATTAAGGGAAAACACTTCCACGGACCAGACCAACAAATGGTATTGTTGAAAGCAACCACTGTCACAACCTGCCTGTAAGATGAAAACACTTCGGACAACACTCTAGGTCTGTATCTGAGAAAATATCCTGGTAAAGGTTTTGTTGCTGACCTGCAGCCCGTGTGCCCTTCCAGTTACTGCAAATTGTTTGCTGTTGGTATTTTTAAATTTTAATGCAATGGTATTTAACATCAAGTTTCCTGCTTAATGCTAAGCAGATTGGCAATAGATAGCCAAACCTAACAGAAGACAGAGCTGTTTGTCTTCAGCATTAATTGTGGCTGCCAATTGCCAGAAGACAATTAATAGCCTGACTTTCTTCATGAAAACAGCTGAAGCACAGCCAGGATTGTCTGTGGCAGTACCACATCCAGAGACACCATGTCACACCACAGTGCCTGTGGAAGAATAAATGCTCTTATGTGTTTGCTAAGAGTTAACATTGTCAACAACAACAAAAAGGGCAAATAACATTTAACTTCGTGGCTGTTGGCCACTGAGCAGGTTTTGTCACAAGAGCAGATCAATGACAGTATTCTGCCACAGCTTCAGACTAGGGAGGGAGACATTTAGATCTCACCTTACAATATCTTCTTTCTTGCAAGGGAGGACAACCAGGACACCTTAAGGAGTACTGACTTTAAATTATTAGCTATCAGGATCTTGCAGTCCCCACATCTGCAGTGGTGGAGTTTTTGGAGCCCACTGTAGGTTGCAGACCAGTTGACAGCAATATCAGTCATCTGGAATCACTAACCTAGCTGTGTTCCTTCCAGTTGTCCCTTTTTTTTTTTTTTTTTTTTTTTTTTTAAAGCACGTCCAAAACTTCCACCCTTAGGCCTTTCAGTAAGCAATGGAAGGAAGAGATCAATTTAGTTCCTAGGTAACCGTGCTATTAACGTCAGTGCTATTGAAATGAACCCTAGTGCTGGGATTAACCCCTTAGGGAACTCTAGCAAGACAAGCAAAAATGAATCACAGAATCGCAGGATGGCTGAGGTTGGAAGGGACTTCTGAAGATCACCCAGTCCAACCCCCTGCCAAGCAGGATCACCTAGAGCACACTGTGCAGGATGGCATCCAGGAGGGTTTTGGATATCTCCAGAGAAGAAGACTGCACAGCCTCTCTGGGCAACCTGTCCCAGTGCTCCGTCACCCTCACAGTACAGAAGTGCCCCATTATATTGAGCAGGAACCTCCTGTGCTTCAGTTCGAGCCCCTTGCCTCTAGTCCTGTCACTGGAAAGGGTCTGGTTCCAGCCTCTTGACATCCTCCCTTCAGATATTTATATGAACAGAGCCAAGAAGCTGGTATCTGGTTCTGCCACCAGCTGATTATTCTTGAGAAGCTGATCATGGTCTTGAGGTGTTTTCCAGCCTTAATGATTCTGTGATCATCTGGTAATGATTCTTCCCATATTTAAATGGTTAGAGATTATGCACTCAACAGCATACTGTCTACAAAGTAAATCATGGCTGCAATTTCCACATACAAGACATGTGACTGTGAATTAGCAAAACTAAGAAACTCTAAAGAAACCATAAAATTGCACTGGTAGGAGATTCTCCTCAATTGTTAAGCAGTAATGCATCGAGCTGTGGGAAAGCAGGAGACGTGGGTTTCCTTCTAACCACTGAAGAAAAGATATCCACCAGTTTCTTGTGCAGCAAGATCAGACACTTGTCGAGATGGTGGCTGTGGTATCAGTTGTTCATCAGCAACATCTCCCCCCAAACACAAGACGCACACAAAATTAGGGCAGTGTTCAGACCATTTGTTCTAAGTGCTGAAGTAACCAACTTCAACTGGTTTGTGTCTGAAAAATAGCTGCTGAACACGTCATGTTCTCCCCGCTGCCCCGTATCTCAGGAAAGAAAAGGTCATCAGAAACACAAATACTTTTAAAATTAGTTATCCTGATTATCATTTGTATCCTGGCACTAGTGCATAATATGACGTTTTGAGATAAAACCACTGCTTGTATTTGCTCGTAGAGAGTTAAAACACTCAATAGTTTTGAGTTCAGTTATTTCTACATATGAAAAGTTGACTGGAAACTGTTTTGCCTGATGCTTTCACTACTTGGCAATGCAACACAACACAAACTTTTGGGGATCTTTTATAAGTGCATTAATAGCAGTGAGAGTGCAGGTTATCTGCCTACGCAGCCCGTAATTAACATTTTTCTGCTGTGTTTAGACTTACTTGTGATTTGTGTATGTGTGTCATTCCTTTAACACAATGGCACAAATCAGACCCCGAGCTGGAATCGCTGTACATATCTGTATTGGAGTAAATGAGGAAAAGCCAAGCTACAGCAGCTGTAAATCTGACTCTGCATTCTTAAAATGCAAGGGTGCTTCATTTATATTTAAATTAGCTACACAGAAAATGGGAACTGAAGGAGAGAATCATTATCACAAGTATGAACTAGAATAACCCAGGCAATGGTTAAAAATAAATAAATAAATAAATAAATAAATAAAATTCTTTATAAGTAAATTAGAAATCCTTGTGCTAAGTGTCATGAAGTGGAATGCACTGTTGTTTGTTTGTTTTTTAGTTTACTTTTCATGATTTCCATCTATTATTTACTGAAACAGATGGAGAAGACTGCAAGGTGATCCATAAAGAATCTCAGCCCAAGGAGTAAAAGTAGCATTGAGATTAATCCATAGTTTCCCAAATACAAAGTGCAAGGTCATGTTTCAGAGGCAAAAAATTAATTTCACATAGGTTCTTGCAATTTGCACAAACTCTTAAGCGTATCTCAATATGACATTCCCGCAGCACTCATGTGTATTATTTTTTCCATAATTCAGAGCAGGGAACTGTACTAGATTCACCTTAGGTAAAAATCCTTGGTACAAAATTTACTGTTGTGCCTTGAAATTACAAGAAGTCTAGGAATTTTGGCTTTGTGGGCTTAGAGCAGCTGATACTTCTGCTTCATTAAACAAGACCTCTTAGCACGAGACAGCTCGTGTCCAATACTCTCCAGATAAAGATTAAAAAAAGGAATTTTAGAGCAATCCACCCCTTCACCAGCATCCTGACTGTTGATGTGGAATTGAAGGAAAGAAATGTTAACAATGCTGAAGAGCTGATGGGCACAGGAGCATTAGAGAAATCGAAGAAGACAAGAGTTCAGCACTGCACACAGAATAAAGCAAGAGTTCCCACACATCTTCCTCATGGCTCAGTAGCCTTTGGATGAGGTGCACAGACATACTTTTGAATTGCTAAATCCATATAATCATTTAGAATATTTTCCTGCTGTGAAAGGATGGGTAAAAGTGTCTAGACACTAAGAGGCCAAGTCTATTGATGCCAGCAGGATCTATCCCCATGGTGCTGTCAGCTCTACAGAACGCCACAGCTGCAGGCTCTGGCTCTCCAGCTGTGCTGTGCAGAAGCAAACTGCCAATGTTCCTACCCATAACAAAACAGAGCTATTATGTGATGATGAAAACTGATTTTTATTTATTTATTTTTTTGAACTATCTCTTCAGGTCTCCAGCATAATCCAGTGGATCTTCTCCAAAAGCCTGTTATGACAGCGTATTCAGAAATGTATGCATGAAAACTAGAAAGACTGATCAACCTTTAGTAATGTCTTTGTACATATGTATCAGGGCATTTAAGGCAGAGGGATTCTGCTTCTGAGCACTGGGGGGAGTGTGTGTGGAATACATGCACCCCAAGTGCCATTGTACTGAGAAGACCCAGGGCTGTAGCACTTTTTCTCTCCTAATCTGAATTAGCATAGTGGAGGGGGACACCAGCCATAAGTATGCTTCACATCGTCTTTCCTGACCCTTGCTAAAGATGATGCAGAACCAGTGGGGACTGACAAGGACTAGGAAAAGGGGAATACATGGTGGTGGCCACCTCACATGGATACTGGGTATCAAGAATGAGGGATTCCAGACCAGGGCTCTTGCAGGGCAAATTTCTGTTGCCTTTTTGTCCCCTCACCTTCCTCTGCAGAAGAGAAATGGTCAGCAGTAGTTAGGAAGTGAACCTAATACAGCACCTGGGGGCCAAAGGGAATGTCATGGGTAGCATTTTTGCTAACTATTGCTCTCGTGGAAGAGTAAAACAGTCTTGGAGTTGAATTCGTGAGACCACCAAAAGGCAAAGACCAAGACAACTGTATGACAACCCTGGTTTCTGCTTTCAGAGAAGGCCATTTAACAACGGTGAGTTGATTATGATGCAAGCTGAAGATTACAAAAAATTTATACCGAGCATGAACACAGTATTTTGTCAGTTCAACTTTCCTTACACAACAATGCCATGTACAAGACATCTCCAAGACTGGCTTCAGAAGACCATGGGGAAGTTGCCTTTTCCAGAGCACTAGAAGGTAGCTGTGGCATTGAAGGCTTTTCTCAGTTCCTCATTGCTGTCTGTAGCATAAGGAAATAATGTCAAGTTTCTTAGGAGCTACTCGCTCTTAAAAGCTTCAGGCCCCTTGGTAGGTTTTAAAAAATATATTTTTATGACATATATTTGATGAAAACAACAAGGAGCTGCAACTTTGAGCTAGTGTTTATAGGTGTTACACCTTCTGTAATGAGAAGAAAAATGAGTGTTGCAGCTCTCATAATGAAGAGAAATCATGGATCTCTTGAGCTGCTGTTAAGTCTGGATGTGCAGAGCTTGTTCTTTATCACGGTATTATTCACCAGAAAGCTGTTATTGCAGACATCTCCAATGCAATGAGAATTGTTGGGAAGTCTGTAAAGTTCTTTAATCTCAGAACAAATTTGCCATTGCCTGTTGGAGACTCTTCTGACAAAATGAAAATGTGGATAGTTTTCTTTCAACAGCATTATGATAGCTGAGCAGATGTCAGCCTACAGTGATTTTTCATGTTATTAAAGAAATAGATGAAATTGGGAATCAGAAGGAAGAAGGCTTAGTTTAGCCAAACTACTCTGAGTGATTGTTTAATCTAGCTTTCTCAGCTGATACTGCTCAGGTAATGTTTCTTTAGGTAACTCAAACTAAAGCACAAAGACAGAAAATTTGTATTTTACCTACTTCGAGCTGAGAAAAAAAAAAAAAAAAAAAAAAAAAAAAAGAAACTATTGAAGAACAATGCAAAAAGCCAGCAGCGAAAAAAGGTAGGGAAAGCAATCTGCACTTGAGCAAATACTTGAAGATTACAGAATATTTATAATTAGGATTCAGTTAGTGTTTCTCAGATTTCAGGTCCCAAGAGCAACCATTTGCTATTTTCCAAGATCCTTATACTTGTGATTCAGGCAGTACTACAGTACAGAGTTCCAGCTCCAGCTGCTAAAGTTTATTGACTTCAAGTAAGTATAGAGGCAAAGGTTTGAATGAAGTATGGCTGGTTTCTGTTAAAGACTGCTATTACGAGCTATACAGTGCTTATTTGGTTCTACCATTACCACTGTTGAATCTCTCCCTACAGAAAAATTAGGAAATATTTTCCACCTTGAACATACATTCAGAAGCCTAAACTCTGATCACCACTGACCAAGGCTGACTTTCATCCAAACTCTTGCACTGTGACCTGCATAAATCCTATTCATTCACCAGCTGACTAGTAATATAACTTTGCACGTGGTGCATCACTTAACAAAAAGGTGCTGGATTGCAGTGGACATGCTTTAGCAACTGTTGGCCAAATGCCCTATGTTTTTAAATGACAAAACTGAACCAAACTTGAGGACTTAATTTTTAAAGACTTATTCCTGAAACCTCCATGGACATGGCAGAAGAGGCTATGCAACACTCTGTCCTCCATCAACCCAAGCTGGTGATGCTGCCTACAGCAGGAGCAGGACAGTGTCAGTTCTTGCTGGTACAGGAATAAGCTATGACACATCCATATTAAAAAAAAAAAAAAAAAAAAAAAAAAAAAAGATTAGCTATTTCAACCCTTTCCTACATTTTTACATGTAGTCAGATATTATTTGCTACACATAGGGTAATTCCCCTAAAGGACACCATGGTTAAGTGGCAAATTAATTTGCTGCTTACATTCACCAGCTCTTCCAGCTGGCTTAATTCTCATCAGCCACCATAATTTATTAACAGTGAGGTGAGAAAAGACATGAATCAGCTTAATGTGCTATAAGTAGGGCATTGTCATGGCAACAAGATGCGGACTGTTTTCTGCTGTTTATGTATGGTTTGTTTTGTACTCAATCTTAAGATACTGCTTGAAACAACTAGAATTAGAAACATCTTTTTCTTTTCAACTTTTTTTTTTTTTTTTTTTTTTTTTTTCACTTCAGTGTATTTTAAAAAATTATCAAAATAAGCATGTGAAAAGCTCTGAAGCATCTCTCCAGGAAAATAGCTAGCTATATCCTGTCTAATGAGTCTTCCTAGAAACAGAAGCCTTTACTCTGATCTCACAACCATTTTCTCACATTGTCACACAACTGATTCCATGGATTAACTCTGGGTTTATAGCAGTCTGAGATCAAAATCAGAACTTCCCTGTTCCATACTCCACATATGGCTAGTAAGTGGGGAAAAATTTAAACAGTATTATTGAAAAAAAAAAAAAAGAGAGAAAAAAAATGTTTTATAACATTAATAGATTTTACTTAGCACAGAATGTGGGAAAACAGTTAAGGATGTTGCATTTTTACAGACTCATGATGGGAAAGCATGAAGTTAAAAATTCAAAATGAATTGTAAATAATTTGTATTGCCTTCAGTGGCTTTCATACAACCTGATTTTCATCCAAAGTTCACATTATTTACTACCTTGCTGCATAAAGGGAATGGTTGGAATACTAACACAGCACATTAAAAAACAATTACCAATATTACTGGTCTGATTCCTTTTTTTACACTACCTCAGGAATCTGATATTAAATAACTAATGAAAATCAAAACATCTCTGAGATGTCTCAAGGAGAACGGAATAATGAAACTCCTTTCATGAAAAATTTTGCAAGCTTAAAATATGTCTTTCTTCTGAGTAAGAACAATTTTCCCCATTCAGTGCTCATTAATTTTTTTAATATGTCTGCTTTTATATTACCCTAGGTATTTGTTTGCATAATATGTAGGTCAACAGGCAACTGGGCTGTACCATAGCACAAAATAAAACTGTTCATATTTAGCAACCTGAGAAAAAACAATAAACAATATAATCTTGAACTCAAAACTTCTGTCAAGATACAATAGCAAATGTTTAATTGAACACCACTAAATGATACCTGCTGAGGTCAACCATAGGAGTTAATTAAGAAATGAAGCCATACCTAAAGGTTCAATGAATTAGTTCGTTCAGTGTTGCTAACAGCCCCAAACACACTCAGGTTGGTAGAAGATAATTAAAAATGCTTATGGAGGCCTAGCCGGGAAACACCAGTCCTGTTTTCAACATTTCTTTACTTGGCACTTCTTGCACCAGCTACATGCATCTCTCATTGAGCCTCAGCTGTAAGATGTTGGCACAACCATTACCAGGGAAAAAACAGAATCATCTGACGATACTTGACTTTGGCTAGCACATCACTCAGTGCCATTGCAGGCAGATAGTACCTCCTAGACATTTATCCAGTGGGAATTATTTTGTGCACGCTTCACAAAATCTATGCAGTCACTGAGAAACAGTGGTGCCTCTCCCCAGTAACTGGTCCTAAGGACTGTAGCCTACCCTGTAAGCACTGTCCTTCACAGCTAGCACCTTCTAGAAACAATGAATAAGCTGTCAGAAATCCATATACTTAGTAAATATGTCCAGTCTTTCCCTGGCTACTTTTTCATTGATCAAGCTATGCCTTGCATTCTTTAAAGTGGCAGTGTCTAATGGGCAGATTACATTTCAGCTGTCTTCTCCCTGAACAGAAGGTGATCATAGTTAGCTTGGAAGGGAAAGGACATTTTCAGAACTGGCTTGTGATCATTTTTCCTTACTTAGAAGTAAGAAGACAGCCTGAACAGTTTCCCCCTCCCTGATATCTTTGACTGCTCAGAGCCACAGGGCATGTCCATCACATTGTAAGGTCCCGACTGCGTGGGTGGGAATGTTCATCATTCACAAGACTTCCCTCACTCACACAGTGAATCATTTTCAATGGTAGAGAAGTGCTAACAGTAACACCCAAAGGAATTTATTATTATTTTTTTCTTCCCAGCATTAAAGGGCATGGGCATTGCTACACAGGTCCTGGGTAAACGCAGGTAGCTGGTGTGACGCCTGTGCTCATCCTGATTAAGTGCATTGAATGAGAGTCCATTACAAAACAAAACTCTGTCCTTTTGAAGTTACCTGCTGCTTTTCTCACACTGAAAACAAAGTATATACAGCCTCATCATTCCCAAAGCTAGCCCTTTTGTCAAAAAATAATATACATTCAGATAATAAATCCTTCTTTGCAGTTTTCAGTTTACGCTTGTAGGAAGCAATAATAATGTATTACTTATTTGTTGCTTGATCCCAAATCAGTCTTTTTACCTTCCTGTGATCCTTGTAACTGGAACATTCTGGTTCAAGAGTCCACCAGAGGAACAAGACTTTGGAAAATCCTTCATTATTTACCTTAGCTCTGAGAGTGTTATTTAGAATTACATTTTCACCTTAATAGGAAGTATACCACTGGAAACATCTTTCTCCAACAGTCACATATCTGCCAAGTCCTGACAAAATGGCAGGGGAACCGAGAAATGAAAACAAGATGGAGGTTATGGGTCCCAAGATGGGGAGGAAGAAGAGGTACCTGGTCTTAGTTTGTCTCTTATAGGACATCTGACGTTGAAATCAAGTCCTAGGAGACGTGGATCTGGGCAGACATTTGCAGAAATGGCTAGAGAACTGTCAGTCCCATGGAAAACAACAGGAGTTGTTTTGAATGTTGTGTACCAGCCCTTGCCTTATAGGAAGAGCTTCACCAAGAGGTAGGCCAGGATATTTTATTTATCCAAACCCAGGGGTACTTTGAAATCACCTTGCTGCAGCACCTACATCCCAATAAGGAAATACTGCTTCTGTTGGTAAAAACTTGTTTCAGGAGGTTACTTTGAAATGAGTAATTAACCCTGATATGTGGAGGCAGGGGAGACCCTTTCCCTCTGGGAAGCTTAGGCTTCAAAACAGAGGTTCAGAAGACTGTGGTGAGGAGCCAGCTCTTCAGCAGCTGGAAGGAATATCTCTGAATTTGCTTTCAGGTAATGACATTGCATGTAGGACTAGACTACTGACAGAGAATTAACATATAGAAGTACACGAAAATGAAGAATTCATCTTCTCTCACAGCATTCATTCCATATAATTTAAAAGATAATGAATCAGTAAAAGCAGGCACTGTTTAGCATAACATACAAAATTTTGCAAGAGACTTCATGTGCAGAGGACAACTGCTGGGAATGGCTTAATATGTAAGACTTTCAAAAGATCTGAAAGGACCACCTTGAATGAGAATTGCAAGTAGATGCAAAGAAAACCCTGAGAGGGCTTGCAGAATTTGCTGTGCTACCTGCCATATTTTGCCACAGAAATATTATCTGCTGTGGGGAAGATACACTCTTTCTGGCAATGCTACACAAAATACAGTTAATTATATTTTTGGAGAAAATGTGGTTTATCTTACTGAAGCATCTTGCAGTCCCTGTGTTAGAAACAGCATCTCTCATAAGGTCATCGTTTGGTCTAATGCTAGTGGTGCTGGAAATATGAACCAGCAGTGAGTTTCTGTACAGAGGAACATATATCTCAGTCTTGGAATCAAGTTTCCTCATACTGCTCACACTAAAATAAACTTACTGATTAAATTAAGGCAACACACATGGCTGATGGGGAAGATTAATCATTTCATAAAATCATAAGAAAATAAATGTTCATTTAGGCAATATTATCAGAGTTTCCTTAAATATGTTTAAAACTTTATGTGTTAATAGTATTTCTCATGATACACCAAGCACGCACCAGTAAGATGTGAGGTTACTTGCATTGCTGGCACCACTCTAGTTTACAGTTTGTGCCCATTTCCTTAGGGACTGATAAGAATCTGGAGAATATCAAGTTCATTAGAATTGCTCTCTTAATTTACCTCTTAATGCTTTCCAAGATAATCATCAGGGAGAGAAGGGCAGAGAATACTTCTTCCCACCCTATAAAATGTTCTGAGCTTTGAAAAGCATTTCTGTTCTCTGGTGCATCCAGCCTAGCCCAGCGAGGATGAGAGGGCGGACCGGGGCTGAAGGAAGGAGGCTGGTGGGAGGAGAGCAATAGGGGTTATCCAGCAGCCTGCAAGCCTAACCCAGACTGGTTCCCTTCCTCACCCAAGCCCAGCTGACCGCTTGGACCTTCTCCACCCATGTCCTTGCTCACTGCAACCACCAGCAGTGTTCATACAGAGGAAAAGCACAGGAGAACTGCCAGGCCTTCTTGGGCTTGTGCTATAGCCATAACAGACTGGGGAAAACAACTCAGGACTATGTTGTGGGTGTCAGTGGTATGCCCCAGGGAAATTTTTGGCTCGGACTTTCCAAGAAGAACCCACTTGACTGGAAAAGTAGTGGTGACCCAGACAGCATGTGGCAGGGAAGGAGAGGTACGCTTAGCACATAGCCCGTATGGAGGGGCCTCCAGGCTCAGAGCCACCAGCTCTAGCCTGGCCACAGCTTTGGGCAGGGAAATTCAGAAATTAAAAATTAAAGTTTGCCATCTAGTGGTAGGCCTCAGAAGATGCTTTTTCATGCAGCTGTCCCAGCCCTACAATTTTTAGGTGATCTGTATATGATTTCTGAAATATATGATATATTCATTTTTATTAACACCATATGGCCCACCCTGCTTTATTCTTGGTAAAGTACCTGTTCATACATGGCATTACACCCGGATCTGGAGGAGCCTGACTCTGACAGCTGCAGGAGATGGTTATATGTATTCAACCCTGGATGACTTCTTAAGAAAAAAAAAAATCCAAAAAATTCACTGTAACATAAAAATGAGACAATACACTACAGTCATTTCCCACCAGTTTCTTTTCTTGACTGGGTCAGTGGTAATTCTCAGGGGATTGCCTCTTTCTTTCTCTTAAATATTTATTTCCACTTCCCCTTTGAGCTTAGCTATGCCTGCAAATGACACATTTGTACTGAGTTTGTATGATATTCCCTTTTTTCAGACCAAAACTGCCAGGAGCATCTGCAGAAGCATGTCCTTCTTGCAAGAGTCCCTGAGAGCTTCCTCTGAGCAGTGCATGTTGCCTATATGGGATCCACTGTGCCTATAGGATTGCTATGGAGACCTCCTCCACTGGCATCATTCATGAGAAAGAATGACGTGAGGTAACATGGAAAATGGACTAGTGAAGAAGAGGTTGAGGATCCCTCATGGAGAAAACCAGCAAAGAATGTTAACTTAGGTAAGGGCCTAGGCAGGGGGGGAAAGGAAGGTCTGGAAGGTGATGGGGAGTGTGATCTACATTGGTGTCCGGATTGCAATTAAAGAACTGCATGCATCCAGAATGATAGCTACACTATCTCTTGTTTTCCACACACAATATTTCTATTAGTAGATATCCAGGTGAGATTAGCAATTTTTGCAGCATAATCACATTGTCGAGTCATACTTAATTTATGAACCACTATACACACAGATCATTTTCTCATATTGATGCTGAGCTGATTATTTCCCATTTCGTATTTATGCATTTGATATCTCCCTCTACAGTATAGCACTTTGCACTTATCATTAGTGAACTTCATCTTGTTGATCTGAGACCATCTTTTCAATTTATCATTTTGCGTTATGATCCTGCCTGCCAGACTGAGCAGGTTTTATAAGTGCACTCTATATTTATCCTCCAAATAACTAATACAAATATTGACTAAAATCAGTCCTAAAGATCTCTGCACATCTGCTTGGAAAGCTCTTTTGAAATTTACTTCCAGTTTGACATTGAGTCATTGGCAATAATTCTTTGACAGTTTTTTTTTTCATCCATTTGTGTACACAAACATATAAAAATCCTAATTTTGTATAAACTGTATTTTGTAAGCTTAAATATACTAATATAGGTTACTAGCACCAAAAGTTATCAAATATATTGTCTGCTATTTCTTCCAGTCATCAGTATTTAGAACACAGACATATATGTTCTACTCTAAAACTGTGCCAATACAACTTTGCCAAAAATGAACAATTTGATCCCCTCCTTTAAATGTATTGATTTCTTTAGTTGAGAATTGTCTTCTCCTTTAAAGAACTGATGAAGAGTAAGCCACTCATTTTATGCCGAAAGCCGATGACAAAAAGAAAAGAAAATAAATTAAAAAAAAAAAAAAAAAAAAGAATGAAGAAAGTCTTGAACCTTTGAGTTTGACTTTGTGTGCAGTTTCAGCACAACAAAAATATTTGCTGATGATGTAGATGTTCCTTAATATAGCACACAGGACAGAGATGATGCAAACACCTATTAAGCTTAAGATAGAACCCCTACATTTCTGTTAAAAACAGAAAAAAAAAAAAAAAAAAAGACTTAATAACCATAACTATGTCAGTTTTACTGCTAGTACATAATTAGATCAGAAGAGTGGGATTTCAAAATGTCCACAGCATAACTGCTTCCTGCTATTTAGGCAATCTGTTTCTGATTCAGAAGCTGCAGTTCATCTTAAAATTTTATGTGTAAGAACCTCTTCAGGGTCTATACCCACAGAGTGGGAGCAGGAGGATGTTCCTTCCCATCCTCCAGATTTTGTAGGTTGCAGAGCAAAAGTATTCATCTCAACCGGAAAAAAAAAATAATAAATAAATAAAATAATAATAATCACATGCTTATAAAGGGACTTGGCTTTTCACTGCAATAGATCACCCACATATAATACTTCTGTTTTATGAGACAGGCTGGAGAGTTTTAGGTATGCTATCAGTCTGGGACCTAGCATCTGCATACCAGCCCTCTCAGAAAGGTATTTAGGAAGAGGCCAAGAAAATTTTGTCCATAGACCTGCAATGGAAACAAAGGTATTAGTCAGCAATGTTTTCCCATTAAAAAAAATGCATTAAGGAATGCAGTCAAGGAGGGAATCTGGGAAACAGCTTGAGAGATGGGGGCAGAAAAGCCACGAGCAATGAAGAGGCAGGAGGGGACTCATGCCTAATTCTGCTATTTTGGGGGGGGGGGGGGGGGGGATGGGTAGGTCACATTTGTTTATTATTTTTTGTTTCCCACTGCTTTTTTTGCCTAACCAATGCCACTGAGAGCAGGGTTTTGGGAGCAGTTTGTAGGTGGCTGCAAGACAGCACAAGTGGACCAATGGGGTGTCCCATGGAATTCGTAACTAAATCCAAAGATGAATCACACCAGCTCTGATTCAGCTCTCATGTATAGCCACTGTAGGTGTTTATTATGACTATATCAGGCTTCAAAGGAGTAAATCACAAAAAGCCAGGCTGGTGGAGTTTCCAGTGAAGAGCAGTTTGGTTAATGCAGTTCAGATCCCCTTCTCAAGTTACAGCTTTTTTTTTTTTTTTTTTCTTTGAAGGAGGCTTGGCTGTAAACTCTTCCCAGCTCTCTGCTAATTCCTAAGGATAACATGAGTCTCAGTGAGGCACTCGCATGACTCAGAAGATGAAACGGTGCCCATGGTAGGAAGTCGAGAGCGCGTTCCTCCTCCCTGCCTCCCCCGACACACGCTGCCCTACCCGCTAGGTGGCCCTGCGAGCCAGGCGAACAGCACGCTGCTGCCTCGCTTCGTGCCACTGGGCTGCAGCTGAAACACCAAACAGCAGCCCGAGAAATACGTGTGAAATTACTTCTCCTTCTCC
>CM021767.1:10645300-10665808 GCA_011076525.1 Nettapus auritus
TGGGAAGGATTTGGCCCAAAGGAGGATGGTTTCCCCTCCCAGTTAGCAGTGAGGCAATGGACTGCTTCATCATCCAATTGTACCTTTGAATTCTGAATTTACCATAATTCCTTACCCCCAATTTTCTAGCCTTTAAAGTAAACACTATTCTGATTAGCTTCCTCCACTGAGGAGCTGTGAGGTTAAATGAAGGGTGATAATGTTCATTTTGTTTCCCAGTCAGAAACATGCAACAACAACAACAAAGTCTGATTCCTGTAAATGTGTGAATGTTGAAGTCTCGTGGTAAAAGCTCCAATTTATGGGTAAGTAGGGCTAGGTAGATGCAGGCATCTAGGCATCTCAGGATGGATTAGGCATGTTCAGTGGCTGTCTCTGGAAAGAAGAGACTTTTTTTGCATGGCTAAGAGTTGCTCAGGTTATCCCCAGAGCCATTTCCAGAGGTCAGCAAAGAAGCAGGGAGGAAGGAGAGGGGAGTACATGAAAGGAAGCATATACTTGCAGATGTGGTGGCTTCTACCAGCCCATGAAGAGGGAGAGGAAGCAGGAAGTTAAAAACTTGCAGATACGCTGGGATTTTTTGTTTCTTTTCTTGTTTTTAAATGTTTTGTCTCTTTGTACTACTGAATTTGGAGAGGGAGGGGAAAAAAAGCCCAATTGCTGTATGAGCTGGAGCAAATCATTCCACATTTCTGTACTTCTCTTTCCTGATCTGTTGAATAAGGGCAACAGCTATTCCCAGCCTCATGTTGATGCTCACTTACAGTCTGAGATCTTCAGAATGGAGAATGGAAAATAGGTATCAGAAATGAGCTTCCTGAAGCTATCAGACAAGAAGATACCTGCATCAGAAGTCTCTTCTCATGAAGGTTCTGTATTTTGGAGCCATCATTGGAGACTGAGGCCCATTGTGCCATTCACCGTACAAATGCACAGGGAGAGACAATCCCTGACACAAAGGACATACTCTCTACATAGGCATGACAAAGAAAAAATAAGGGAGGAATTAGAAATGAGTTGACTAGCTCAGGGTTATACTGTTTGGTGCCAAAGCCAGAGGCAGCAGTCTGGTATCCTGATTTCTAGCCCAGCAATCTGTTCTTTCTCATGGCCAACCACCATTTTCTGCTCTAATGCTTACGGGGTGTTAATGGCATTACAGATAATTATATATGACTCGGTATTTTTAACCAGTGTGAACTTTGCTTATAAGCATGCTCACCACTGAACTTGGTCACCCCCAGGGACAGTCCCTGCTCCCAGCCTTTGCAGGGTTTGGAGGGTGTTCAAAAGTGACTATAAGGTGACCTTCACAGCACAAATGTGATACAAGCAAAGGGAAAGGAGGAGGGTCCAACTCTTGTGAAATCTGGCTGTTGAAACACCTTCACATCTTGCAACACCAAGTCAAAAGCTCTTTGTCTTAAAGATTTAAGAATAGACATAAGAAGAACTGTATTTATCTCTTGCTAGTCACCTAGGCAACCGGGAAAGCAGAAGTAAGCTTCACTTTCTAGTGTGTTTTATAATTTGCAAGTTTATTCAAATGTCTTTTTTGGCATATCAGACACACTCGTGGTCCTGCTGCAAATTTACATGTTTAAGAATAAATAATGTATAAATAAGCAATCAGATTTGGTTTGTAGCTTTTCCTCCAACCCAGGCATTGTGTGCCTGCATGCCCAGACAGTTAATGGCCCTTGGTCTGCATTAGAAGTAGAACCTCTTCCACATTTTAATTTCCCCTTTTGGGGATCTCACATCTGTAGTAGCCAGGATTTGATTGAGACAACAACCAAGGAGCAGGCTGGGAGCTGTCCTTTCATTCCTCAGACAGTAGAGAACAGTTAAAGCCTCTTCCTCAAGCCTGAAAAATGTTGCAAAAGATATATCCCCAGAGTGAAGTAATGCTGTGCATATGCAGACCTGAAGTTTGTGTTATGACTGTGTAACACAGATTTTGGTAAGCTAAAAGTGATTCAGCCTGCCATTGGGTCTTGTGGGGTTCAAGTCTCAGCTGACACCTTGATCGTGGGCTTAGTCAAGAAGGCAAAAAGGCTGTATGTATCTGTTAGCAAAGGAGAACAGCAAGGCTGTATTTGTCCAGGTGGTTTATTCAAATCCAGAGTTATTTCTGTAAATAAGAGAAATGCTAGTGTTAGCATCTGCTACAGTGCACGAGGATGTAAAAAGACAGGTTGAAAATTCTCTGTTGAAACAGATCTATTGTCAGAAAATTAGACCTTAAAACACAAAATAATTCACAGACAATGCTCAAAAGAATAAAATATTAATTTTCAGTTGATTATTCCTCTTCTTGTCCAGACTACTCTGCTTCTGATAGATTTTGACTGCTTTCTTACAGACCTCCTTATTTCCTAAATGGAAAAAAAATAAAAATCACTGCATCCTAGATGCTAGATGGTCCTTCCATAGAAGAAAACCTTTTTTTTTTTTTTTTTTTTTTTTTTTTTTTTTTTTGGCAGTGTCTTTATTTACATTGTTTCAAGACCTATTTTCCTTGAAAGGAAATGTTTATGAGGTTTGGCTTTTCTCTGTACATTTCCTAGGCAGAGTGCTTTGCTCTGCCTGCTTAAGCCCAACATGAACTCCAAATTGTTAGTATCATTTTACCAAGCTGAACAGATTTTCTGAGTTTTCTAACTCATTTACAGCTATGCAGAGGGGCTGTGAAGCCCTGATATTCCATTTGTGTAACACTTAACTTTCCCCTGACTTTGCAAACTTCTAAATAACTATACAAAAGGCACAAAGTTTTGGAGTAACCAGTGCCAAGTTTATGAGGCCCAGCAGCTGAGGGAATTAGGAATTTTTCCATGGTCTTGGATGAGTTTTGGTTTAAACACCAGAATGACAGATTCATCCGAGCATGTTGAATGAACAGAAAAGTTACAAAGCAATGGACAATATGATGCTCTTCATGGAAGGTACTGAAGAAGGAAGGGAGTAGAAAAGATACACAATCAGAATTGCTACCAGTCCTTTTTATAAAAGATCAAAACCCAAGAAAGAACGAGAAGAATTCCACAGGAAGCAACAGAGTAAGCCAGTAAACCCTTTTAAAGGGGAAAAATTCATGGTGAAGGTGAAAGGTGAGGTGTTTGTGGCCATAGGTCCCAAGGCAGATGAGAGGAGCAAGCACATCCTGACGAGAGCAGCACTGCCAGTTGCGCAGGGCATCAGAACCTGTCTCAGTGTAGGTGGACAAAAAATAAACATCTGTAGATCCAACATGTAAAATGCAACCTGTGTTTTTTTCAAATTCATGTAACAGTAAAGGGGAAAGAAGTGAAGGCCTGGAAATTTCAGAAAGTGAAAGGTAACAATGATGTTCTCTCTAAAATTTACAATTAATACAAGGTGCAGATGAGATATGCTACCACTAAGATTGAATTAAAAATCATAGAATCATAGAATCATCTGTGTTCTAGATCATCAAGTCTGACCACCAACCTACCCTACCAAGTCCCTCACTAAACGAAGTCCCTTACTGCTGTATCCATACATCTCTTAAACACCTCCAGGGATGGAGACCCCCACCACTTCCCTGGGCAGCCTGTAAAATGACTGAACTCCTTCTCCATGGAGAAATTTTTCCTAATGTCCAATCTAAACCACCCCTGGTGCAACTTCAGACCATTTCTTCATGTCCTATCACTTGCCGTCTGAGAAAAGAGAAATTCTCCTTGCTGTAGCCCCCTTTCAGGTAGTTGTATAGAGCAACAAGGTCTACCCTCACCTTCTTGTCTCCAGACTAAACAACCCCAATTTCCTCAATCTATCCTCCTCATAAGTCCTGAAACACTAAAAGCTCACAATGACACTTACACAATAGTCATGCAACTATCAACACATGATGGCTCTAGGAAGTCTTGAAATCCAGTAATTTGCCTGTGGAACCATTTGTTAACATTTTAAAGCAGGTAAATAAGAATGCCATGTATTCATTGAAACATGAGCTCATGGGAGCCTGGACCACTGGAAAGGAAGTTGTGTGTGCAGAGCAACTATTATTTTCAAACAGACTCGTTGAACTTGGGCCCTGAAATTGGGCAGTCTTAGGTGCACAAAGAAAGACTGTGACTACCAGGCAGAAGGATGTGAGGTGGTGGAATAAAGGAGAGGGACTTTTGCAAGGAGAAAGGTTCTGGGGCATTCATGAGCTAGTTATGCCAAGGGATCCCTCAAGCTTTGTAGGACAAAGAACACAAAATCTGTAGGTTACAAATGGGGGTAATATGAGACAGAAACCATATGTTGTCGTTTTCACTCCCCCTGCAAAAGACATCCTCCCTTAAGTCTTGATCAAGGAACGAACTGTAAATCATAGAAAAGGCAGGATGTGGAAATTCAGTAGTTTCCATTAAGTGACACTAGGCTGAAACCATAATTAGTTTTTTAAAAAAAAAAAAAAAAAAAAAAAGTGGTTTGGGGCAGTCTATTATCTTCTTCTTTGCTGTTCATCATTCTTTCATTCTTACAAATTCATAACAGAGTACAAGTCAGTAAGATGTCCAACTGTTTATTAATAATTGATTTAATGTAACACATGAAGTGTGTGTAATCTGTTTTCTTGTTCCTCCACTTAATATAATCCATGAATCACTGGTGTCCAGTAAAGAGTTTGATTGACCACATGATGCCAACTCTTTTCCTAACTCCAGCTGCTGACTTGCATTTAAGAGATCTAAATGTCTTATAGATACTTTGTGGTTATAACACGGATGTTGTTGAAAAGGGAGATAATTAGTCAGTGGAGTTAGATAACATTTACTTTTGGATAAGAGCTTGTAACTTTGCCTTCAACTATTTCCAGTGTTCCCAAGTCTGCCCAACATTATGTACTAAAATAATAGTTGTCAAACACAGACCTCGCTTTTTTTGGCCCAGTGTCTTGTCGCTCCTGGACCTAAGGAAAGATCCAAATGACAAATAGAAGCTGCTTTTATTCCCAGCATAATGCTCTAGGTATCAGTACCATCAATGTAATCCACAGTCACAAAAGATTTCCTGTTTCCAGTACCCTCTCGAGGTAGCAAACTGCTATACTTCCTATTTTACTAACAGAGAAATGAGGCACACAGAGTGTGTTGGGAACCTGACTTTGCTAGGGCTTTTAATTGTACCATTTCAGGCATTTCTCTTCGTGAACATATGTGTGTTTTTCACCAATGCCAAGATTTTCAGTGAGTGAGTGTCACTTCCTTTGTTAGCTCCAAATGTGCAAAGGTTGAAAGGGCATTTTTACTAGTGAAAAATCTTTCAAGGACTTTTATAAATCATTCAAAATTCTGGTTTAAAATGAGTTCCCTAAAATGTTTCCTTTCACACACTTCTTAGTGCCAAATACAAGCCCATCTGGAATCATTAATTCTGTTGAACTGTTTAATTCCAAGTACTATTGCAAGTGGTGTTTTTTGCTTTTTTTTTTTCCCCCCCCTTTTTTTTTTTTTTTTAAAGAATGACTCGATTCAGTATTTATAACCATAATTGGAATAGTGCATTAAGACTCAACAGCTCATTTTTTTATTCCGGGAAATGGCAAGCAACACATCTTGTACTCAATCAGTTACATTAGCAAAGCAACGCTGAAAAATCTTGTACTGTGTAGCTAACCCCCAAATTTAATATTTCTTATTCAGTTATTTTCCATATGCTCAGAAATTAAAATACTTTTGGAGGTTTTAAGAAAGCTTATTGAACAGTTTTGAAATCTATCCTATGCACACTTCACCAGGCACATCATCCAGACAGTTAGAAGAATAGATTCCCTGCCACTGAAGTGCTCAAGCCAAATGCCAAGTATTCTTCTTTATTTCCAAACTCACATAAAAATGTTCATTTATGGTTTACCATCAGAAATAAACCATTAAATCCAGTTTGCAAGCAACCTCCCATTTACATTCAAAAAGGCAAAGCTTGTGAACAACGAGTATTTTTGTGTCGATCTGCTTATTCTTGCATTAAACATTGCCTTTAAACTTGTGAATTACTTCTAAGATTTTGTATGTACATATTTAAAGGAGGGGAACCGTGAAATCTTGCTGTCATTGATATCAATGACACAATTACCACTGATTCAAATCCAGAAAGGACTTCACTCATGTCAGCTAAGAATTTATTTGATTATTCTCCATGTTCAAGTGGAGACATTCAATAGAGGAGACATTCAGGTTGCAAATTTGGCTCTGACAGTTGTGTTGAAGAGCAGTCTCACACCTTCATACCTACGTGGGGTTGTACAGCCTACTCAGCGCAGCCAGGTAGGCTGCAAACAGAGAGCCAAAACTGTGTGGTCGTCCACTGAGGACAGAAGTTTCATCCACTGCAATTTGTAGTGAAAGCATTGGAGAGCTTTCAACCCTAGAAGCAGATGCCAAGAGTTCAGATACAGAGATCTGTAGGTATGGAAGCAGTTGGTTTTAGAGTGATGTAATTATAATTTCATAGCTAGACTGTTGTGATACGAATTAGTCTTAGCATTCATCTCTTTGGCAAAGTTCCCATTCTTTGGATGCCTTTCTGGTGGAATTTACCGTGACATGAAAGATATCCAAAATACAGATAAAAGGAGGAGTACTTTTCTCAGTGCAAAATTTGTTCCAACTGCTAAACTCACCATGAAATACACTGGAAGGGACCTAGTGTGTCTCTGGTCCAAAGCCCTACTCAAAATAGTGTCAGCTTTAAAATAAGGTTAGGTTACGTTTTGAATATATCCAAGCATGAAGAGCCTGCAACCTCTCTGAGAACCTGTTCTAACGCTTGATCACCTTCACTGTGAAGATCTTTTCCTTATATCTAATTGAGGTTTATCTCACTGCAACTGGTGTTCGCTGCACCTAGCACTTCCATTGTGCACCTCCAGAAGGGTCTGGCTGCATTTTCTCTGTATCCACTTACTACATGGTAACAGAGAAAAGTAAGATTCTCCCTTAATCATCCCTTCTACAGGATGAACAAACCAGCTTTCTTAATTTGGCCATGTACACCATGTGCCCCAGCTCCCTGACTACCCTGGTGTCTGTTGCTGACCTTGCTCCAGTTATGCCCATGCCTACCTTGTGGTGGGGAGCTCAAAACCAGACATAGCCCTGCAGGTATGGTCTTACCAGTGCAGGAGGAGTAATCACTTGCCTTGAGCTTCTGGCTACACTTTTCTTAATAAAGACAATATGCTGCCAGCCTTCTTGTCCATAAGGGAACACTGCTGACTCATGCTCAACATGTTGTCCACCCAAATCTCTAGTCCTTCTCCTCAAAAAAAAAATATTGGTGCAAAGTCACCATATATGTAAGAGAAGTGTTTGATGTATTAGTAAATGGAATATTCCTGTAATTGTTACGGCTCCTTAGGTGTAAGGAAATAATTTTCTGGATTTGATCACTCTGTTAGTTAGTCTGACAAGCCCAAAATAAAGTAAATTTTCACACATCAATCATTAGCATACTTGCCTATGAACCAGTGTGCAGAATTCTTGCAAAATCAACAGCTTATTCAAGTAAATACATATTCATCATTATTCTATGTGAAATATTGCTTTCTGAGTTTATTCACTGAATGCTAACTACATTCCTAACAAATACACCAAAATAACTGTTCTTCTGTTACTATGGAGAGGGAGAGGAGAAAGTACTGTGTTTGAGGACTAATTATGAAGTCTTTAGAGTAAGAACAAGATAATGTGATTCCCTTGTATACATACATACACACACACACATATATATATATACATAATTTAACAGTCCAAGGTTTTACATTCAAGGTTTTGGAGAGAGAAATGGAAAATTGCTGACAAGTTGGTCTGGAGACAAACTGAAGAGTTGTTTTATGGGAGGGACGTTTTGTCAGTCTGAGATACAAAAAGGGAAAGGATAATTCTCAGCTGAAGTGAAGCAAATGTGAGAGCAGATTTAGAATTAGCAAATATGCTACCTCTTAAATTGATTCTAGCTCACTGGACACAATCATTGCTATAATAGCCAATCCCTTCCACATCTTCTGCAGCCCTGCAAGCAACACCAAGCAAGGAGATATATATACATATATCCTTGAAGGAATCAGTATGCATATGTGTGCACATACACACCTGCAGACACACAGCCATTCGATTCCTGATCTACATAATATGATTTTCTTCTAGCAAGTAGGCTACAATTGCTCCACTTCACTCCCCTGATGCCTTGCAAGGAACTAGCTTTACATGTTTTATTGCCATGGGTGTAGAAAAACTCGACTGCAAGTCCCACCGATCAGAGAGCCAATAAGGTGAGGAACACTCCCTGCAATATGGAGCCTGCAGAAGCATTGCCAAGCAGCGATTGCAGCACTGCCAAGTGTCACTGCAGCAAGGCGCAGAGAGGCTCAATCCTGTGTTAAATAGAAGTTGGGATATGCTGCATTTCCTAATACAGCTAAAAATAACTTTTTACTCTTTATCACCTTTTTGCAAAGGATTGCTAAGCACTTTGCACAAATTAATGATGTTCAGGTTGCAAGCACCCTTGCGTTGTAGTTTTCCATATGGTAGAAGGTTTTTTTTCCTTCCCTAATAGCACGTTGCTCTCATTATTATGCAGTAGACTTTTTGTTTCTGCACATCAGGCCTGGGTTCTTACAAGAAAGTGATTATACTTGCTTAAATGGAGATCCTGGTGACAAGATAATTTACAACGCTCCGTTGCATAATCATGGAGCCAAGGTCAGGGAAACCTTTAATGTAGCATAGTGAGGGCAGTTGTAAATAAAGCACACATCATGAAAGGGTTTAGTCTCACTGAGAAGAGACAGACAAGAAAGAGCAGACAAGAAAGAACCTCCAGCACTCTTGCCATGGTGAAATCTTATTCCCTCCTTGTCTCCACAGATTCTGTGGTTGGCTAATTAGAGAGGGAGGTGCAACTTTCAATCCAATCTCACTTTTTCCCAACTTTACTGTAATTTCTGCATTTGAGAAGCTGGTGAAATGAAACTGCACTACTACAGCTTCCCATTCATCAGCAGGAAGCAGAACAACAGAGGGAACTGGGCTAAAAGTAATTAAGAAACCAGATCAGGTGTCATGTGCATGCATCTCTGTGGGTACGTAGGCATGCAGGCCACGGAGGTAGCAGCAGTAGCAGAAGGGGAGATAAGAACCACCAGTACTTTTATCTCAACGTGTGGATGCTCATAGATGTACTCACAGCGTGCTTAGTAGAGAGGCAAAAATACCTAAGAAAACTGTGATCAAATTATACTATAAAATCAGACTTTTATAAAATCAGCATTGGTGTTATTTCACATGCACTGCCATTGCTTTGCATCTGTGCAGTAACACCAGAGCTTTTCAGAAAGTATTGGAGCTACTTTTGCACCTCGTCTGCACAGGCAGGCTGGGTGTGAGGCACAGGGTGCTGCCTGTGGGCACTGCTCCAGACAGCACAGACACAACTGGTCCAGGACCTCCTTCCACAGATACATTGGTCAGACACACAGATGCCTTGGATAATCAGAGCTGCTCTCTAATATCTGCTCAGATGAGATCGCCGAGAGGAGTGGCAGGCCCAGGACATATGGTTGAGGTAAATAAGTAGCTCTGTAGGAGTTAATGCAAAAGGTTCCCCAACATTATTACCAGTCAGCCTAAACAAACAATTATTTGCTTATGTTCCAGGAAAAACCTTAACTATGTAATTTGCAGCTCTGCTAAAAAGTGTATAAAGAAGTGATAACAGGCCAAATCCTCAAGCCACTGCAAATCAACAGTATTTACTTGCCTCTGTTGAAACACCCACTCTTTTATTTCAGCTAAGGAGCTAACACCCGCTATCTTAATATGCATTTATGTTCATATTTGCACTTTGAAGGGCTAGGTATATTATGCAGCTGGCACATGTCAGACTAAATGTCACTTCCAAAAGCTAAAAGACCTACCTGGAAATAACCATTCAGAGCGACTGCCTGACGTGTAACTTCTCCGGAAAAGCCCTCCCACCCAAAGCACCTTCTTGTCATTAATCTTTCAGATAGGCAACACACAGTTCTATTTTTAAAAGCAAATTTTAAAGGAGAGACTACATTAATGAAAAGAGGAAAATGTGAACAAATTAGCAGCTTAAAGCACTGCAAGATCCAGGGAAAGAATACATCAATAGACTGTCCAGGCCCCTTCAGAGACCATAACTGTAGTCCCTCTCTTGAGTATTACCTCCTGGCAGAGTCTGGGTCCATCCTTTAGGATCCAGACTCAGTGCCAATCACTCCAGAGTGTTATTAAGATGCATGGCACCATGGCAGAATTCAAATCAGTGTTTCTTTCCCACATGTTGGAGTGGGCTAGGTGGCAAAGGTTGACGTGAAAAGTGAGGTAAATGCCCTGTAATGACAGGGACTCACAACATGCAAGCTTAAAAATTAACCTCAAATGAAAAAGGTATGCACTATTTTCTTTCCCTCTATGTCTGATCCTGCACTGCTATGCAACGTGAACTATGAGTATGTGAGCACTGAAATCTGGCAGGATTTGTGATCGTTTCACAAAGACTTGTCATCCTCCTTTACCAGATAACTCCCTGTAAGACATGATGGAGGGGGAGTTGGAACACATCATATTAGAATGAATATAAATGGTAATGACTGTGCTCTTCCACAGTACTTTCACTCCAAAAAATCTGTTAATTAACCCTGAATCAAGCAGGCTTGCCAGTCAGCATTACGGCATTTGAATTGGTAAATCTTTCAGACCCCTACTTCTAAAAGACAAGATCCTGTAACCTTTATTTATGTTAAACATTAACTTATTCTGTGAGGAACCTTTAGAAATCAATAGGGATTGTGCTACATGGGTAAAACTGGTAGAATCTGATACCAATTATAAACTAAAATTGGCCCTCAGTTGGGTATTTCTGTCTGCTTTTTTCTTTTCTATTCTGTCTTTCCATATTCCTCTTCCCCTCTGTCTGCACCGAAGAAAATACAAAATCTTCCATCTTTAGAAGCCATTTGAGTGGTTCCTCTTCCCTTTAATCCAGAAACTGTGAATATTTCTTGTTAAAGGCAGGTAATGTTTGACAAAACTTGGTAGATCTGAGTGTATTTCTAAACCTGGACAGAGACCATCCTTTTTGACAAAATGGAAGCAACAATTTGTAGCTTTTAAACATGAAGTGGTTTTTTTCTTTTTGAACAAAAAGCGTAGCTGAAATTACTACAGAAAGCATTAAGAAAAGCAGTTTGGGGTTAAACAAAAGGAGATATGAAATCAGCAAATTTTCTTTTTTCCAAGTTGTGCAGAGGAAGAGGTGGATAGAAACAAGTGGACTTATTTTCCATCTGTGGTTCCTTTCCTCAGGTTTCCCCAGCAGCAGAACAGCCTGCTGGTTTGTTAGAGGAACTGAAAGCCCAGAGATACTAGTAAAGAGAAGAATATCAGCGTGATGTGAAAGGGAGATGGGAAAGAAAAATCCTCCAGCCTTTTATTTCAAGACAGCTCAACATTAAATTACATTTTGCTGTACAAGGAAGCCTCGTACCCTGAGACTGCAACTCAGGTTTCTGTGTCTTCTCTTTGGTCTCGCCTCTTAGGTTGGACCCCTCCTAAAATATCACTGCCAGATGCCACATCCAGCACACTCCTCACCCCGACCCAGCCAAGAAGACACATTTTGCCAAGGGAGCAGTAGCTGGGCCAGGAAAGTTGGAGGGCAGTGGGGACAACTCCCCCTGACCTGGCAGGGAAGTGGCTCGGCCTTCAACCACTGGGGTCAGCCCAGCATGCTGAAGGACAGACAGCTTAGGTTAGACAACCCACACAGCAAGTCAATTTTTTGACTTCTCCTGATGAAAGAATTTTGTGCTAGTGTATTTTTTTCAGCTTGTTTTTTCAAATCAGACACTGCCTAGCTGATTAAAACTCCTGGAAACCTAGAAAGGTGAAAAAAGGGTTGCATCTGGATGTTGTTTTCTGCTCATGCCCTAAAGCTGTGCCAGGTTGAAATAAGGTACACAGCATTCCTCCCATTCTTCTTCTTCAGCAGTGTCCTGGTTTCCATGGAAAAGGAAACTGTGAACATAGGGTGAAAGGGAATTGCAGCGTGGTCAGACAGATGACAGCGGAAGGAGGTCAGTGGGCACCTGCCTGGTGGTAGGGACAGAGCCAGCAAGCCAGGAGTAGCTTCCTCTTTCTGCAGATACAGACAAAAAGATGTATTGCTTAGTGTAGTGTTGCCTCTCCAAGCTGTTAATTCATTTCATGTTCCTTTCAAGCTCCTCTTCTGTGCAGAAAATTTTAGAAGGAAATGCCACTGGATTACACAGCTGCTGTCTGCCTGGGCTTTAAATACGCTGATTTGCATCAGTCTGTGGGCAGTGCTGAGAACAGGCTGGAAGTTACTGCTGCCTTCCTATGTTACTAGTGGCATCTTACTTGCAAACCTGAAACAATTGAAGGGAAAAAGTATAGCAGAACTATAGAAAGATGGTTCTGAGGTACTAAAAAAAATTTTTCTTCTGAGAAAAATCTATGTGAAACCCAATACTCTTGGGGGAAGCCCTACAAGATGTCAGCATGAAGCTACAATAACTGATGGAAGAAAAATAAGGTTCCTGAAGTAAAAAGGCCCCCATCTGTGTAACTAATCAGGCCAGGGATTAAAGCTATTGAGAGCAAGCCTATTAGTAAGCACACTGAAAACTTGAAAAAATTTTAAAGATAAACGGAACCAGTATCAGGATACTACCAGAAAGCTGAGTCCTACCCTTGCTTTGCAGACTCAAATAATTTGGATAAGAACCCATCTGCAGAAATGCCAGTCAAAAGCAAAGCTCTAAAGCTTTGCAGTTACCATTTCTGTTAACAGAAGCAGGCAAATTGTTATGGGAAACATCTCCTTGTAGCATCAGTACGAAATTTTCTAATGTTGCCTTTGTAGCGTGCAAGCAGGTTTTCATCTCTGAGGAAGAACTGCTATATTGCTGCTCAGTCTTTGGGTTATGCAAGGACTTGGTGCCTTGGCAGACTGAGAAGAAGAGGAGGCAATGTGAACAGTCTGAAAATTGGCTGTCTGCTTTAACTCTTGTTAAATCAATTCTGGTGTAAGAATTGTCTCTTGGGAACCAGACAGAGATGTTGGGCTAGGATTCCTACATGAGGGAACTGCCTTGCATGTTGGCTGCACATCCTCATTTTAGGACCGATATGTATGTGCAAATGAAGGGATTCAAATTTAGAATATCCTCAGATATATGCCCAAAAGGAAAGCACAAGCATCTGCTATTGATGGATAGAGCATACACAGGTTAGAAGAAAAGGCAACAATGATAATTTATTGTAATTTGCCCTTCTTTGTATGATTTTTAAAAGATGTATTACTGGGAAAATGCTGTATGTACCCAGTGCTTTCTTAGAGAAAGTTAGTAAACCCTTAAGATATAGTCTGTCTAATGAAGTCAATAAAGCACAAGATTATTTACTAACCATCATTCTACAGGTGCCAACCTTTGAGTGGTAACTACTGTTGTTTCAGGACGTTTTTAAACATTTGTTTCAACAATTTCAAAAATTATTTTCAACAATATTTAAGTATTAGCTATTTAGGAGTGCCTAACTCCAAAATTACATGCTTCGTTTCAGTTGGCACATTTGAGGAGATGAGGGTTCACTGTCACAATCTGGCCCTAGGCTTAAGTACTTACAAGGCCTTAACTGGTAAATTCACATCCCTGTTTTCAAACAGATGTATGAGATGAAGAGAAAAGCAGACTCTGGAGTTAGCGCTCAAAAACTTAAGTAAAGATGATATAGAATTATTTATAGAAACTAACTTGGACAGCTGCAGCTATGATTATCTTGTGGGATTCATTAAGGCCCTGTTTGACATTCAAGTAAGTTCTTGTTTCTGGTGGCAAGAAAGAAAGACAGCGTGTACTTTAAAGAAATTACAGGATTTAGAAATGGAGATGAAAGATTCAGAACTATCTTATTTTCTGTTCCCACTGCCCTCTTACAAACTGGAAAAGTTATAACAAGGGGGATGGTGGCCTCTGAGCTACAACACAGAAATAAATGAACGTTAATTGCAGAAGCACCAACGATGAGGATTAAGAGAGAAATAAGAATATTATATTGCTTTTGAATCTGGGACTACCCATCGTTAGTCAGACTGTATAGAGCTCAACCTCATCTTTATTTCATATGCAATATAAGCAAATGACTGAACAGGGCTGCTTCTTTCGCAGACCTGTTCAGCCTATTAAAAAGGCAGTAGGCGTTCACTGCCGTGCTTTTATGCACGTGACATAAAATTATCCTATGAACAATGGAACTTTCTATAGATTTGTATTTTACACCTCTCCCCTTCCTCCTAACTGGGCATAACTTTCCTGTATAGCCCCCTCTGGGATCATAAAGTCCAACTCCTTGCACCGCATGGGTCTACCCAAAATTGTAGACCATCTGACTAAGTGCACAGTCCAATCTCTTCTTAAATTCAGACAGGCTTGGTGCAGTGACCACTTCACTGCGGAGCCTGTTCCAGTGCGCAACCACCCTCTCGGTGAAGAACCTCCTCCTGATGTCTAGTCTAAACTTCCCCTGCCTTAGCTTAACCCCGTTCCCGCGGGTCCTATCACTGGTGTTTATGGAGAATAGGTCACCCACCTCTCCATTCCCCCTCGTGAAGAAGTTGTAGACCACAATGAGGTCTCCCCTCAGCCTCCTCTTCTCCAAGCTGAACAGGCCCAGTGACATCAGCTGCTCCTCATATATCTTTCCCTCCAGGCCCTTCACCATCTTCGTTGCCCTCCTCTGGACGCTCTCCAACAATTTAATGTCCTTTTTGTACTGTGGTGCCCAGAACTGCACGCAGTACTCAAGGTGAAGCTGCACCAGCACAGAGTAGAGTGGGACAATCACTTCCCTCGACCAACTAGCAATGCCGTGCTTGATGCATCCCAGGATATGGTTGGCTTTCAAGTGTTAAAAATAGAATTAGTCATTTGTTTTATGTCTGTTGGACTTCCATTTGTTCATGATTATCTACCAGCCATACAGAACAGCATTTCCACTTGTGGGCAGTGGGAAGAAATGCTCAAATACTACAATGACAAAGACAATATAAAAGTATGTAAAATATGAAGAGATTAGAATAAAATAAACAGACAAGGGTGTATTGGGAAATGATCAGTTTATTTGAAACTTGGTGCTTCCTTTAGCATGGCAGAGACTGAGATTTTTTGCTCTCTTGGTACATTATAAATCCTGTGATTTTCTCTAGACACAAAGATATATTGAGAAGAGCATAAGTGGGTGAAAAATATAAAACCTGGCAGACTGAATGGTCATAAATGTACTGCTTTTTACCAGCTCATTGCATGGATTATTTCTATATTTATATATTTGTGCTGGTTGTATGCCTATGAAAGATGTATGTTATAAATAGAAATAATCAGAAAAAAACGGCACATTGAAGAATGTCTTCACCTGTTGTATGCTGCCAAATTCTTCTTAGGAATTGGCTCTCACATTCTGGGTGGTTTTTAAGGAGTTGATTTTGACCTTTAAAAAAATTTAGCTGTATAGAAGTTCTGAATCTGCATACATTAAAGCCTGAGATGCTCAGATACTGTAGTACATGGACTGACTGGTACCATATAAAGCTATCAGAAGTTAATAGAATTCTCCTCATTAGTTTCAGTTTACACAGGTTGTATTGACTAGCATCTTACTTTGAAATTTAGCTGGAAGTAAAGCCAAAAACCATTCTTATCAGAGTGAATTCCAAAAGGTTTGGAATTATATCTAAATTTTGTTACCCAAGTGCCTCCATCCCTTCAGGCACTCTCCTCTAGAAGGAAGAAGCTGAGTTTTAAGTTAATTGATAACATTAGACAAGATTCCAATTGGTCTGATTTTCCTTTACTAGACTTGATCTGTAATTCATAATTTCTGGCACATCCCCCTTAAATGAGCAATATGTCACATCCCTGTTGTAAACGCTGCAACTGCAGGACTGAATACATACAGCCTTTAAGTTATACAGGGATGTTCAGCCTCTGCCCATAATTTCTAGTTCTATTTATATGTTCCTATTTGATTTCGGAAAGACTGCTCCCTTAGATATCTGCTCAGCCTGTGTTTGAATTGACTCACTGGAAACAGTTCTTGGCACATGTAGTACAAGGAAATGAAAGGAAAAGTCAGGAAACTGGATGGTAAATGATCAGAAATAACATTTATGTAAAATAACTCTTCTGTACTAGTTAACCGCTGAGAGTTTTGTCTTATATTGCATTTTGTCACTGTATACCTCTCAAATGCTTAACTACTCCAAAATTATTGTTTTGTGGTTATGCGTACAGGAGCTAAGCAGATTGATCCGCAGGCTCTCCATTTTGGGTGCCCTTCGGTAAGTATTACCTGCTCATTCTGACAGCTGACAACAAATCTGTTGTTATCATTTCTGTGTCTTTCTCTAGGGTTTAAGAGGAAACATTTCACCTGAAATACTCTCATTGCAAAGTTCAGATTTTTCTTTCCATCTGACATGCATTCTGGCCCTCTGAAAAAAATAAAATAAAATAAAAATAGGGCTGTTTTTAATATCTTTCAGATGTTTTTAACATCTGACAGTCTGCTTTTCAATGCATATGACATTTGTCTTCGGTTTTCATGTCTGCAACTCATCTCTACAGAAAGGTGTTGCAGCAAGGAGTTTACATGCTTACCATGTCATGCCAGGGAGATTGATTTAGTTTGGTAAAGGAATCCAATGCTTCAATTTGTTGTTGTTGTTACTGTTTTTGGCAGTGTTTTGTTTGTTTGTTTGTTTTTTGGGGGAGGGGCGTGTTCCTAAGGGAATATCCTGCACTTTGGGAACACACTTATCTGCTATGTGATCTGAATTAACCTTTTCTTAGACCACATCCTCTCATTTGCCGTTCCACAGCTTCTGTTGCTTTTGCTGGAAAAGCCTCCTTGAGAATCACTGTAAGTTTCGTTTCTTCACTGCTTATCAAGGTCACTGTCTCTCTTAGAATCAAAATGCCATAGTGGAAATCTCCAACTCATTCTTATTTAGACCCATGTGGGCATCAATTTCCAAAGATAAAAATCTCTTTCCCCATTAAAACATGTTTCCTAATCTCCTGCAATGATACTAGGATACCATACACTGTCCCACACAGCCTCCTTGCTTTTCTTCAGCTTTCAGCCATGTTTTACATTTATAGGGGCTCTAGAGCAGACACACCTGCCTGCAGAGACACATTCCTTCCTGTTTGTAGCCCTCTGCAGCAAGCCCACCCCATCACGTTCTTCCTGGGACAATTTGATACCTCAAGCTTCATTCTTAAGTGAAACTTAGTTCGCCTTCCTTTTGGAGGTACCCTAAAGGATTGTAGAGAGAGATTTCTAGAGGAGTTACACCTACCAGGATACAAATCACTGAGTGATACACTAAAAATCTACAAAAGAAATCTAAGCAGTTCCACAATGGAGATTTTCCTCTGTCTCCCCCCGCCCCCCCCCCCCTGATTTGTATTTTTTTTTTTTTTAATGCAGAAATTTCAAAGTGCAAAGTGAATTTAAAAGTGGAAGCAAAGACAAAAATAGCAGGAGAACCTAAATCACTAATTCAGGAATTCCAGACTGACTATCATGGAAGTAGATACTCTTGTGTAAAACATCAGGAAAAAAAAATGTTGCAGAAAAGTAAGAGAAACCTGTATAAAACTAAATGCTGGTCATATACATTAGTCCATTTGTGAATTATGATAATTAACCCAGAGCAAAACCAGAGAGGAATATTAATCGATCACCCATCTTGAGAACATGAAGAGGGCTGACCAAGTCCCTAGGTAATGAGCAGACCACAGTTAAGAGATGAACAAGAGGAATGTAAAATATCCTGCAGAATGCTAAGACGTTTGAAAGATGTTTGCCACTCCGTATAAAGGAAAGCAGCATAGGCAAAAGGACTGGTGATAGAAGCAGGAACTGAGGTTGTAGGGAAGAAAGGCTGCTATGGGTAGGTTTCTCAGTGATCTTTCTGATGCTATGCACTTACAAAACTAAGTAAAGGCGTTCTGAATTCCTTGGACAAAATCCCTTGACTTCACGCCAGTCTGCTCTAAAGACATCAAATCTTGTTTTGAAGCCAGTAAGGTTATATAGGGTAAGGGCAGAAATTGGATCCCTGTTCAGGGAGATGCTTATAGTTCTCCAGAGGATGACAGGTAATAACACAAATGGTGCTTTTGCTCTTTAAACTTGACATTAATAATGCCAAGTTATTCCCCTTTCCACACTCTATTACGATTAGATGCTTTTGTTATTCATAGTAACAATTACTGGTAGTGCATTAGTGCCTAGAGATCTCGAGTGAGATAGTCCCATTGTAACACGCACTGAGCAAACACCTCATAAGATAGAGAGCATGCAGCCTCGCCCTCCCCGGGAGCTCATCTCTAAAAAGACAAAGCAATCAAGTGGCAGGAGGAGTCCAGAGTGCCGAGAGATGGGAAGGGAATCATCCAAAGGTCACAACTCAATGTCAGGAGGGAAAGCAGAACGAGGCAAGCAGCCAGACCAACATATCGGTGACACTTTCCCATGGACCTGATTTGAAGTCTGGCTCTTTCCAAATAAAACTTGCACAAAACCCCCAAACAGGTTTCACACCTATGCTTTCATTTTGTGATACAGATGTTTATTGGCCTCTCTAATATGTAGTGCCAGTTACCTAAACAAAATGATGGACTATATGTTTAAACTGACACCTGGCAAAACATAACTGAGCAATATGAGCCTGTGCTACAGCCAGCTTGAATAGTTTTGTCTGGTTTTGATTCATGCATGCTTGGTTCTCTCTTGTTATATCCAATTATTTGATATTGGCAAACAACTGTTGCTTCCCTCAGTTCCAGCTGAAGGCCACGAATGTCCAGTGAGAAACGCAAAAGTGTATTTGATATGAGGAAATCCAGTCTGAACATCAGCCTTTCATCTGAAGGGAACACAAAGCACTTTCCACAAGTTTACAAGGTCCATTCAGCTGCTGGAGATGGCAGCCTTGATAACTGGCACATAGCTGCTGCAGGGCAGGGACATGGGAACTTTGATCAAGGACCTGAGCACAAATTTTTGCTGCTACCAGAAGTTACAAAACCTGTAATAGCAAATAGTGAATCAGCGGAGAACAATCAGTGTTTTTTGTTTGTTTGTTTGTTTGTTTTGTTTGTTTGTTTGTTTTTTAAGATAATTTCAGTTGTTTCTTGCATATTGAATACATAGAAATGAGCCTGACCACCATAGGTGTATGTTAAAATACATAGACTTCAGAGAATCTAGATGCTGCAATATCATTAACCCCAAGCAATGAAAAAAATCATGCAACTTTAAGAGGAATCAGTTCTTTTTTCAGTTTTTGTTTGTTTTGCACTGTACTCATGTTTTCCAACTTCTTAATAGCAGATACTAGAACTTAATCGTTTCCTAGAAAGTGGTATTTTAACATTATTATTGTCAAAGCCATTTCATCTGACTAAACAGCATAAGAAAGAAAGGCCTTTGAATTGCTAACAAGTTAAATCTCAAATTGCAGATTTCAGTATTAAATATAATACACCACAAGAAATTTTATCACAAAAGATTAGAACCAGCATTAACTTGGCTTGGCTTCCACTTTGTAAAGCCCATGTGCACCCCTGAGAGGGGAAATCCTTCCTGTGCAGGTGGAAAATAACTGCAAACTTTGCCCTGTGGTGAGAATGCAAGAAGCTGACACAGTAAAAAAAGATGTAGAAACGATCTGGCTTGAAATACAATAGCAGACTTAGAGGCACTGATAAATGAAAATCATTCCAAGATAAGGATCACAATCAAAAAAAATAACACAGACATTTTCTGTATGAGGCTGAAAATAGATTCCATATAAAAACAGTTAATAGAACATATCAATATTTGTCATTCTTGGACATCTTCGAATAAATACAGCACATTAAAAAAAAAAAAAAAAAAAAAAAAAAAAAAAAAAAAGCCATTTTAAAGAACTTCCTGCAATTTGGATGCGGAAGCTACACAATTAATGTTTTCATTTTTCAAACCAAAACTGCAGTTTTAAAGATTTTGAAGTTGCAATTCCTTCACACTTTTTTCCTTCCATCTGTCTGATCTTGTCCTCACTTCTTGTAAAAATACTACAAGCGAGGAAAAAGCAAACAACTTTCTTTGCCTGAAAACCAAACTGATTTACAGTCAGATAATTCAAATGTTCCAAACTCTGTGGGAAATTTAGAGAAAGCACTGAGAAATGCTTAGCATTTTCAGGCCATCCCTAGTACTCTATCTTTAAATTTCTCTCATCAGGACATATCTAAAATTTAGAAATCTGTAAAAGATTGCTATAGACAGATTTTTTTTTCCCATTTCAATTAAAAATAAAAATAAAGAATGAAGTAATCTGAAACACACACACACACACACACACAAAAAAAAAAAAAAAAAAAAA